>JAHREE010000559.1:3268235-3299099 GCA_033628505.1 Tringa tobata
CTTTCATTTTGTTCATTTGATGGCAGAATGGCTTTTTGCTCAGTTAATTAATTTCTCCTGCTGTGCTCTGGTCTTTCACACAACCCCGGGGTGGGGGGGAAGTCTTCGGGGGTGAGACAATGTAGCGTGAACCCACAAAAGTTGCTAGAAAGACCTGGGGGAGGCGAGAGGTTCTGAAAGTTGGTTTTACTGTTTGAAAACATTTTTCCTGTAGAACACGAGTGCGTGTGCCACTGTGGTGTCCGTGGTTAGAGCAGCTGAACAGGAAGGAGTTCAGTTGACCAGCTTGGAAACCCAGTATAAAATCTGTGATAATTCACTGGAACAAGTTCGTAAGTGATGGGGAAACTGTTTCTTTCTCATTCACAGCTGTCAGAACTTTTTACCACTGGGCTGAGGTTTGTGCATCTCCTGCAGCTCGGCTCTGGGGGCTCAGCCTGCTCTTTGGGCTCCGCTGCCGTTCCTGCGTGGTCGGGCCGTGAGCTGCTCCTCCGCGAATAGCACTGATGATAATTAAGTTTTCATTCCCCCGTCTTGAGCCAACTGCAGAAGTGTAAGTATTGTTACTGCCGTTTCACAGGTGAGGGGAAGACGGGTGGGGAGAAATGTGTTTTGCCCGGAGAGCTCAGCCCCGTGGCCACGCTGTGAACTGAGCAGCTTGCACGGATGGGGCCACCTGGGAGAGGCTGGAGAAAGAGATCCCATGCGTTATCCCCCAAATGCCACCTGCTTGGCTCCACGTGGAGCAACACCGTCTTTGGTTCACGTGTCTTCGAGCTGTGGTGCTGCTGGTGGCTGTGTCTGCCTCAGGCTGAGGGGCACAGGCTGTGTGCATCTGGAGCCCAGGCTGGTGGGGCTCTCGTGCGGCTGTTGCCAGGTGTTAGAGCCAACGTTCACCGTGGTTCTTCCCTTCCCAGCATCTCTCTGTGGCCCGGGACGACGCTTGGCCCCTCGCTGGGGGTTGCATAAAGAGGATAAAGTGGTCCATGTCATCTGGTGTGTTTCTGCGTGTTGTGACTCCTTGGGAAAGCTCGGTGCTGTGAGCCTACTGTTTTCCAGATGCAACGTCTACCATCCCTACTTCTCCCGGCGGAGCCAGTGCTGTCCCTGGTGGGAGTGTTTGCTACATCAAAGCCCTGGTTTGTGCTGTGAGCGGATGATTTCTCTGGTATATTTACACTTGTAAGGGAAGATTTTTTTTTTTCTCCTTGTAAATATCACGGCACTTCTGTTGCTTCTGTGCTGGCCCATCTGTGCACCATTTTCACTTGTACTGACTCATGTTCACAGAGTAGTAAGAACAGTCTCTAAGTGTTTTAATTTCTGCATTAGAGTGGGCCCATTTTGCTTTTCCAGTTAGCTCCCAGGCAGCTGAGCGCTGGCTTTTCTTTTTTCTTAATGACATCTCTGGACTCTGTCGGGCTGGCATAGATTTAAATGAAGCAGTTTGCATTTTTCCATTCAGATTTTTCAAGACTTCCCGTGTTTCTGGGGTTTGTTCTCTGTAGTGGGATGTGCTTTCTGCCTGTTTTCTGTGTGACCAGAAGTCACTGGCTGTGTGTGCCCTCTGAAAGTGGGTACAACATCTTTAGTCTGTCATAGGGTTTCAAGTTCTGATATTCCAGAAGAAGGAAACATTAGGGTAAGGTTGTTCGTGCAGATTGCGTTCAGGCCCATTGAGTTGGGCTGTGCTCTTTTTAATGAGTGGTCACGTACTCATTTTCTCCACCTCTGCCTCCTTGGGTAACCAGGGTAGACAGCAGCTGTTTGCTGAGCAGCTCTTGAATATTTTGCTTCGTCTTCAGTGCTCCATGTCCATCCATGGTTGTCTTCACTGTCTGCAGGTCGGACCTTGCTCTGGAGGTAGGCTGATCACAGGCTCTTTTTAGTAGCTGCTTTCCCAGTGTTCCCTGAGACGTAGCATCTGTATCCTCCCCCAGCTTGAACCATCTCCCAGCTCTCTTCTGGCCTGGTACCACGGAGGCCCTGCAACCAAAGGGCACGTTTGCAATGAAAGCCCTACCAAACCCTGCAGCCGCAGGAGCATCCTTGGTCACGGTGGGATTCTGCGTGTGTCCCCTCACCAGTGTGTCTGGCACAGTGGGGCACCGAGCTTCCTCAGCGCTGAGGATACTCAAAGTAGCTGCTGGATCTCTGCTGCACATATGTAAACAGCAAATATATATATATATTAAGTCTGAGGTTAAAACCAGCCAAATTATGATCCTTTTTTCCCCCCTGAGAACCTGAAAAGACATGTATTTCACAGCAGTTGAGTCTGCCTTTATTTCAAGGTACTGCTTTTAGAAGCATGGAGGTGTGAGAGCATTTCCGTAAATGACAAAAAGATCCTTTTAACAGGGGTAAAAGAGAGTCTTTTCCTTAAACATGTTCTTGGGAAAGACTTGAGCCACTTCAGCTGAAATGAAAAAATTTCGCCTGAGGCCAACCCAGCTGGAGAATTTTTCAGCCCAAACAATTAATTATAGATGGAGTTATGAGCAACCAAAACTGGAGTTATACAATAGTCAACTGTAATTACAATGGTGCTTTCAACTCTGCCTGTAACACTGGCACATGTGTCAATGGAAGTTTTTGGGTGGCTCTCTCAGGAAGAGCTTTCTTGCAGAGCCGTATGGAAACCCCGGCTTGCTGATTTGAGGGGATGAGAGCAAGCATTTGACATCAGAAATGATCTGCCTCAGAAAGACAAATTAACTGGTGACTTTCAGAGCAGCGCTTGTCTGTGTTCGGTGTGTACCCAGGGTCAGGTTTAGCTGGGCTCTTGTGTTTCTGTTGCACGTGGGAGGAAGGGTGTAATGAAGAGGGAGCCTCCTATGATGGAGAACAGCTCAGGCATGAGAAAGCTGGGTTGCCAGAGATTAATGGGGCTGCATCCCGTCTGCAGTATCTCCATCTGAGCGAGGCTTCCCTGGGAAACTGGAAGGTAACCTCCCGACGATGGAGGTTGTCTATTGTAAGAGCAGTTCCTTGCTTGGCAGGGAGAACACACCACGACTCCAAGCGTGCCCTGAATGAATGGCTCCTCGTGGACGTGTTCATGCCACACACAGTCCTGGGTGAGCATTTTAGAAGCTGGTGCATGGGGGAATATTCTCGCCTCCGTCGGCTGCTAAATTGGGCTGCGTGTGAGCGCTCTCAGCAGCAGAGGTAGTGCTGACAAACAGTCATTTTCGGTGATGAAAGGAGTGCAGGTGAGAGGAAATTTTGTGGGAGGAGATCCTGCTCTGAATTTCTTGTGGAAACCGTAATTATGTGATTCAGTGCAGAGAGGTAAGAGGGCTTCCAGTGTAAGCTATAAAAAACGCTTAGGGAAGCAGCCTACGGATGAGGCTGCTCATTCAGACCTTATCTACTCATGTGGGAGCATGGAAATCTTAGTACTCCACCTTATCTCTTCTCCCCTGGGAGATCAGTGTTGAGAGAGTTTGACCTCTCCCTTAGCATTTCGAATCAAGCCTAGTGTAATAGTGGCTTTGGCCATGCAGTGCCTCAACCACTTAATTAAATGCTCTTGTTCCCTGCCCTTGCGTGTAGAAATATGTCTTGCCAAAACGCCACTTAAGTGATACCTGGAGGATGGTCATTACGGAGTAGAGCTACAGCAGAAACATTCCGCTGCCTCCAGGCTTTCCCTGCGGGTGCAGAGCTTGGGATGTTCAAGGTAGTAGAAGCTTGTCCCTCTGCTTCGGGGAGCTCCTATTTGGAATATGAAGAAGATCCCTGTTTCTCTGCTAGCTCCTGGGCTTTTGCAGTTCCCTGCAGATTTAAATGAACTTTCAATCGGTGTTGGTTCAAAGCATCCAGTGCAAGGAGATCCCAGACCTGGAACGGATGTTCTCCAGAAGCAAGGGCCCCTTGGTGCCAGCACAGGAGTGTCCATACAAAGAGGTCTCAGCCAGAGTGGGCCCAGAATCTGTTTAGCTTTCTCACACTTGGAGCTGGTATACTTTAAAGGATATCAAGCGGCAAATGTGGCAAAGGGGAAAAATTGTTACAGACTGTATTTGGCAGAAAACCAGCGAAGATAAAATACCATACGTTCTGTGCAATGAGCTCCTACATAAATGATTCATTCACTAGAACACAGCTGGGGTCAACACCTTCCATTTGAATAGCCCAAAGTTACGCAAATATTTTTATGTGGATTTTCTCAAAAAAGAAAAAAAAAGACAATATATTCTGTTCCAGTAAAAAAGCTCTTTATCTATGTAACTTTTAAGAATCAAAATCCCACAAGAACAGTGTCACAGTGTTATACACATATATACAGCAGCTGAATAGCTAGAAAAATGACAAGATATGCCCTAGAGATGCAAACTCTGAAAAGGCTGCTTGTTTTCCTCTGTATTGCCAGCCAAGTCTGTTCTACAAATTGTGTGTGGTGAAGATCACACTATTTCAAAATATCAAATTGCTAATTAAAGAAACTACTCCAGGAAACTTTCCAGTAGAACAATATATGCAGTGGGATAATAGTAGTCACTATTTCTTTAATGAGTTTCTTTCCTAACCAGAATTTCTTACAATGCATTCAGTGCAGCCATTCAGTTAGATTATTATGAATCACATGTGTATTATTTCTGATTCGGTATTAACATAAAAACTTCTGATGAACCATAGGATTACGAAAACAGGTCTAGTGTGTAGAATGGCAATATCATTCCGGCAGATAAAAGCTTGGAAATGAAGGTCCTTATGCAGCAATACAATTTAATGCGTTAGCTTCTAGGCTTAATTTGCAAAGGTGCTGAGAAACTACAGGTCCGGCTGAAGCCAAGAAGAGCAGGGTGTCTCTGGTTGGTCAGATATGTTGATCCACAGAACGACCATTGCTCTGCAGTGCAGCATCGCACTCCCTAGGATCTGAATCAGCAGAAGGTAATGGGAGGGAGAAATCTTTCTTGGTGGGCGTTCTCATAACATGGTTGGTTGAGCTGGAGATTTTCTTAAATACTTATGTTTTGCTATAGCAAAGTAATTTAGCAATGTCGTCCAAGGGACAGTGTGTGCAAGCCCTCGTGAAATGATGCAGGTAGATGAGGTCAAGCAAAAGGTAGTTTAGTTGTGTAGCTGAGAGAAGAGTGGAGAACGTAAGAGATCTCTAAAGTCCCTTCTTCTCCATTCTGTGAGAGGATGGTGGTGAAAATATTCTCTTCAGGTTCTGAATAAAGTTGACATAATGAGGTGGATTTTCAAAAATATTCCAAGAAGGTGGACAGCTTTTGGTGGCACCTAGGTGCCTCATTTGCTATTCTTGAAAAATCCTTCATTCCTGTTTAAGAGGTTCTCTAGCATCTATTTCATTTTCTGTGGTGAACAAGAACGACCTCTTGATCTTGGGTTTTGCATTCCCAAATAGCTGTTCTTCGTATTCCCTTCAAGTAAAGTGAACCAACCACTATTTAAAGCAAAGAATGCAAGAGCTTCCTAAATATAAGGTGAGGCTTTTCCTCCTCATATATTTGGACTGGTTACCGGGCATTACATCAGTAGTCCTTGATGAGTCCTTGGTTTGAATCATATTATCTCACCACACAGTTAGCCAGAGACCTGTGGAATGCCTGTTCTTCCCTTGCCTTAAAAATCTCTCTTGTAGCCCCTGGTGCTCTGAAGGACTTAGCCTTTTCTTTGTCATCAGACTCAATGATAATGGTAGTGTTGGGATGATGACTTTAGATGGTTCTTCCATAGCTAGTCCTCACCCTGGTGCTGGTTACCATGACTCTTTTGCATTTCCTTGCACTGATTGACTCCCATTCCTTTCCAAATAAGAACTGAAACAAGCCCCATGGGAATGAATCACTTGGAGGAAGCTAGTGGCTTAGTTTGGCTGTTATTTGAAGACAGTGGAGCCAATGACTACAGGTGAGGGGTCAGCACTTCACTGTGCTATGTTCTACACTAACTCCTAATAGAAAGATCAGAGAACTTAAATAAATGACTTAATAGGGTTCTCCATCCGATCTGGCCAGCAGAACTGGGACAGGGTGCTGTTCCCTCTGTGTTGGCTGCAGATGGGCCAGTCTGTTAGGAAATGGATTTGTTGCTAAACATCAGTAGGACAATACTGTGGTCAGGCTACGTGCGCCATTCTTTTCTTGGCATCTAAACTTCACTTGGGTGTTTGCCATGAGAGTTAGTGACCTGGTGAGCTATTTCCAAATATGACCTGTGGCATATGACTGAGGTCAGGAAATACGGATCAGCTTAATTCCCATGTGTCCAAAGCACCCTGTCAAATACTGAGAAAAATATTGGAGTGTCTAACAGGTCACACTTCACTCATCAGGTCCAGACTTGGCTCTTTTGTCTCTAATGTCTAACACACAAGACAAAATCTCAGTCCAGTCACTGCTGTCCTCAGCACCTCCAAAATGTGAGTTGGATGTGGATTCTGTCTACTGGGCAAATCATTAGTCAATGTTTTAAGAAGCAAATAAATGTTGATGGTGGGACTCCTTCATCCCAGCAAGAAGTCAGGAAAGAGAGATGGGAAGGATCAAAGACCAGTATACTCCTCTGCCCTCATCAGAGCTGTCTTCAGGCAGCTTCTCTCCTCTCAGTCTGGGAGGCATCTTGTTGGATCTGAGAGTTCCTGGTCTGGGAAGCTGTTGACACCTGAAAGGTGGAAAGCGTAGAGAGAAGGAGAAGTTGGTGAAGGGTAGCAAGTGACCACAGAGTCCTTCACCATTGACTATGGACCCCTTTGTTTTTCTTTGCTTGGTGATGGGCATTCCCTCACTGCCTCCAATGCTCTCCCCTTTCCTGCCTTGCAGAACATTGCTCTTTGCATCTCAGTGGATTTATTCTCCTCCTTATCTAATTTTAATTAAAGCTCCTTTCTCTCCTCCCCTCTCTCCCCTCAACGTAATCAACTGAAGAAAAATGAGCTGGTAAGTCATTGTTTTTACCAGTTTGGCAGCAAACGAATGTTATGTCTGGCACGCTCGGCACCAAGTCAGAAAATGAATCAGCAGCTGTTGTGACAGAAGCTTTTTCCTGAATGGGGAAACAGAGACAAAAAGAAAACAGGCCAAGGAGAGGTTTCCGCAGTGGGCATTGCCAGCCCCCCACTGCCAGGAGGAATGTCTCTGCCCTTCACTGGGGAAGGCAGCCCGGCCACCAGCGGGGTCTCCCCTCTTGCCCCCGGCACGGTGACAGAGCCGGGATGTGCCATTTTGTGCCTGGCCCCTGGCTGTGCCCAGGAGGGGAGTGGTGCGATGGGGTGCCCTGGTCCCTTGGAGGGGAGCTGGCAATTTAGTCAAAGTAAGAATGACCTAAATCCCCGCAGCTCTTCCCAAAAGCCCCATCTCAGCCAGGTGGGTGGTGGTGACGCATCCATCGAGAAACGCTTGTTTGTCCCAGGACCGCACGATGGTGTGGTGTGCTTTGTGCCATCCATGGGCAAAGGATGAATCGTGTCTTTGTGTCTTGATGGACTTGGACCCGTATTTAGTTGTTTTAAGTGGTAACCTTGCACTTATTATACACCGCACGCTGTGAGCTGCAAGATCCTGCAGGAAAGAGTGGTTTATGGTACCCCCAGATCATCCTCATCCTTTATCTAATGGTTAACTTCTCGTAAGGACTCAATTTGCTTTGTGACCTTTGGCATCTGCTGCTTCTTTCACACCAGACATCTGAGGGCACATGAGAAATGCTTTTGAGTAATATTATGGCCTTGTTAATATTTTGCAAACTATTTTTTACAGGAGCAGCATCAAAGTTTTATCTGCTAAATAAATATTGTCAGGCTAAGCTAATACACGGAGTAGGTCTGGAGGTGTTACCACGCTGGGGTAGACACAGGGTCCAGCTGGAGAACAGCACTGTACAACTGGGCGATGAAACCGGAGCTTCAGCGGGTTTGTCTGAGAGAGAGAACCAGCCTCTGTATCTCCTTGGAAGGGGCTGGTTTCACTAGGGTATTTTTAATGGGAATAGCAGACCACTGAGCCAGCTGAGCTGGTGCCTTGCAGCCTGAATGGCTTCCGTAAAGTCCAAAGGGACAGTGTGTGGTTGCGAGTCAGGGCAGAGGTTGTCCTGTGTTCCTGGAGACAATTATCACAATATTTATAGCTCCTTTCATGCCAAATGGACGAGCAATGTGTTTGTCCGTTCCCCGTCCCTACAAATTCCCTCCTCACCTCTGCAAAACAGTGTGTGCTTTAACGCCTGCCCTGTCACATGCTGCCAGTGACACAGGTTGAAAGAGGAGCTTCTTCTCTGGCACGGCTGGAGAGACTCTCTCCACCCCTGGTTTTCTCCTGCTGAGCCTACAGTGGTGTTCACAGTCCAGCCCACGGCCTCACCATGCCAGAAGTCCCTCCTGGTTTTGGTTGGGTTTCGTGCGGGGTGGGATGGGTTGTTTTATGTTAGTAGGACAGAGTACGGCAGTTACGGGAGAATAAAGCTGGGGGTCAGGTCCATTTGACATTTTGTGTATTGACTGACGAGATCTTCGGTGGAGTTGCGTGTTCCATATTTCCCTTCCAGGTCCCTTGGCTCCAGTGCCAGCTCCCTCATTCCGATCCAATAAAACACTGGTTTGTCTGCACCATAAAAACCTGCAGCCCTGTGGAACCTCTGGGCACAAAGCGCCTGCAGCTCCTCAGGGTTCCCCAGCTGGAGGAAGAGAACGTGTGGGATTTATTATTCACTGACCAGAGCACTGATGTGAGAAACATACAGACACACCGGTCCTCCGAGTCCTCACTTAACAGGTTTATACAGGAAAAAAAAACTTGAGGAAGAGAAAGCTTGCTCTAATAGGTTTGTGGTTAATTTTTCTTTACTTTTGGTTTTGTTTTATGACTGGCGGATTTCCAATCCATCAAGAGGAGCCCTTTAGACATCACTTCCTAGGAACACTGCTTTTTATTATTTTATTATATCATGTATTTTCTCCTCTTGATCCTTATCCTGCAGAGCCTTTTGATCACGTGTAGATGCAGTGGGGCTCTTGTTGCTTGTGTGGTGGCAGCTCGAGGGACCCCAGCCCTGCTGGAGCAGGGACAGGACCCAGAGACAGCCCAATGTTGCCCCAGGGACTTCATCAGCTCCTGAGTAGCTTCATCCTGAGCTGCTGAAGTCAACGGGAGATGAGCCAATCCTACAAAGCAGCTCCGCATGAATCATTCCTCAGCAGGCTTTAAGTTAATTGATTGCGTTTGCAAATTTGGGAAGGAGGAAGTGATGTGCTGTTGGTGAGTACATGCCATTCCACTGAGCTGGCGTGGAGGGACTTTTTCCAATGAGCCTCATATGTGTACAAAGCATTGGGCCTGACTCTCAAGGTGTGCATGCAGGTTCCTCTGTGGGCTTCAGCGAAGTCGCTCCTGATTTGCTCTGGGCTGAAGATGACTCTTCTCTCTGAAGAACCAAAATCAAAGCTGGAGGAGGGAAAGGTGCGGTGATGCTTCAGGACGGACCGGCCATCTATGCAAGCACCAGCTATCTCCTGACCAAGAGGCAGAGTCCATCTCCTCCAAACACTTGCTGCCGAGCTCCTTGGCCATACTGACAGCACCGGCCCCTCTGGCAGCAGCACCTGCAGCCGCAGCTCTGCCGTTTGAGGGGCTTTCAGGATTAGGCCAGGGCTCCTGCACAGCTGCCGTGCCTTGCCCCTATTTTACACCCACTGAAAGATTTTTGAATGGACTTCAGAAGCCATTAGGAACCCAAATGTCGACCTGCACTTGCAAAATGTCTCTGGTTAATGTTTTCCTACTGACGCTCCGCTTTGCTCCCCGCCTGCCAGAGTTTCCTGTGACCTATTTGAAATATCACTCTCCTAAGTGAAAATGTGCCTCTCTTTTTCAAACTTGCAAAACTCACAAAAATAAATAGCCTAATTTGGCCAGTTAATAGCCCTCTCCTGGGGCTCCTCTCAGCAACTAAGAGGCCTTTTAAATACAACATTTGCGGCTGCGTCATTAAAGCTCTGCATGATCCAAGCAGACTAAACCAAAAAGAAAGAAATTCCTTATTTGATCTAAGTTTTCTTTTTTTTTATAAATAGTGACACTAGAGACCCATTTATTTTTAATTACACAATTGCTTTATTAAAAGCCTAAATCCTGCAGTCCCTAGTCATTGCTCAGGCAAAACTGCTATCATTGAAGGAAAGACCTGTAGGAGTCAATCCTAAAAATAGGGCAGCTGACAAAGTCTGCCTTTCAAAATGGGTTTGCTTTATTTTTGAAGGATTTCCCGAGTCAAAGAGAACTCGCCTCTGCTTTGCTTTTCAGTTCTGCAGCAATTTGAAAGCTGAACGTAGGAAAGCAGTTGCTCCAGAAAGCAAAACCAACCTCGGTTTTCCTTGCAGATGGGCTGTGCTGCCCTTTCCACCCTTAGACACCAGCCTCTACACAGCTAAACGTTAGTATTTACTGGCAGAGCGAGGTATGCGTGAGAGTTAGCTCTGGCTCTGCCCAAACATATCTCTGAGCCTGAGCCAGCTGTACCCTGGTGGCTCTCCCTCTCACCCACCCGTGGGGTGACTCGCACCGTGCCCAGTGGGAAGCCCCCAAGCTACCAGCCAGGTTGCCAGCCCCTAAACACCTTTCCTGGGCTCCTACCAAATCCAGAGCCTCTTGCAAACCCTCTCCCTGGGCTGGGGTTTGTTCAGCTGTGTGGAGTGATGGGTACGGCTGTAGCATCAGGCAGGGCCACCTCGAGTCCTGCGGCACCTCTCTGTAGCCCTGCCCCACACGTGGGGAACAAAACTGGCTGCTGGGAGGCTGATGGAGGGCAGGACTGACCCTGTGCCACCCGTCCTGTGCTGGGACATGTGTGACCCAAACACTTTTCTCTCTTTGGACTCCACGTGAAGGGCAGATCTCCCTGCTAGGTTAAGACTAGCCGTCGGAGAGGGAGCAGGCTGGCCAGCCACACGTACTGGATTGTATTCCTGGGCTAAACTCCAGAGCCTTCAGTTTTATTATCTAATTACCCAACCACACTCATTCATCTTTATTTTTCAGTCTAACCCACAGACCCCAGTTTAAATGCAGCTCTGCTAGGTGAAGTGCTGCCCAGGCAGTCTCCACTTGGGAAAAATTCACGGTTTCTCAGCTTTATTCGCTGAAACTGTGTTTTCTTAGTGTAAAGGATGCATGGCAGAAATCCCAGCCCTGGTCAGTGGCAGAGGTCTACGTCAGGCTGTGCTGAGATGGGAGTTGGCTGCATTATCATAGGCAACTGTACCAGGGGGAGCAAGAGAAAGAAGATAAACCTCTAACTTTGTACTATGGATGCCTAGATAGATGTAGTCTTCATCACTAGTGTGGCAAACCATCATCAGATTGCACACAGAGCATTGTGGTGTGGTTTACTGCAATATGTGGTTTTATTACCAAATATAAACACCCTGAGTTAGTAAATAAAAACAACAGGAGAAAAAAAAAACCTCTTCCCAGAAATTAATGAAGCATCAAGCATATGTAAGAGCACAGTGGGGTCCA
Source organism: Tringa tobata (assembly GCA_033628505.1). Taxonomy (NCBI): domain Eukaryota; kingdom Metazoa; phylum Chordata; class Aves; order Charadriiformes; family Scolopacidae; genus Tringa; species Tringa tobata. The sequence goes on from JAHREE010000559.1 coordinate 3,279,725, forward strand.
AGGGGGCACCAATCCTGGTGTCCCACCCTTTTCTCTTCAGGTCGAAGCAGGAGCTTGGCCTTGCTCCTCTGTCCTTGGGTGCCTGTGGCTAACACATGGCATGAAACCCTCCGGCCACACGTGCTGAAGGTAAACCCTCCTCTCCATATGCTCCTGTGGTGTGTATGTAATCCTGTACCATGCTGGGACAGAGGCCCCCTGATTAGCATAACCCTACCCCTGGGAGGGGCTTACCTTATAAATATGCTGCTTGTTCTGTGCTCCTTGCCTTTTTTCCTAAGGGAATGCAGATACTGGTAGGTTCAGTGAGCATCCAGAGCAGGTAAATGGCTGAAAAGGGGCAAAGTAGAAAACTTTCCTCCAGACCGAGCAGTATTGATGTTTTCTCTCCAGTTTGCTGGGGCTGGGAGGGGGAGGAGGGAAGGGAGAGGTGGCAGATGCTGCAGAGCGTGAGGCTGCTGTCTCGCCAGCTTGCTCTCATCTCAGAGAGAGGAGAGACATGGGAGAGAAGCCCTCATGCAGTCTTTCTCCCTTAGAGGCCACTTGCAGAAGGAAACCTTCTGGTGCCGCTCGCCCAGCCCCGGCGTGCAGCCTGCTGGAGTTGGGGGGCTCTGTCTCGTAAGAGGCTGGGGCAGAAACACAGGTGCTTCGTGGAGTTCAGTCGTGCCCTCCGGACAATCAACTGGTCCCACTTGTCAGCAGACAGCCTGGCTGGGACGAGCACAGAGCAGGAGCAGCCAGGGAGATGCCGCAAGCTGTGCCTGGGAAGTTAAGAGCTGCTGAGCAGGGCAATGAAGTTGTGTTGCAACACAGGTAGGTATGTGACAGGGAGGGTGTTTTCTCCTGGCCTGCTCGGGTGGAGGAAATGCTCTGCAGAGAGGTGGTGGCACCTTCTGCAAGTCAGGCCTTCTTTAATTCGTGCTTGGAAGGAGCCTCCTGGAGCACAGCACATGGAAACCCCAGGAGAACGGAGCAGAAGGGGAAACGGAGATGGGTCTGGTCAGGAGGAGGGAACCAGCAGTAGCAGGAAAAGCTGCTACATCTGGTGGTGGAGCTGCTGAACTCTGAGCGTGCCTGGTGAGAACCTGTCAGGCTCCCAGAGGTGTGCTGTGCTCTCGGAGGCTTTGCTCAGGGCTGCTTTCACACACGGCCACAGTTCAGTTCATCCCACCCCTCCGGTGGCAGTGCTACTTCTCACCTGGCCTCTCTACTTGCTGCTGTCTAGGCTTTCTCCAAGCAGAGACCAGCTGACTTTATCTCCCCAGATGTTTCTCATGATCTCTCCCATTCTAGCTTTTATCCCTGACCACAAGCAGCACTTAGAACAATTAACACCTTGTGCTCCTAACATCTTATGGTTTACAAGGCAGCTGGTTACTAGGGCAACAACTGCACTTTTTTCTTTCAGTGTATTGACTGAAAATCAACATTTTATATTAAAGGAAAAGAAAAATAATATTCTCTCTAGCCAGAGTGAGTTACAACACCATCTCTCCTGTAATCAAGATATTGCTGAATTATGGTGCTATAAACAAACACTTCTGATATAACCACAAACACTGTGGGACATGTAACACATTGGCAGTATATTTCAAGTGACAAACTCATTTATTGTGGGGAGTGGAGGGAGAAAAACACCTTTCCAGAAGCTGCTGCAAGGAATTACAGCAAAGAATGACCAGAGCTTAAGGATGCAGAAGCAAAGTAATTCTACCAACCTGACCGGAATGAAGCACTTGAAAGTATGAAGAAGATTAGAGCGGTACCAGTAGCTCAGAAGGTGAGGACACAGGACTTGATTATTCTCTCCCTCCCACTGGCATAAATCAAGATTAATTCCATAGCACTTAATAGAATCACCACGCTGTGAGACTGGTGTAACGAAGTAGCTCCCGGGGGGCTGGGGAAGCGAGCCCACAGCTATCCCACAGTGTCAGCAGGCTGGTGTGGAGGCTTCCGTGCTTGCAGGTGGGACTTGGGTAACAATCATGAATCATTAAGGTACATAACTATCTGAGAGATCAAAGTGCTCAGGAGCTCTAGATGTGAAACTAGCTGGTGCCAGATGCCGTGGAGGCAGAGAACAGGCTGGGAGCTGCTTGCCAAAGAGGTTTCATCTCTTGCTGTGTTCCAGGTGGCTGTTGGGTCACTTTGGTCAGCAGGATCGGAAGAGAGCCATCATCTGCTTCCTCGATGGTCTGCCAGCCCTTGCCTTTGGTGAGTTTAGGGTCATGAGACTTTCTTGCCCAAACAGGCTGATTTTTGTATGCTGTTTTATTATGCCACGGTGCGCTAGTCTGTGTTGGTAGTGATCTGCTACCCAGGTTAAACACATGTGAGCTGTCAGGAGTGACTCTTCTGTCCATAAACAGGACCACGGATGGAGATGGGCTGGGCAGATGTTCAGGAACTCCCTAGACATATACAAACGGACATCTGTGCCATGCAGTGGCAATGGGAGAAGGGACAGAGGGATATTGCCTCCCTACATCCCCTTAGTAAACCCACCCCTGGAAAAGATAATATATATATAACCACCTACGTGCGTAGATGAATTTGATAATGATTGAGCACTTGTGATCAGGAAGTACCTGTGGTTAAAGCTAATTGACTGTGTCTTATGTATTTATACCAACATGTAGAGTATGAATGGGTTATGCAAAGCTTGTATGGGGTTTGCAGGGCTGACTTGGAAGAAGAAAAACCTCAGTTGTGTGACATGATAGGTGACCTAGCCAACGTTGTGGGTGAGGATGACTAGGGTGCCATTGCTTCTGGAAGGCTGGGTTTCCAAACATGCCATTACAAGAACACTGGGGCTCTCTGCCTTTAGCTTTAAGTGAGTTTGGGTTTGAGAGGAATAAAGCTCCAAGCAATCCCACCACAGAGTTTGCAAATGAGCACAAAAATGCATTGAATAAGAGCAGTTCAGATTACAGACTTCTGATGGTTTTGACAGCGGAGCTCAAAAGTTCCTTGAATAATAGGTCTGTGATTTCTGGCAGCCTGTAAGTGCTGAACTTTTTGGATTTCAAAGCAAATAGATACATCTTAACAAAGACCACCTTGTGTCAGCTATCCTTAAAATTATAGCACATAGATTAAAATAAAACGTGTGTACTTGTCCCTCCTGGGACACCAGGGAAGGGAAAAGCATCATCAGAATTCTTTAAACTCATCTTAACAGTATTGAACCAATTATTTTGTTAAATTTGGGTTTGTTTTCTACCTCTCAATGAGAACATTTGAAGTCTATCATCCCCACCATTTACGAGTTACCAGTATGCAAGTGTAAAATTTCCAATTGGAACATATGGTATCAGAGGGAACAAGGGGGAAATATCTGATTGCTTGCACTCCCCAAACTCCAAATCTACTGCATTTAGTATTTTGCTCACAGTTCCTGCAGGGGGAAATAAAAGAAATCATCTCTGAGCTGAGACCAAGCACTGAACATTTCACCCTGAATAGGAATCTGTTTGAGAAACTTATAAGCAGCTGAAAAGGGAATAGAATAGAAACTACATTTCAGTTTCTTCACTGGGCTTGCAGCTACAGGCAGAACTTACCACCAGCAACAAAAACCCTCTGAACCTTCTCCTCTAAGTCCTGACACCTGGTTTGGGGATGTGCCTGCAGCCCATGAAGGACAAATTATTCCTAGGAAAGGAGGGACTCCCCACTATTAGAGGAAACGACCACTTCACCTGCATGGAGTGGTTCGTCACCAGCTGCACCGTTTGTTCAGAGGCTTTCCAGGGTATGGAGCAGCCTTGGGCACTTGCACATGGTGTGCCTGGTGGAAGACAAGGTGCTGGGAACTGATACCCAGCCCGCAGGGATGGCTGAGCTGAGGTGTCGAGGAGCTGCTGCTGGTGTGATGGTGGATGTGTAACGCGGGTCGCAGTCCTCCCTCTGCCGGGAAGCAGAGGATCACTAGGTGAAGAGACCGGAGACCCCTCGCATCTCCAGTCGCTGAGTGACACCAAATGCTTTGGAGAAAGGCAGAAGGACACAAGGACTGGAATGTCATTTTCTACCCTGAGGTTTTTCACAGAACTAGATTTTGGGTTTCTGTCTGTCCAGGCGTGGTGACAAAGTAACGCTGCTGAGGCACGCTGCTCCTGCGTGGCGGCCTCACCTCCAGCCAGTGCATGGGGACAGGGCAAGGAAGAGGCCAAAGACCAGATGTTCTTCCCCTCATGATCGCTTCCGCCCTGCCCATGGTGTTGGCGAGGCTTGGCAGTTCAAGGGTGGCCAGCATAGCTGGGTGTGCTGTGGCCAGCTGCAGACACCTGGAAACACGCTCCACTGCTGAGCCCTGAGATGTTCCCAGAATGTGCAGGACATCTCACTGGGCATACAGACTGGGCTAACCCCTTTATCTATATTCAGCACTGGCCTGAGTCTTGCCACGCAATGGTGCAAACCCTTTGAGACCATGGGGCAACACTATTAGGCACTGAACAGTCACGTTACTCCTGTAAAGGCAAGGCTGAGAGACCTGGGTCTGTTTAGCCTGGAGAAGAGAAGACTGAGAGGAGACCTCATCAATGTTTATAAATATCTAAAGGGAGGGTGTCAAGAGGATGGGGCCAGACTCTTCTCAGTGATGCCCAGCGAAAGGACAAGGGGCAATGGGCACAAGCTGGAAAACAGGAAATTCCTTCTCAACATGAGGAGAAACTTCTTCACTTTAAGGGTTGCCCAGAGATGTTGTGGAGTCTCCTTCAAAATAGATATTCAATAAATATCCAAAGTAGGTATTCAAGATATTCAAAACTTGCCTGGATGCATTCCTGTCCAACCTGCTCTAGGTGACCGTGCTTTGGCAGGGGGGTTGGACTAGATGATCTCTGAAGGTCCCTTCCAACCTCTATGATTCTGTGAAAGGGTCAGTCCCTTGCTGGCACTGTGAAATGCGTGGCCTCCCTGTGCCACCACTGAGTTGAGTGATTCTTGCAGGGGCATCCGTTTACCCCATTGCAGAAAATGATCATGCAGACCTTCCCTCTGGGGTGGTAGCAAGTATCCCTCTCCTTTCCTTCCCTGCAGAGCAGAGGCTGTTAGCCCTGAGCAACCAGGCTGTGGGATGCGAGAAACAGGCTTCTTGCTCTTCGTCCTGGTGGAATAAGAAGGGACTGAGCCTGCAGCCCTGGGAATCAATGTGACCAAATGGCAGAAGGGGAGCCTTTGGTTCGGCAGGGCGGGTGGTTGTGCAGTGCCATGTGTACGAGCGAATCCATCCTGCCTGCCATTCAGACAGAAAGCAGCATGCTTTGGAGTAACTTCCCTGGGAGGGGGAGGAACAGATGTTTGAACCAGAAGCGTATGTGACAGTTGGGAGAGACAGCGTGGAAACGCACAGTTGAAAGGAGAAGTCTGATGGGAGTGTGATGACAGCAGCAGGACTCCAGTGACAAGGAGTGGGAAGGAGAACAAGCAGGGAGGAGTGTTACTTCTAAAGCTGAGCAAAGTGCACAAGAAGATGTGTCAGGAAAGCGTCAGGGAAAGGAAGAGGGGAAATATGAGAGTAGAGACTGGCTTTGGGATCTGTCTGCAAGCATGCGTGACCTGTCGCCTGACAAACGGAGAAAGGAAGACCTTTTATTCCTCTGCCTTCTTCCACCCAGTTAACTCTTCTTGAAACCAAGCTAGCTGGCCGCCTCTGCTGGAGCTCTTCAAGAGCCCAGTTGGCACTTGGGAAAGGTAGAGCTGCCCGTGCTGCTCCAAAGCACTGAGGTCTGGGGGCACCGTGTGGCAGGGACTGTGGCAGGGGTGCCTGGGCCTTCTGCCTTTGCAGGGTAGCAGAGTAGGCACACACCTTGGGATGTGTGGGTGCTGCAAAAGCAGGAGGAGTGGTGACAATCTCATAACGGGCTTCCCCTCTGCAATGGTGCGGGGACCTCAAGGGCAGGATGCGTGAGGGGAGACGGAGAAGGAGCGAGTGCCTGTTCCTCCTGCGGCAGGGAGGGACCTCTCCAGCAGCGCCTTTCCCTGGTGATATAAATCACAGCTCTGCAGTGTCCGGTTTTACCTTAGTTCAGCAGATGTGCAAGGCACACTGGGAGCGTGCCACTGGAGTGTAAAGCCCCTGACGCCACAGATCCTGTCAGCAGGGGGAGGGGGGGACGAGAACTTCTTCCACTGAGGGATTTACACGTGCGGTTTTGCAGACCCCTTCCTGTGCTTGCATTCACCACCGACCCCCCCAGTATGCCTTCAGGGGTGCAAACTGGATGGTTCTGCTTTGTGCCCTCTTGTAGGGAGGGGAGAATTTCTCCAAGTGTGGGGTGAGTCTTGAAATGCACTAATGAAGTGGTTGGCAGGTAGATGCCAGCCACGGCTGGCTACACTGGGAGCTGGGGTCCACCAGTGGATGTTGTGTGGCTGGTGACTCTCTCCCCCTTCACAGAAATACTGGCACTCATTTCTTGCTGTGAAATCCTGGCAAATCAGGGGGCAGGCATTATCCCCTAAATAAGTGTGGAAGGGGAAAGGCTGCACCAGGGCTAGGGAGGCTGCATTGTCTCAGAGATGTGGTGAAAGGAGGAAGAAGAGGCCGGCATCTCCCCTGACCTGCCACAGCTTCAGACAAAAACAAGGGGGTTGGGACCTACTGCGGTTGCTAAGTTAGTGGAAAAACTGACCTTCCTGGGATCAGACACAATGGTTTTCTCTCCCAGCCTGTACTTTTGGACTCCTCAACTCACCTCCAGCTCCTTGTTGCTGAGCCAGTCCTTGTTGGCCCATGTTCCGCACTGCAACAGCACAGAATGTCTTGGGGAAGAGAATCATCTCCCATGATGACAATAAGCAAGTTCCCCTTGACTGATCCCACCATCTTCTGACCAGCTCCTGAGCTCCCACATGGGCCGGGGGCTCTGCCAAGTGGGTCCTGGTGGCCAGGCTCCATGTAGGGGCAGTTTCTGAGACATCCCATCCAGCAGTGGAAGACAGGCTGGGTGGTGGAGCCTGTTGGGAAGTACCCTTGGTCAAGACACCATGGCAGTGCAAGCATCTTGAGTGTCTTGATGAAGGTGTGAAAAACTGAAGTATCTGCCTTCCCTTCCTCACCAGGAGCAGGAATGGCAGGCTCATGGCAAGGGAGGAAGGTCTGGGCAGCATAAAGGCGATGTCAGTCGATGGAGGGAATGTAAAGGTGATGTTGACCCCTCTGGTGCCTGTGCTGATTGACTCAGCTGCAGGACCCTTCTCAGAGCTGGTGTGGGGAGAGCAGCTGTGGGCAGTTCTCACTGATCAGTACTTCCATAAATGCAATGAACTGGGGACAGTGTGACTTGTACTGGCTGTTCTTTCCCCCTCAGGCTGCAGCGTGGTGTCTCGTGGTGAGGGGCAGAAGGGAACCTGCAGGCTGCCAGCGTGGCTTTAGCTAGGAGGAGCAGGCACCTTGGTGTTTTCACCCAGGAGCGATGAACTTCGCAGCAGGATAGGGCTGAGCATCCCCCACGCACTTGGCTTTGTGTAGCAGAATCACACCTTTCTTCTCGTTGACTCGCACAAGATCTTGGTAAGAGTCAGGATCAGACCAAAGGTGTATTTTCTGAAGTTACTCGTGCAGCTACTGAAATTAAAATCTCATGAGTGAAGACCTGTCTTCCCTGCAGTCTAAATTCGGAATGACAGAGCGGCCTTTAGTCTCTGGAGAAGGTTTAAAAACCTTCTCAAGGTCTGTGCTCCTTGTGGAAAAAAATAATTCAGACGATACTTGCCACGTCTGACAGTTGCCAGCCTTTGTTCAATAGGGTAAGGGCACTCTGTACCAAATTAATCAGGGATTCAACTCCACGCTGCCCCCTCCATCGCCAAACCCCGAGAAGATGCTGGGGTGTCACCGGGAAAGCAGGCTTTGGGAGAGCGTGGGTGATTTCTGCCTCGGCCCTTCCAGCCTGGGCCCGTGGAGAAGGTTTCCTTAGGACCAGCAGCCCGAGTTCCTCTGGCTTTCACTGCAGCTGCGCTCCTCGCCGAGCAGAGCCGTATATCACCCGGCATTTTATGCCTGCCTGGGAAAGGGAGCCTGAGTCCCCTTCCTGCGCAGAGAGCTGACAGAATGGGGGCCAACACACAGCCCTCGGCATTTTTTTTTTATTTACTATAAACCTCTTAAAACGAAGGCTGGGGGATTTTTTCATTTACCATGTTAGTGTATGGAAGCAATCGCTATAAATTTAAATGGAGAGCTGGTAGGGGCACACTTACCTTTTATATAATAATTGCGCGAGTGCCGCTGCCGAACTGCTATTAGGATTATTCAGACCTTCTCAGATTTCATTGTAAAACATTAGGCTGCGAGAGGTACTGTAAGGGTGTGATTATCCAAAGAGGGTAAGTAGTAGTGAGCGTTGTCACCCAGAATTACTGCAACAGGGGAGAAATGCTGAGTCGCTGGGAGCAGAGGAAGCTGAGGAGCATAATCGGCCATTCAGAAATCCGGCGGCTTGTGCGTGGAGAAATCCCACCTGACTTCTACGTGGATCTGCACAGGCTTGACCAGTTCGTCTTAAATTGTCGTCAGATGCGATTCCTTTGATGGGATCAACTGGTAAGGACCTGTCATAGGTCTGGCAGAGGAGGTCTTCTGCGAGGTCAGGGCTGGAAGGGGCCATCGGCTGCTGTTCTGGTGGAAGGGGTGACCTCTCCCACTCGCTGTCCCTGCTGCAGATGCAGGCCAAGCTCCTCCAATTGGTCAGATGGGCAATAGCTGGTCTGGAGTTGCAGACCTGACAGGACCAGGGACCCAGGCTGGTGGAGAACAGGCAGGTCTCTGTGCAGTGAAGCTGGAAGCCCCGTGACTGGACAGAGTCTCCTGCTCTAAGCAGAGCCCAAGGCCACACCGTGCTGAGAAAGGACGCGGTGCTGGGAGGGTGCTCGGTGACCTTGCTTCAGGCATTGGCCATCTTACAGCATCACCTCCCAAAGGACAAGGCTTTTGCAACTTTTTCTGGAAGGCATGGAGAAAAGAGCAGTGCTGCATACACACTCCTCTGCTGCCTCGATTTTTCACCTGTGATTGAGATTTTAATTTTGCATCCCATATGATTTTCCTGTTGTAACACACGCCTCTTGGCTGTCACTGTAACAATGCCTTTTCTTGGCAGGGAAGGCAAATCTGAAAGGAAGCTCTTGAGCAGTCTACTGTGTGAGTTCCTCAAATGATGGCTGTGTTTCTCCCCCTCATTCTACCCGTTTTCAAATAATTTTCATGCTGGGAATAAATCTGAATGCGTAACAATCATGTTCAGCATATGATAACCAGAGACAATTGTATACATACAAGCAGCCAGATGGAAAACAAATGAGCTGATGGAAAGACAGAAAGAGCACGAGATGACCCAGAGACCACAGTTATCATCTTCACAGTAAGACCAAATAACTTTGATATTTCCATATAATTACACTTTTTTTTTTTTTTCCCCAGGACAACTGGATTCTGGAAAACATTTTTGGTTACTAATTTTTTATCTCATCAGTTTATTCAGTGGTGGGAAAAAAAAAATCTCCCACCAACTAATATACTATGGACCAATTATACTTAAACAACACAAAGTTGAATTCTGTCCTGAATTTCATCGATGAAATTCCAGTGAATTCAGTGGGGTTTGGTAACTGGAGGTCAGGATTTGGACACTAGTTTATAAATTAAAGAACAGCAGGGACTGTGCAGGGTCTAAACTATTTGGATATTTTTAAATGCCAGATACACTGAGCTGTTGCTGATATCCTGAAAATGTGCTGTCTCTGATGATACAAGTTTGGCAGGTTTTTGATTTTTATTTTGTTTTAATCTTTTCAGTATGTTTGTTTTTCTTTTGTGATTGAAGCTGTTTTTCTTTGAAAGGCATCTACTTTTAGTTGGGGAAAAGCACAAAGCTGAGACATTTGGGGAGAATTTTATCAAACACCTTTGTCTTGATCTGAGAAGTTGTAATTTAAAAAAAATGTTAATTGACTTCAGTGGAATCTTTGATGATAGGTACACAATACACACCCCGATCTCAATAGGCAATGTCTTTTAAACCTGAAATGAGTTAACAAACCTAAAAGAAAATTAAAGTAGTTGCAAATTTTTGGGGGGAAGTTCAGCTTGCTTTAACTGTACAGCGATTCTTAATGTATGTATGTATACGTATGTGTGTCTCTATAAAGAATATGCGCACACATAAATAATACAATTTTAAAAACAATTTCACTGTACATATATTTGCTATTCACTCACTGTAACGTTCCTACTCACCTATGCAAAGCAGGGATTAAATATGTTTAAAAAGCAGATGTTCAACAACTGTAAAGCAAGGAGAGGAATTCAGGAGCACTTGGCAGAAATCTACACCCTTTATTTCTAAATTTTCACCCAAAGAAAGTTGTTCCTTCCACATAATCAAGGGTAGATGTAAGCACCTGGTGGTAGCAACCCAAGTTGGACCCCTTGTCACAATCTATGACTCTGCTTTTCAGTAATGTAAAGATGTTTGTCCCAACCGTGCGTTGTAACACTCCCCTTCCTCTCCTCCATTGCTTCATGTCCCTCCATTCCTCCATCCTCTTGACTTCTCCATCTCCCTGCTGTCCTGCAAAGTGTAACCCCTCCATGGTTTAGCAGCAGCATTGAGCCTCATCTGCCTCAGCTCATGCTCTGGCTTCTTAGCTCAGATCCATCCTCGCTGCGGGGCATTGCTTGGGAGTGACCTGGACTTTTGGTCTTTCATTAAATATTCCCCCCCCAGGCTCTGGTAGCTCGGGCACCGCCGGCAGTTTGGCCCGTGCCAGAACAGAGATGTAGGTGGGAGAACTGCCTGGGGTGGACCCAGCTGGGGTTTGTGGTCCACGTCTGTCCCCAGGACTTGAAGGTAGTTACTTTAAAAGTAGCCCGGTGTGCCTACGGGAGCTGCTGTCTCACCTTGATTACAGTGTAGCTGCATACAAAGTGCGGTGACTGAAAATATTCCTGCCTTCTTCATAGCTTAATTGGTGGCGTTTAGTTAATTGTGTGTATATCCTCTTTTAGTGGAATTATATCTAGAATGATGCAACTGATGGTTTTTCCAAAAGCAGCGAGCGGCTCAAGCCGGCTGCTGCAGGAGAGCCCACCTGAGTCAGCCAACAACTTCCAGTTGTTGGAGCTGCTGTTTGCTGTCTGTTGCTATGGTGAAGTGATAGCACCAAACCCATACCAAAAAGGAAATGATATTTTCTGAACAGATTTATAAGAGGAAAAAACGTATAGGGGACAGAGAGGTCACGGGGGGACAGTCGGGGAAGGTTGAGGGACTTTGAGGGCTTTCCTGAGCCAGTGTTCCTCGGCCCCTTTTTAACTGAAGGTCCACCTAACCCTTTGAAGACAATTGGAGAATCATGTTATGCAGTATCACCCTCATAGGGTTTTTTTTACAGCCAATTAAATGTTCTCCTAAACTGTAAATACTTCTAACTTCAATTTTTTCCCTTCCTTTTGGGAGTCTACACGCATAAAGGCAATGTATTAATTTCCCAGCTTTACAGCCAGTTTTGGAGATCTTGTGTCCCAGCAGTGTAGTACAGGTCACAGATGAAGAAAACCTGCTTTAGTCTCCACCTTTGTAGGACCTGTGTTGTTTATGTTTTGGTTTGCTGTTTTTTTTTTTTTTTTTTTCCCTCCTGATAATTAGATTTTTAACCCTGATAAAGCCCTGTTGTGCTAGCAGCCTGTTTCCCCACCCAGCTGGAATCGCCCAACGCTCTCCTTGTTTTCCTACACCCAGACCTTCAACCTACTTCAGATGCCAGCCGGAGCAGCTGGTCCCTGCAATGCGCTCCAGCAGCTGATCTCCCCGGCAGCACGACCAGGCAGGGAAGAGACCGAGCTGCTCAGCCCACAGCTCCTGCTGAGAAAACTCGTTCCCCCTTCCCTCTAGCCAAGGATTCGGTGCTTCACTCCCCGCCTGGGCATCTGGAGACGGGCACCCTGTCTTTAAAAGTTACAGACCAAGTTGGCCAGACTCAAAGCTTCCTTCAGAAAAAAAAAAAGGTGTTGTGTGAGAGCGTCGCACCAAGATTACGCTTCTCGAGGAATGTTTTCCTCTTTCATTCACTTGAACGTGAGTGGTTTTAATGTGTCACCTTGTCTGTATGCCGTGTGCTGCCCGAGTCCTGCTTTGGCGTGTGGATGGTGGCAGGGTGGCCAAAGAGAAAAGGATACACACTTGTGTTCAGATATTGCTGAGTGCTGGCAGGTGGTCGTGGTTTTGGAAACAGTTATTTGATGATCTGAAAGCGACTCTGACTACGGCAACATTTCAGGACTGTGAAATAAGTATCCAGTGGCAGCTTTCTTGTCCCAGCACCAGCCCTTTTGATTGCTTCCGTTAGTGTCACTTCAGTGGTGTCTGAACTGCACCTTAGCCTTAGCACCACCAGCTTCTTTCTAATGTGGGGTCATGCCTCCCTTTATATCTCGTCCTTTGCTGGACTGCTCTTGGGTTGTAATTGCATTGGATTCCTAATAGAGTTTCTTGGTCTGCTGTCACAGCGTGATTGCAAGAACTTGTGTTGCATTGAATGTGGTCTTGATTACTTGCCAATTAAAGTGCAAGGAAAACACTTACAATCTTCTCCTTTAAAATTACATCTAGATTCCATCTTTTCTAAAGGCTACAGGAAACTTGCAGAGATTGTTTCCTGTTGTCCTATCTTCCTACTGTTGGTATTTGGTTTGGTGAGGGAGGTGGATAAATATTGTGGGGTTTGTTTGTTTTTTTTTTTTTCAAGGTGCTTTATTTTTTTTTAGCGTGGTTCTTTGCGTGCAAAACAGAAGCAGAAATGCCCTTCTGAAGTCGAATTTTGCTCGTTGCTCATATGCCAGGGTGCTTGGGGGTTACAAGGTTTGGGCTAGTGCCTCTTTAAAAAGAAGATACGTGGAAGCAGATGGTCCCGTGGTAGCTGAGCAGGGAAGGAGACGCCTGAAGAACGTGTGTGGTGGCAGGAGGGATGTGTTAGATGCGGGAGCAGAGACGAGCTGGGAATGTAAGGAGGCAGTATGCGGGGGGGCACGAGATTTCCAGGGGTCTGGTGGCGTAGGAGGTGCTGTGCTGGGGTGGCAAATCTCTTGGAGCAGGTGTGCAGGGGCAAACTGCCCGCCTGCCACCCCCTGGGCAGCTTGGCCGTGTGTGCTGGGGAAGAGCCAGGGCGAGGTGTGAAGGGAAGCAAAAACAGGAGGGGGAGAAGGGAGAGAAAGGAAGAAAAAAGCCAAGAGGGGTGGGGACAATGTGACAAGAAGCGGGGGGAGCCCACCTGTGAAGGTAGCCATGAGTTTCTGTTTATCTTGCCTGTGGTTGTACTGCGAGGAGGTTTTGAACTGCTGCCTAATGTGACTGTCAATTATTTTAACTTGTATTTCTCACCTCAGTCCCCATGAAGTGCATTTGACAATAATTAATTTTGTGTGTGCAACTGGGAGCGTATCCTACTCCTGCAGAGGTGTCAGCTTAATGGGATATGGCTAGAGGGGATAACAGGCTGTGCCACCCCGTGAGGGCATTTGGGGGGTGTCACCTGTTCATCTGGGATAATATTTTAATTGCTGGAACATTAGGTTTCCCGTAGTTGAATTGGGATCAGATTAACCTCTGTCTCTCTGAACTTGCATGTTGGCAAGCTCCTTAAACACCATTGCTAATTTTATTTTCTACTTTCAGCACGTATTTAAGATAACTCTTTTTGTTTCATAGGTTAAAGAGGAAGTATTCTCACTGGCCGACATCCCAGTGAGCAATTACAAATATTTTACTGTAGTTACAGGACTTGGAATTCAGCCTCAGGCCGCGGGCATCAGAAAATCCATGCATGAAAATCCCACGTGTTGTAAGACTGGGAGGGTTTCATACGGAGGGATTCCCCTTCATCTTTACTGAAGTCAAACTCTTGATTGAAAAAAATTAAACTAAAAAACCCCCATAGTTCTTGAACTTGTAAATCAAACTTCTGCCAACAGCTTTTGGCAGTTAGAGAAGGGTTAATTGAGCCTCTTCGTCTCTATTGCATGTTAACATGGAAGGTCAGTGATGGGAGAAGCTAGGTCCAAACTGAAGGCTTTTGAAACAGCCCCCTAACTAGCCTAATGAATATGCTGTTGAGATGAACAGGTCATTTAACACTTTTCATGTCGCTATTGTCCATCCAACCTTAAATGTCAACTCTGTCACTCCGATAGGCTGGTTCTGCTTAAAAAGGTTTCCTGGCTTTGTTAGATTCCTAGGAGGGATTTCCCCCCGTCCTTATTCCTAATTGCTGGCAGAACCTTACGGATGTATTTATATCAGCCTTTTCATTCGGGTCAAGTCTTCACTGGAGAATTTTGCCAGTGGGTAAGGGTTGGGAAGAGATGCGATCCAGGCAGAAGTGGAAGCGCCAAATGCAGCTGTAATTATACCACTTAAACTGCAGCTTACCCACCACAGTGGAATCGCTGGCTTTGCTGAGGGCAGGATGGTTGGACTCGCCGCCGTGAGGAACATATGATGATGTAGTGGGGTTGCTGTGTCTGCTCTAGGACCAGGTTCACGGAGCTGGCGTGCTGGAGTCCAGCTGCCTGAGAACCGTCGGAGCCTGGTGGGGTCCCAGCCTCAAGGGAAGGGCTGGGAATGGGGCTGGTGGAAAGGACCCTTCTGCAGATACCTGCCTTGTAGCTAGCCCCTCGTGACAGAGCCCTTCCCCTGCTGTGTCTACCAGGGCCACATCTTGAGCATGCTGACATTGGGTGTCCCGGTCGCTTGAAAAAGTGTTTGATGGGAACCGAGTTGCATACCTGGTGGAACTGAATATTTACCAGAAATGTTTTCCTGAACTTCCTCACCCTGTGAACAGCAGGCGTGTTTCTTCTTGGGAGACTTCTATTTTTCCCTGTGACCCATGGTGCTCTGTGGCCTGGAAGGCCTCAGAAAATTAATTCTTGGCTCAGGAGGGCAGGGGGTAGATGGCCCCAGGCTTTCCAGTGAGATTTCTTGGTGCCTCCAGTAACCCTTGCCTCGAAAAGACCCCCCAGTGCAGCAGTCAGGAGCACAACAACATGGGTGCTCCTAATTTAACCACACCATTGTAGGCTCAACGTATTCCAAAGCCGGGTACAGGGCAAAAGGAGTGATGCTGTGTTGGTATCCAATACCTGACAGCAGTTATTTGCCCTCCACAGACTTTCTTGGCTTTCTGATACCAGCTGGAGGATAGAAAGGTGGAAACTTGGGTACCAGCACTGGAAAATAAAGGCTGATGGGGCAAAATATCATATCTCCAAGAGCATATACTGTAGACCAGAGGAACTATGGCTATTCCCAGTGATGCTGCCAGATTTGAGCCCGAGAAGCTCCTCATGAATGAAACTGCTCTGGCAATGCACTGTGTATTTCAGCTACCCACCCTCTCCCCCCTTAAAAGGGAACCAGGTAACTGTTTTATTCCTCCTGGAAATAATCATGTGTGTTTGGGAAGCTTTTCAGACGCAGTAGAGCATTTTGAGGACATCATTGCATTGAGGTCCCTAGTCATTTTTCTGTGACTGGTGTGTTTCTAATTCTCTGAGATACTTTGAAATTTCAATGTGTGAATCCATACCAGCCTCTTCCTAGTTATTAGGAGGTGATGCTGCCCGTGATCAAGATAGCCAACACAAGAAGCACGGTGTGCTCTGACCAATACTGGACAAACCCAGTAAGGACATGACATCAGTTCAAACCCACTGTTTGGCTGAAATCATCCCAAGTGCTGAGCAAAGGCCTAGAGAAACTAGCAAGAGGTCCAGCACAAGTTAATGTCAGGCTAACTTCCTACATCAAGACAATCTGGATTCAGACTGGGAAGCTTGTTAAAGGTCCTGAGGACTAATCTTTTACACACACGTGTTATCCTCCAGGATCCCTCTGAGGCGTTCGTGGTCTCATCAATTGGAACAAGATGGTCAAGATGCATTGTGAGAACGGCTGGCTGAGCTGTAGAGCTCATCAGTGGTGGTGAGGATGCAGTTTCCTCACTACACCCATCCTGTGGTGTTCCGTATTGCTCTGGTCCTTTTCAGCACTTCTGATTTCTGAACATCTTAAATACGTGGTGGGCCTTATTTTGCTAGCCATCTGGCACAACTGGAGCAGGACAGAGCTGTGAGAAGGCCGAGCCCACCAAGCTGTCACTAGTGTTCAGATGAGATCTGCCTGTTAGCTGAAGAATAGGTGAACTTACTCTGGACTTCAGGTAGTTCTAGGGAGCAGAACTTGTAACTGTGGATGACTTTCCTGAATTTAAAGTGTATTTATGTAATCTGTTGATTTGTTGGAGGACTCCTTGGTGACTCCAGATTTTTTCACAGCAACCTCCCTGTTCTATCATCCCTAGCTGAAGTGGAGATGTCATTCCATCTTGGCAGGTAATGGTGCAACCTCAGCTGTTTGTGTTTCTGCTGTTTCCCGGACAGCACCAATATGATGCATTTGGGCCAGAAGCCTTCAGTGTTTGGCCACTCCAGCTGGGACGGGACTTTGTGGTCAATCTTCTTACCAACAAGCTACTGCAAGTATTGGAAGTTGTCTGCTTGCTATGAGACCTTGAACCAAATTTTATGCCTCACTCCTTATATTCAAGATATTTCCTGGCCTGGGTCCCTGCTGTGGGATTCAGGGAATGGCTGACAGTTGCTTAAAAACGTAGCATGTGTTTGCACAATAAATCCCGCCTGTAGCGATCATGGTGAGGATCAGGCCAGAACTTTCTGAAGAGAAGGTATAAGACTATGCGTTGAGCTCTCCCAGTGTCATTGCAAACCTTGCTGCCTTCTCTGCCAAGAGCAAGGCGTCCTGAAATTTCTTTTAGATTGGGTTTTCTTCTCGTGCTTCCTATAGCATAAATATATGGTAATCTGTAATATTAAAACAAAGCAATCAACCAGTCCCTAAATTTTGCCAAACCCCCTGCTCCTGGCTGTACCCTTCTGCATCCTCCTTTGCCTCAGCTCTGGTACTCGCCTGACTCCTTGGTATGCTGGCTCAGTCCACTCATCCAGCAGAAGACTAACCCAGCGAAAAAGGAGGTTGAATTTTGGGCTACGTTTATTTTGTGTGCCTTGGCTCCCAGGGGGGTCGGGTGAAGGCCAGAGCTGGGGAGGGAGTGGGACTGCATGGCCTGGAAGAGGTTGCAGCAAAAGGTTAGATTTGCTCCACCAACTTTCTAGACTGGTTTCTTCTAGCAGGAAAGTGCTCAGACACAGGGGCCAGGTGCAGTGTGCAGTGCAGAGGGCACTGCGGGATAATTTCTTTCAGCAGTGACAGTTCTGGGGGTAAGCAGAAGCTTTCCCTATGGGGGTTATGTTCACCCATTTGCTACTCAACCCTCTGCTGCTTTCAAAACCATGCTGCGAGTGCTAGGGCAAAACCTTCCACCCAGCTGTCTCTCAGCTACCAAAATATCTCCTTTGCCCCTTGACCAGCTGTCAAAACTTTCCTGGCGTTCTTAGAACAAGCGTCTTAGGGAACGTTTCCCCTGCCCTATGAGAAATGGGAGGGATGCTCTGGAGATGACGAGCAGGACCGTGCGTTCGATACCAGGTGCCTGTCCAAGGCAAGCTCCTCAGCAAGCCTGACCATCGGGGTTGCCACCCCTTGCCTTCCTGTTGCTCCCGGGTTGGTGTGTTGTGTCGGATGAGAACGTGGTTCAAGGAAGAAAGTGCTTCAGATCAAAAAATTGTGCAACTCCAGAGCCAAGGAAAAAAAAAAAAAAAAAGCCTTAATTATTCAACTAGTTTGAAACACTTTAAAGTATCCCTAAAAATAGGTGAGAGGGATGTTTATCAGCTACAAAGAGATTTTCCTGCAGTAGTATTGCTTGTCTTATTTTATGATGATGCTACAGAATACAGTCCCTCAGGTAGGCTCATTAATGTTTGTGAATGAACCCCCTTGTTTTATGCTTTTGGTTTTAGAAGGCAGAAATAGGGCGAGAGGCTAGTGAGGCTGGTTTTGCCATATATGCCTTGGAAAGCTCACGGACGCGGGTGTAAGGTCTGTATAAGCCTCAGCGCTTCTGCTGATGACAACTGGATTTGGGCAGTCACTAGACCAGCTGAGAAGGTCTACCCTTAGGGAGAAACCCAGGCAGGACTTTGGCGAAAATCCTGGGTGAAATCCTGCGTACTTCCCAGTGGACGTGTCAGCGGGAGGTTGGCACTCCTCTGTGGCTCATCAGGCCTTTTGTTTTGATCTCTTCCGGCAAAGGCAACCTGTGACCATATGTTGTTATAGCCATAAGCTCTTCCACAGGGCAATATCGGGTAAACCCCGCTGCCTGTCAGCGCCTCAGCCCAGGGTGGAGGCTGCTTTTCACTATCTATTCCTTAAAGAGGGCAACTGTTTCTTCTGGCTATCATAGCAGAAGGGTGGCAGTTACGCCCAGCCCATAACAGTATGCGGTGGTTTCTGAGTCTTACCGCTTCAGCCTTAAAATAACAGCTTTTTTTTTTTCTTTTTTTTTCCCCCCGAGCCAACCAACAATTGTGGTCAGCCACTAATACCAGTTTAACCATTTGGCAGCCGCCCTATAGGAAACAGTTCTTCCAAGAGAGCCAAAGGGGCCCTTGTCCCCTTGTCCCCAGAGCCGTGCTGGGTTGGTTTCAGCCAGCAGGGCATGTTTACAGATTTCCCTGCGTACCACCGGCCTCTATAATAACAACCAAATCCTAGAAAGTTAATACCGAACAAATTGAGGAAGTAGGTTAGAAACAGTAATTCAAGTTAATTGTTTTGGTGTTTTATTTGACAAGTGAGTGGGTAAAACTCTCCGATTCCCACCCCAGCGAACGCTCGGTTTCTTGCTCTGTAGTTCCTTTTCCATCCATCGCGTGTTGGGACTGTCAGCGGAGTTTATTTTGGGCTCAGTTCCCTCCCTATTATGCACAGTAGTAACCGGCTCTGCGAACGGTGCCATTGAAACGGGAATCGGGCCCTGACGGCTTTAGGGCAGAAATTAGCAATAAATGGCTATTGTGGGCCGGGGGGTCCCACCCTCTCTCCCGGGATGCTGCCCTCGCTGTCCCCTTCTCCCTTCCCGTGGCTCTGCGTCTCCCCGAGGCCCCCCCATCCCCCTTGCTCCTGCAGCACATCTCATCTTCAACAGGGCAACCAGGGGGATGGCCGGACCCCGCGTAGCCCATCACCGCGCGGGTGCGTGTGTGTGCGTGTCTGTACCGAGCCCCGCACGCCCCCCGGTCCGTTCCGCGGTGAAGAGCGGGGTGGGCAATCGGTTCCCCACAGGCACCGGCAACCACGTGGCGAGGACAGTTTCCCGGTCGGTGGCCGGGGCTCCGCGGGGCGCGCAGCGGGGCGGAGGGGAGGCGGGAGAGGGG
>JAHREE010000559.1:3299463-3311768 GCA_033628505.1 Tringa tobata
TTTTTTTTTTTTTTTTTTTTTGGAGAGTGGGAGAATAAAAAAGTAGGGAAGAAGGGGAAGAGAAATACATCCCAAAAGTTAGCATCGTCCTCTCGGTGACTTGCTAATCACATCTCTGCACTGACCACTACGCCTCCGAGCATGTGTCACTTGGTGGAGCACGAGCAAGTGCTGCTCACCTCACCTCGCAGGGCTCCACTGGTCCCATTGTGTTTAAAAGTAGCCTTTATTTGGCACACCTTCGGATACATAAAAGGTTATTGCACTTTTACGGGGGAAAATAGTCTGTCCTGCCTTTTTTCCTGGACCACAGCTGCTAACATGGGAACTCCAGCTCCTACAGGGCTAAGTCATAGCCTGGCACCGTGCGGTGCCACTCAAGCCACAGTGTGGTAGCCAACTAAAACAAATTTTATATTAGTTTGTATGTAACTCTTAATGGGCAGGAGCGCGTGTGTTTAGTAGCCTGTCTCCAGTCTTTGGACGTGATGTAAACATGTATCGATGTAGAACTTGAATCCAGTGACCGGTTTCACTTGGCTCAGGTCTGCAGCCCAGGAGTCAAGGAAGGATAATTTAAAGTCTGTGTACTGGGGGTGGTAAGAGGTATTGTGGGGGAAGAAGGGAATGTGTTACTGATAGGACATCACTTCAGGGAATGCTGGTGTGCACCATGTATATATGTGTGCACATATATATAAAAACATATGCACACCATATACGTATACAGATTCTTCCATATTTGCTCACTATTTTTTTTCCCCCCCTCTTCCCTACAGAGTCAAGATGGCTAAAGGTGATCCGAAGAAGCCCAAGGGCAAGATGTCTGCCTATGCCTTCTTTGTGCAGACGTGCCGTGAGGAACATAAGAAAAAGAACCCAGAGGTTCCAGTCAACTTTGCAGAGTTCTCCAAGAAGTGCTCGGAGAGGTGGAAGGTACCTTAATTTGTGACTTCCTGATGGGATAACTTGTGGTATCTGCTAGGATGATGTGTGTGTGTCTTCAACGCTAAGGGAGCCCGTGCTGTATTGGAGCTGTGTGCTGTTCTTGGCCAGGTACCCTGGTCATTGGTGGGGTGCTGCTGGTTCCTGTAATGGTCATGAAGGCTTCAGCCTGGTGTTTCTGCCCGTTTTGGTGCTTCCACTGCAGCCTGGCCTCTTCTCCTGTTTCCCAAGCAGTGCCCTTCAGCAGCCACCTCCCTCCAAGCCTGTGTCTTCAAGGAGGACTCTGGCTGTGCCTGCCCCATTCCCCTTGCTTCCCTCTGGCTGGGTATGCCAGTGGTTGTTGTGGTCCCCAGTACAGGACCTTCGTCCCCAAGGTGGTCCAGTAAAAAAAAAAAAACAAACAAATCCTGAAACTCCCCTATCGAGTCGGTACGTGTTGGCTTGTTTACTTAAAGTTTGCCAGCTATTGAACAGTTGGGTAATCGCAGGCTCGGTGTCTTGTTTTTTGGTTTTTTAGACCATGTCAAGCAAGGAGAAGGCTAAATTTGATGAAATGGCAAAGGCTGATAAGGTACGATATGATAGAGAAATGAAGGACTATGGACCAGCTAAGGGTGGCAAGAAGAAGAAGGACCCCAATGCCCCAAAACGACCACCGTAAGTAACTTTAAAGCATCAAATGCACAAGTATTTTGTTGTTGTGGTTTTTTTTTTTTTTCACATCCTGTAGCACAGCTGATAGGTTTCTATAAAGGAAGTAGATGGGGATACTGATGTGTAGCAGTGTTAGTAATATTCATAGCCTGCTGATACTGTCTTGTAAGTCTTCTGGGCAGCTCATTATCTTGAGTTTGTGGAGCACTAACAGGAGTTGTCAGTCCTTGGTATCCAAGCTTGTAGCGATGGAAGATGTGGAAATGACCAGGTCACAGTGAGACTTGTGTATCTAAGATGAAATTGGGTGGGGGGGATGGACAACACTTGATTAAAAACAGTATTTGATGACAGCTGCAAGTCTGGGTCTCTGTAGAATCAAAACACATTTGGTTTTGGGGGTTGGTTGGTTTGTTTTTTCCTAAGTGGGGAAAAAAAAGAGTGCTTCTACTCAGCTTGTGATGAGCACGTGTGTGGATGTTGTTGGTGAGGGATGGAGGAAGGGGCTGCTCCCCAGGTGTGCTGCTCTGGTGCTGACTGTCCTCTGGGTCTTCTCCCCAAGGTCTGGCTTCTTCCTCTTCTGTTCAGAGTTCCGCCCCAAGATCAAGTCCACAAACCCTGGCATATCCATCGGGGATGTAGCAAAGAAGCTGGGCGAAATGTGGAACAACCTCAGTGATGGTGAAAAGCAGCCTTACAACAATAAGGCAGCTAAACTGAAGGAGAAGTACGAGAAGGTAAGGCTATAGTTTTCACTTGTGCCTCTTCTGTACCGGCTCTCGTGTCGCTGTGTGACTGTAACCTAGACCCAGCCGAGGTGGCCCCAGCGTAGTGAGCATCTCCAGCGGGCAGACCTGTCCTCACTGGTTAGGGAGCCTCAGGCCAGGAGGGAGAGCTTTCACCCTGTGACAGCAGCCGGGGCTGCTCCTGTTGCTCCAGCAAAGGGTTTGCTGTGCCGTTAAAGGAGGTTTGTCCCGTTAGCAGGGAACTTTTAAGAGAGGCTGGGTTGTCTTCTTCCTCCTCAAAGACACAACCGTGAACGCAGGGCTGAAGGCCTCCATCCCACCCGGAGGCACTGGAGTACGTGTAGGTGTCTGCATACCTGGGGGCTGTGGTGCCACTGTCCCCCTTTCGGGGGGTGCAGCTGTGGAAGGCCGGTCCCTTTACGTTAACGCCTGCCGCTGTACAAATGCTGTGTGTGTTTGCTGCTTAGAGCAAATTAAGACATCCCCTTGACTTTGCAGGATGTTGCAGACTACAAGTCTAAAGGAAAGTTTGATGGCGCAAAGGGAGCAGCAACCAAAGCTGCTCGGAAAAAGGTAGAGGAAGAAGACGAAGAGGAGGAGGAGGATGAAGAAGAGGAGGATGAAGATGATGATGATGAATAAAACTGTACAATACTTGTCTCCATGTGAATACCATAGAGTAGGGGAAACACCATAAATGAAGCACCTCTTATTTGAGATGGTGTTTCTTGCCCTTATTAGGCTTAATTAAAAAAAAAAAATTTGGATTCCGATCGCGTTGTAGTTTCTAAAAGTGCTCTAGAAATTGTAACTGGTTTACATGAAGTGGCCATGGGTGTAGTGAGCACCCTGAAACTGTATCAAAGTTGTACATATTTCCAAACATTTTTAAAATGAAAAGGCGCTCTAGTGTTCTCCTAACTCTGTGCACTTTGCTGTTGGTGTAACAAAGCATTTAAAAATGTTTCAAGCATTTTTTTAATTTGTAAGGTGGTGTTACTATATGGTTATTGGCTAGAAAATCCTGGGTTATAAACTGTACATATCTATAGTTTGTAAAAACTAGACAGATTCTTGTGGTACATGCTTAGAGTTATGATGCCTTAGAGGAGCAGTGATTACTTGGAAAGGCTGTACGTTCCCCGGGGTGCCATGGCCCAAAGCATGCACTGTGAGGGTAGATCTATTTACACTACAGTGGGCGTCCATTTAGCTTAAAAGTTGTCTTTCTGTATATAGTGAAATAGCATTCTGCTGCCATTCTTAGTTGTGGAAGGGGGTTCAGCTGGCATGAGAAGTGTATGGATTTTTTTAGTTAAGTGCGGTAGTTTTTAAACTGAAACTGTAGACCTCTCTTCATCGTCAACCAAGTGAAGAGCCAGTGCAGCAACTGAAGTTCAAAAACACTCTGTACTTAAACGAATTTGCAACGTTCTGTTTTTTTTGTATGTTTAGAATGCTGAAATGTTTTTGAAGCAAAATAAACAGTATTACATTTTTAAAACTGTTCTTGACAACACTCTAAATTTCTGGTTTAAAAGGATCTTAATAACAGCAAGAGGTTCTTTTTGAAGTCTGTGGCATCCCTCAGGGCTGGTGACTTAGGAAACATTCTGACTCAAGGATTTAAAAAAAATAAAATAATAAAAAAAAATAATAAATGGTGGCCAGCCAAAACTGGCTGAATTGAAAGAGATGGCTGCTCCAGCTAATATGCAATCGTAACTGTTTATGGCTGAGTGGCATAAGATGCTATGCAAGTTTGAACTTTATTACTTGAACTTGGGAGCCTAAATGAACATTCATGACGTAATTGTTTGTTTGTGTGTGTATATAGCAGCATTCAGAGATGCAGAGAAAGGTAGGTGGCTAGGAATGAGGCTGACACCATGAAATAAGTATAAAAGCATAGTTTGGATTTTTTTTTTCAGTTGTGTTGGGTAAATTTATAGCCCAAATGCATTGCTGTACATATTAAAATGTGCCTTTTTTGTCCTGTGTTACACTGTTTCAGACTTGTGGTTTTTTCTAGCATTTTAATTCGTGGCAGGAGCCAGGCACCTAGTCTAACTCCCTGCTGAAGTAGGAGCGTGGCGCAGGTACTTAGAGTCTGTCTCCTTTCTCTAGTGGCTCGAGTTTCCAAACGAGGTGGGTGCTGTGAGGTGGGTTGGGGGAACAACGCAGCTCTCCCGTCCCCTTTGGTGACCAGCTGGCTGTGTCCCAGTCACTTGCTGTCTTCCCAGTTCCCAGCTGGGGGTGTTTCGCAGCCCTTGGAAGGGAGAGGTAATACCTGGTCTCTAGCTGGTGACTCTGACCTCATTTTTCCTCAGCGCAGAAACTGCACAAACGGGGAAAACCTCTAGCAGCCCCTTGCTACCCTTGAATTCCTTCCTAGTGCTGGCTGTAGTTAGCAGTTGGTGCTCGCTTGGCAGCGAGGAGATTGGGGTGTGAGGATACCAGTATCCTCATTAACAGCAGGTCAAAGATGTGACTGCTGGGTGCAGCTGATTAAGAGAACAGGGTAACTCATTAGCGTAAACTGTGGGTACAGGCTGCTGCCACCCCTTCCTTTGAGCTAGGCTTACAGGCACTAACCACTTCTCATGTGGATAAAACTGCTCGGTTGCCTGTTTGGGTAGCACATCTGGCTTCCTGTGACTTCTCAACAACCATAGTGTCTTGGCAGGAAGAGTCTGATCTCGTGTTGAGATGGACTAGGGCCTGAAAGCAAAACCAAGCAAGCTAATAAACTTTTATGAAACATAGCAACATGTGGCAATTATTTTTTTTTTTGTTTTGTTTTTAAGGATAAGGTACAGTTGGATCACTTAAAAATAGTTTTATAACTGCTTAATCAGAGCAATTCTTAGTGTCTCAAATGCACGAAAAAAAGTGTGAAATTGGCCCCTGTTTTATGGGAAGTTGCATTTTTAAAAGCCTCAAAGCTGCATCTGGAGAAGAAATAGGTACCTTTGTATTCGCTACCCCTTCTGCACTTCTTCTGAGGCAAGGGAGAAGACTGGAGATTCCAGCACGTGGAAATTTGATGGGGAAGTGGTGGAGCAGAAGAGAAAAGCAATGGCATCATTTCAGGAGCTGTAATACTGTTTCTATTGTCTAGTTGGCAAAATCTCCCCTTAGCCACATATGGGAATTAGTGTAGATCACTGCTGTGCAAATCGAGCTTGGCTTTGAATTAACTGCTAGTGAGCTGAGCCCCTATTGATAGTGTTAGCAAATAAGAACTAGAGCTGACACCTCTTTGTCTTCGTTATATTGGAAATCTATCGAGTTGCAGGGCTTGATTAAGGTCTTGGACCTTACAGTGCACTACCTATTCCTGCTCTGCAAATTCCTAAAATATGGCATGCCTGGGGGATGCTGTTCAATAGAATGCTAGTGCAGGACTCCAGGGGCTCAGATTTGGATATTGCAGATGCAGGAGTGATGTGTCCTCCCCCAATACTCTGCCATTGATAAATACCGTAGTGTGAATGTACATAAATAGCACATGATTCCCACCACCACCACTGGTTTTTGTGTTCTGAGATGTCACGTCAAATATTGGGAACTGCTTAATTTCATCCAGCTCTTATGTTTTTTGATAGAACACCCTCCAAATGCTCTTTCTGCTTTGAAATGCTTGTGGTGTTTCAGAGCAGACATTTCTGCTTTGAGCTGTGGTGCAGCTAAAACTTCTAGTCTGACTTTAGTCCCAAGCCAAGCAGAGTAAATATGTCTCTTATTAACGCCATCGTATGTAGGGAAGGGCAATGATAAAATAGATTTGGGGAAAGGGAGGGATGAAGAAAGACTGTTCCTTGAGTGAATTGGACAGAGCTGACTGCGGGATCACTTCTGTTCCCAAAATGTGGTTTGTTGCTTCCCCCCCCCATGCCCACTGAAGTCAAGGTGAGGTGGGCTCTGAGGGTGAGGGGCTCGGTGAAGAAGGGGCAGTGCTAGTGCAGGTGTTACAGCCCACTCACTGCTCTGGGGAGGCAGGGGATGGCTCGACTGGATGGGGTGGTTCCTCCAGGTGCCTAAAACAGCAGCAGAGGTGTGAGAGCTTTTGCTCAAGGGGAAAACATCTGCTGGTGCTGATGTGGAGCAGATGTGGGACCGGGATGGGCAGAGGCAGGCAGGGTGCTGCCTGGCAACGCTGACCCATCTCCTGCGGGTTATTCCCGTGGTTGGTACCATTTGATTTATACTCAGAACTATACGTAGGCTCGAGAACGCGCTCGTTACCAAAATGCCCCAGGTCCCTTGGAAATCAAGCCCCCTGGGAGGGCGATGGGATGAAGGGGGCCACCCAGCTGCTTGGTGCAAGCCAGATCCTGCCACTGCCAAAAATGAGCCCGGTGGTCTATTGGCATGACCTGGGGGGGGGGGGCAGAGGAGCGATGCTGTCCCGCTGCTCCGTAGCCTATACGTTTCTAAATTCAGTTGAGGCATGGTAAATATTTGGTGTGAGCCCTTAGGCCGGAGGGGAAGGGTCTCCAGGGGAGGGACTGCATGGGGAAAGCTCCAGCGCTGGTGTGGGGTTTGCTCCCCACAAGCAGTCACGGTGGAAACCACGCTGCCGGATGGTTTCCCACCGCTCGTGTCGGTATCCTAATGCATCTGTGGGGAAGCAGTGCATTAATTTTTCTGTAATAAAATTAATTAAAAATCCTAGTCCAACTGCATATTGAATCAATTAGCAGGGAACGGCTGCAGCTCTAACGGAGGTCCATAGGAAGGTGAGACTCCGCTTTGGGATCGTACTGGGGATACAGGCAGAGTAGAAACATTTATCTGCTCCCTTTGAATGGCTGATTTATATATAGTTTTATTCACTCCTAATAAACCCTGCAGGAGCAGCAAGAAGGTGCAAGGGCTTCTCTTGGCCCTGGCTCAGGCGGCGGCAGGTGAATGGCTTTTTGCTTCCAGCCTCCAGCACAATTCTGGCAGCTGCCCCAAGTTTATGTTTTCCCTCTGCTCGCTCAGGCTGTTGTTCAGAGAAACGTCCCCCAAGTAAGCCCTCTCCTGCTGAGGGTTTTGAGAAGCGGGGCTTGGACCAGGAGAAGGAGCTGGGACGGGACCTCCCTGCTGGTTTTGCTGGGCAAGAGCAGGAGGCTGCATTAATGGCCACGCTGCTGGTCCTCTCCTGGCAAGCCCTGCTCTCCCCTCTATGAGTGTGAGCCCGAGCCTGCCTTCCTCTAAGAGATAATGGAAGGAACTGTGACAGGTGGCATTTATTTCTTTCTGCTAGGGCTACACCACATTTTAATGCAATAAACTGAATTGCAAATTGCAGCTGCGCTGCACAACAAAGTGTGCTGGAGACCCCGTTACCGATGGGTTGCTCTCTAAACATATTCCAGCTTGCACTGGAGAAGGGGCCAATAACTGGTGTGCCCAGTGGGGGTTTCATGCCCTACGAAGTGTCTTCATCCCTTCTCGGCAGGCTGGGCTCCGGTGGGAGTGTGGTGTGTGTGACCTGCCCCTGCTTGGGCAACGTTTGGCAACCTGTGATCAACGCGCTTTGTAAACATCGCATCCTTCTGACAGGTCTGAGATGTACCTGCTAAAGCGGGATGGGGATGAGGGGTAGTTCCTTGTCTGTGTTAACGACCTTGATTGGAATTGGCCACTGCTAAGAGCTTTTCCCTGAGTGCCTTCCTGCACCTGCATCCCTAAATTAGCCAGGAGGAAGCAGCCACAGCCTAGCTAGAGCTGATGGCTGTATCTTCTGAGTGGTGAGTACTGCTTTCTCTTGCTCCTGGACATGGCAGGGCCTCACGGAAATGCCTATGAAGTAGCTAAACCAGGGTTAGTCCTTCTGTTAAGCCAGGGTGGAGAGAACAAGTGACCCCTCTGGAACTGGGGAGCCCGGGCGCTGCGTGGGGCAGCAATCCTGGTGCTGTAGGGGTGGCTGGGATGCATGAGAGCAAATCCTTGTCTTGTTGATGTTGAAAGGTGGAACTTCATTGACCGTGATAAGGGGATGCCTGTCTTGTAACTGTGTCACCTGACACGGGTGGCTTCACGTCCCTGACTGAATCCAGCAGCCAGGAACATCCCAGCTGGGAACCGAGCCTTGCGGTGGGACTGGGTGATTTGATGGTGTTTGCTGTGTTGACTTTTGAGCCCCTGAAGCGCAGGGTGCCACGGATCTGTCCCCAAACCTGCCACCTCGCCTTCCTTCTGGCTGGGCTCTCTCTACCGAGACCCCCGGGGAGCAGGAGCAGCCCCTGTGTGTGCGTGTCGCACGCCTGGGCACGCTGCTCTAGCCCAGCCTGTGTAAGGAGAGAGGCAGGTAGGATGCTGCGAGTGGTAAAGTTGCTTTTTCTTCCCAGCGCCTCCCCTTGTCAAGCTCCCTCAGGTGTTTCAAGTCAGAAAAAAAAGCTCTTTTCTAAAATATTAATCAAGCACGGGCTGGCTTTGTTGTTGTAAGAGCTTACTACCTGTAAGTGTTTTTAACTGCTTTTTTTTGTGGAGGTTAAGATTTTCTTTATGTTAGTTTAGAAAATGAATACATGTAGAAGGGTGAAGTGGTTTGGGGGATTGCTTGAGACAAATGTCTCTTGCCTGCTGCTAATTGCTGTGTGATTGCTCTTTTGCTGTGTGTTACCTGGGACGTACCAGTGATAATTCATGGTCTGGCAAAAGAGGCTCAAGAATGGTGGGAGCAGGGGCAATTTGGTCTCCAGTCTTTTTAAAGAATACATTGGTTAGGTTTTGTTCTCTTTAGCTTTAGAGCTCAGGCTGGGCATCTTCCATAGGCTTGGCTTCTGCAGTTGTTCAAGGTGTTGCTACCTGCAGCTCCTGGTGAAGGTCCTTCCCTGGTTGCAGGGAGAGCAAAAGGAAGCATGTGCTGGGTCTGCTGTTGCTTCATGTAGTAACGTAACTTTTTGCAAGCTGCCAGGAGGTTTTTCAGACCAAGCTCAAAGATCAAGGTGTCAGTAAAAATCGTAAAGGGAACCCTTGTTTCCCAGGACTTCTCTGGAAGAGGAATAAAATCTGAGCAAATAGCATTAAAGTGTCTAATCAAAGATCTCTCGCTCCTCACTGTCACTCGTGTTTCATTCGTTGGTGATTCCCCTCTAGAGAGAGTTGTCTTGCAAAAAACAAAATCAGCTAGACCAGACTTGGTGTTTTGAACCTTGAAAGCAACTTGCAAACGTGGTTTTGAACGTAGGAATGCTGGGCCTTGTTTGTCTTCTCCTGTTCCCCTCTTAGTGCCTTGCCTGGGGAGAAGGTGAAGGTGTTTCCCTTACAGGCTCAGCCCCTCGCCTTTTCCACTCACGTGCCATTTCTTGCTGCTCTCCACAGACCAGTAATACTCCTGTAGACCCAGGGCAGATCACTCTTGACACTTGTTGTTTACTGAAAGGTGACATCTTTAAAAAATGACACTCCAACACCGGTCCAGGCTGGCCATTCCAACTGTGAAGTGGAAAGAAGCTTCCAACTGCCTTTTCTTTCTGTTCCCCTCTAAATAAATGCCTCCACAATGCTTATTTCCAGTGCTGTTTCACAGATCTCAGCTTTTAAAAACCCATTTCTTCACCTGTTTTTTTTTCCTCCCCTTCCCTGCCCTCTCTCTGCCCAGAGGAGCAGCCGTGGTCAGCGAATCGGGCCTGGAGGCTTATTTTGGGTGGTGTGACTTAGTCCCAAATTTTGAGAGCAGGCTGGCTGGTGCCTTCCCGCTAGTTGAATGTTTTAGGGAAGATCTTGAGGTGGTGTGGGCTGTTGCTCCATGCCAGGTGCTGTTCCCCTGAGATTTTGTGCTCCTGGCAGCACCGGGGTGAGGATGGAGGAGCCTTTGCCAGCTGGGACCGTGCGGGACCGGCCGGCGCGTGTGGAGCCGAGCGGTGACGATGGAGGTGGGAAATGGGAGCGGGAGGCAGCTGAGGGATGTGGGTCTCTGGGTCTTGAGCAGACGGCATCCAGCCCGCAGGGTCTCTCTCTGTGTCGGGGACCATATGGTGCTGTATTTGGCAGCTGGCCCTGTGAGATAAGGTTCGGCAGCTCCTATAGGAGAAAGGGAAACGGGTGGTCTCAAAAAATGTTTGCTGCTTGTGCTCAGGCCTCTTGTGGAGATGGTTATGGCCAGTGGAATACGTTGGGCTGTACCATGGCCATGCTGGCTTTCTGTGGCGTGCTCGTTGGGCTGGGCTGGGGACACCTTCTCAGGGCAGGGAACAGAAATAAGCTGCTACGAGGGGAGATAAGGCGTTGATTAATGTGTAGATGGGAAGTGCCTTCATCTATACATTCTCATCCTGCTAAGCATGAGATTCCTGCCCTTCGGAGGTGCTCTGGTAAGGTCTCTTCCCCACTTACCCCCTCCCATGCCGTGCTTGGCTGCTGGCTCTCCCGGGAGGTGACGAGGCCGTGCCGGAGCAGGTTGTGGAGCTGCTGGGTGACAGCCTCTCCCAAAGCAGAGCTGCAAACCTCCGAGAGCCGCAGCGGGATCATCTCCTGCCCTGCGGCGTGAGGGAAGCAAGGGCTGTCCTCTGGCTGCAGAGGTGGGTGCTCAGGCAGCCCCTGGGGAGGGTCCTGGGGGGGGGACACAATGGCTCGGGGTGCCTGTGGTGGGAGAGGGGATCCTGCCGGAGGAGCCGATGGTTTGCTGGAAGCCGTCTTCCTAAATATGGACATGATTATTATTATTTATTTATTTGCTTGCTCTGGAATCTTTGCGTTTTTTCCCTTAATCCTGGAGGAAAATCAGCGGTGCCCTGTGTGCATGTGACATGGCTGTGCACAAACTCCCTTTGTGACTTCTTTCTTTCATGGGGGAGAAACGCATTCAGGAAAAAGCAGGGCCCTGACAACAGGAATCAAGTGTTTCTAAATATGGACATCCCTTTTTGGACTAAAAAGTCTTTTTTGTACCCTGCATATTTCCCCTGTTAATCATTTCCTTTTGTTCCTCGCAAACTTTGGTCCTCCAATGTTATAGAAGGAATTATAGCTGCTCTGTTTGTAAACTTTCCTTTACGATACATGAACTGGCTTGTATGTGGGATGAATTTGCTGGGTTTTCTTTTTAATGCGGTTGGAAAGGCGGGCGCTCTGGTTACTCACCCTTGGCTTTTCCTTTTTTTTTATAAAAACGGTCATATTTGGCCTCAGCCCATCTCGAAATATTGGGGATTTTACAGGCCATTGAGCTTTGCCTGGTCCTATTCACTGCTTTTGTGTTGCACTAATTGGCTTGATAAAGAAGGGCCTGGGCTCTGTAAAGTGCTTCTCCTCCAAGGTGAAATGTGAGATGGAGGGGGGAAATATTCAGATGTTCACTAGCAGTTATGCTCGCTGGATAATCTGAATGCATCAGAAATCAGCTAGAGCTCAGACAAAGTAGGGGATTAGGAGTCTGAGATGGGCGAGCAGGGTGGACATCTGGAAGCCTGCTGTTTAGCTCGTCTGCCGGGGCGGGTTGCGTCTTCATTATATGGGTTATACACGCCGAAAATGAAGAGCGTGCTGGGATGGCGGTCGCTCTCTGTGGGTGTATTCTGAAACAACAATTTCTGTTGTTGTTTAGGGAGCACCCTGCCCTCCCCGGCAGAGCTCCGGGCGTTTAACATGAACGCGGTCGCCAGCGGAGCGGGAGCAGCTCGCCCTCTGAAGCTGGAGGGGGACACGCTCGGGTTTTATGGCCCCGTTTGTGCCCGTCACCGCTGCCTGCTGCTTTGGGGTTTTGGGGTTTTTTTTGCACATGGCTGGTGTTACGCAGACAGCGGGTGCTCGGGCTCTCCCGTGCATGGTGCTCCCCGCTCTTTGGGCAGAAGCAAACGCGTGGGAGAGGGGGAAAGAAACCAAACTTGGGGCTTCTGAGCCCCTTCATGTGTGTGGACCCCGTCTCCTGAAGTTGAGCCTGTTGTTACGGCACAGGGCTGCTTCTGCCACCACCAGCATCTGCCGTGAGCAGCATCACACATCCAGGGTTGGCTTCACTTGCCC
>JAHREE010000559.1:3331337-3472523 GCA_033628505.1 Tringa tobata
GGGGGGGGGGGCGGGGGGGGGCGGCGGCGGCGCGCGGCCAACTTGCCGTGCGGGCGGAGCGGCCCCGCACCCCGCTCCGCCGGGCCCCGCACGGCAGCGCTTGCCCGCCCGGTGGGAGCCCGCGGGGGCGGGACGGCGGTCCCTCTCCTTCGCGGCGGGGCGGGAAGGGGTATCTCTGCCCCCGGTGGAGGGGGTGGCGAGTCGCCCATGAGCCAAGAGCAGCGCCCGCTCCTCTCTTCTCTCCGGCCACCCGAGTTACCGTCGGGGCGTCCGACTGGCTGTCTGTCCGTCCCGTCCCGCGGCTCCTGTCCGCCAGTTTCTGGGAAGTTCCCTCTGCCGGAGCGCAGCTGCGGATGGAGGAGCCTGGAAGTCCCGTGGCAGGTGAATCCCGCGTTCCTCCAGCCCGCCGGGAAAGAGCCAGCGCTGCCGAGGAACACTCCGAGTGCCGAGGCGCAGAGGAAGACCGCTCCTGGCTTTAAGACGAGCCTATTGCGACGCAGAACTCGTGCCTTTATGTCCCAGCCTGGCGTGTGTGTGAGCGTTTTCATCACGAAGCTGCTGTGCTCTGGGTGGCCGACCGAAAGCAGAGTGAAGATTTTCCGTGGTTTTTTTCCCGTGGGTAATTCGAAAGTCTGCTTTGGAGCCTTATGTATCGACCTCCCTAATGAATTCATCTAAAAAGATTGTTGATATTGATATTAATAGTTTTTTAAAAGGGTTTTTTTGAGGGTGTATTTTTTATATTTTTTTTTTTTTTGCCTTCAGAGTCTTGTTACTTTAGCAGAGAAATAGCACTGGATATAAATTGTAGCAAAGGAATAGCACGGGGCATAAATTGCTCTGTAAGGAGTTTCAAGTAGTCCGTGTAGCGCTGCTTAAAACGTACCATAGAGTATGTTTTGCTGAGGACTACACCACGGTCTGCTTTTACAGCAAAACATAAAATGACTTTCAGTTTTATAGCTTGTAAAGTGGCTTTAATGAAATATCTCTGGTGTTTATGATGTATAAGACAGAGTTGTAAGCATTTGGGAGATACTGAGCTCTCTCTGTCTCTTTCAACAGTAGGGAGTAACTCCACAGAGTTCAGTAAAAGTAGCTGATGGGACAATTTCCTGCCAGTGCCTTTAACTTTGGGTTGATTTATTAACAATAGCACACAAATGGCTAACGGCTTGGGCAGGTGCTGGGTGCAGTGGCCCCGACCGGTGAGTTGCTCTCTAACTGGTACACGAAACACAGCCCATAGTATCCACAATATACGAACGTGCTGTGCTGGCTTTATGAGTTGGGAAAGGTATTTCCCATTCTCTTCAGCTTTGCTTTAAAACTTGAATGCTGTGAGCTTGTGATCATGGTTCTGGGAAAGAAAAATAGAGTCACCCTTCCCTTCTCCCCAAGATAACTAGTGGTTTATGTTACCTGGCTGGTTAGGCAGCAGCAGATTTGAAACTATTTAGCTGCTTTCATCACCTTTCAAATTGTTAATCACTCGAATGCATTTCATGTCTTAAGACTGCCTCTGCTGTGAGTTGAGTTAAAGTTCCTGTGAAAGTGAAAAAGAACAGCTTTCTCTTGAAGCAACCATGGAGCTATTTTCCAAATCTTAATCCTTATCAGTAGCCTGTTTTCTGCCAACAGTAAACCCAACACAAGTGAAACCTTTCTTAATCTCCCTGATTGGAGGGGAGGTGGCTGTCCTTGCACACAGAACCCGGGTGTGATTAGTGGGGAATTCAGCAGTATGTGCTTTGAAGCGGTGGTAGGTGTCGAGACCCATACTGCTTTGTTGACCTGAGTATCCTTCCTCTTCTGGGAATGCCTTTGCCAAGTCACTAGGGGGGTTCAGCAGCAGGAAAGTGAGGTGGTCAGACAGATGGTGATGGACTGAAGTTAAGTCAGGTAAAACATCTAACCAGCATCTAATTGTTGTTATCTTGTTTTGCTGAAAACATCATGTGTGTTTAGGATGTTCAGACTTCCATGTTGGGAAGCAAGCGGGCTGTCTGCCTCTCGAGGTGCAGAAAGAGAAATCAGGAGGCTCAGCTCAGCTCAGCTCCTGCTCCTCCTGACACTTGAGCAGTGCCATGAATGAGAGGGGCTCAGCTGGAGCACAGCAGCTGGACTGAAGTCCTTTGGACAAAGAGTTTCTCTGCTCATGTTCAAGGCTACTCTAAGCCAGCACAATAAATGAAAAGAACATGTGTTATGGATGTGTCAGCTCTTGCCAAATCCTGGAAGAGCCAAGCCCTCCGTTTCTGGAGCAAGCTCTCAGGGGAAGATAGCAAGAGCCCAGCTACAAGGTCATCCAGCTGGAGCTAAAACTGTCGCCTGGATTCAGGCTGGGATGTGAAACTGGCACCGCTTCAGTAGCTGTGGTGGGTGATCACTCTTGTGGGGATGGGGTTTTTGGTCCATCCCCCTGGACCTCTCTGCAGTACTTGGCATGCTCCAGCACCGCTGCTCAGCCTGTTGCTGCGGTGGGCAGAGAGTAAGAGTGTGGCTGTCAAGCAGGGTCTCACAGGGGTACCCTCACTGGTGTGGTCAGCTGCCTGAAGAACATCAGCAGTTCCCTGGAGCTGAATGAGCAGAAGGAGGTGAGTGATGCCTGTGGGCAGAGGAAATCGGGATTCACTGAAAGCCTCGAGCTTCCTCCATGGTGGACGGTTCACATCCATGGTCAGTTGTTCAGTCAGTCATACTGGAGAACTGCTGGCATTAAGCTTTCCTGCAGTAACGTCCAGCTACCTGGATGCTTGGAGCTGCCTGTATAGTCCCAGAGCTTCAAACAAAGCTCCAGACTTTGGTCCATATGTCCACAGTGCAGGACACTTAAATGGTTGAGGGTGAAGGGCACGGGGAATAACTCTGCTCCTCTGGCAGGAGAGTCGTCTCTATGAGTTTATAGGAAGCAGGTGAGAAGGGGTGAGCTTTTGTGGCAGCTGAAAGTCTTCACAAACCTGGCCACCCTGCTGTCCCTGCACTGATGGAGTTTAAAAGCAAAACACCTGACCTCTAAAACCTTCCAAGAGAAATCACTCCACTACTCTTTCCCCTTGGGAAGGTGTGATGTGTGTCGGGTGGGTTTTGGTGTGTCCTGTGTTGTCACTGGAAGGTGCTCGCTGAGCACAGACCAAGGGAATAATACAAGTAAGCCATGGATTACATGGCCGGTGCAGAAGTGGGACCAACCAAAGGCTGCTGGCGTGGCTGAGTTCATGGATTTTCTTTTGAGGGTCCTGCTAGCTTTACAAGTGTGAAAACCTGTGCCCAAACGGGCCAATATTTTTCAGTGGCTTCACCTGCTTTTTGGGCAGAGGCTCTGGAAGGACCCATCTCTAGCTCTCCTCAACTTGCTGCAAACTTAAGCCCGCAGCCAAAACGTGCATTCCCTGAAACCCCATGTCTCCCACCAGCGCTGCCTTGGAGCTTCACCTGCAGAGAGCAACTTCTGGCACCTCGTGGGTCCCTTTCCCTCGTGGAAATGTCGTCTCTCTGGGGAGCTGAAACCTCCGTGGTGCAGGTATAGCTCTAATGAGGTCACCGGGCTCAACCAGCTTTTAATCCTCTGGATATACACTGTACACTGCTGTTTGCATAGCGCGGGGGATTTTGCTCTTAGACTGTCACACCCGCCAAAGTCAAGTGTCACACACAAGTCTGCCTGTATTATGTCAACACGGTTACTTTTGTCAGCCAAATGTGTACTCTTAGGGGAAATACTAGATCAGTTTGACAGGCTCTCCGACCAGAAAACGGTGTTGACGAGCACTAATTGTGTTTCTGTCCCCTAATACTTCTGTCCCTGCCTCTGCTGGGGACTGCAGGGTAACCAGCCTCCGCTTCCCGGGTCAGGCCGTTTGCCCTCGGAAAATACTGGCACAACGCAAAGTTTTTTGTTTGCTTGAGTGGGTTTATTTTTATTTATTGTTCCAAGACCTCTGGAACTTCCTGGCTGGCCTGGGACATGTTTCTGTTCGTTGTTTTTTTTAAAAGTCAATGCTGGGGATTTGGTGAGCTCTTTCATACTCTCTGACCTGCAGGTTTTGTAGTTAGAGATGTGAGAAAGGGTTAGCAGATGGTGGTGGGTATCGTCCCAGCTCGCTGCTGCAATTCAGAGACTGTGTTATAGCAGAGACATAAGTCATCTGCAAAGAGAAAAAGAGATGCTTATACTTTCTACATCTTCTGTATCAGGATAATTTTGTCGTACATTTTTAGCATCAAGGCTGTTGTATTGATTGACTGTTGCCTTTTTCCTGACACACCTATTGCCATTAGTTTTGTGATAACTTTTGGCTTTCTTTAGAAAGTGTTTTGATTTCCAGCTACTAATTTTATAGTGCATTTTCTATTTGTTATATATTTTATTTGTTTCCTAATTTGGCTCTTGTCTTAAAAAAATGTTATTTTAAACAAAATAAACTGTTTTGAATATAGCATTGCTTTTTTGGGGGAGAAAAGAAGGGCTCTACTAAGGCATCTTTAAACATCTCCCTAGGAGCAGTGTCCCATTTGTTTATATTTAGGTGTTTTCTCTCAGTTATTTTTGTGTCTAATTGTTTCTAGTTTTGGGAAACTGACCTTTTAAAGATGTTGCGTTGGATCATGTTCTGTTTCCTTATCACAAATGCAGTTGAGAGTCGTGATTTGTTTTCTTCCAGCTATTGCAGGATTTCCTTGTCCTAGAAAGCTACATATTATATGTAAGCGTGTTGAGATTTTTAAGATTATTTTCTTAGCACCACAAACCCTCCGTCACCTGCCACAAGCCTGAAATTACATCTTTTCTTTCTGTACATTGCGGGTAGGTGCTTCGTGATCTGCTCATCTGTTCTGCTGATTCATTCGTCTGTGGCAAACTCCCACCAGCGCTTCTGACCCTCTGAAATGTCAGGGATCCTGCAGCAGGTGTCTTGCCTTTCTGGTGGGCTCTGTTGAGGGAAACGTGCTGGTTGTCCATGAAATGGTTTTGGAGGTTACTGGGACTCTAGGGAACCCCAGAGCTGCACCCTCATCCCCACTCCCTGGGTCCTTTAACGTGGAAGGGTGGCACCCAGCACCCCCTTGCTCTTCAGCAGGGATGGGTGCCTGTGACATCAAATGGGTGAGCTGCCGGCAGATGGTCTCGCTGTTGGTGGGGAATAATCCATGAGAGTGTTTGCTTTCGGCTTCGTTATTGACTCACTCAACGGGACGGTGATGAATTCACCACGGCAAGCTGACTGCCAGCGATGCTCCCTATGCCATCAACCATGGGAATGTTAACGACAGCCAACGGGCTGGGGCTTGGCGTGGTGGTGCCACAGGCTGTGCAGGTGGTGCAGAGAAGTTGTTGGTAGTGGTCTGTTGTGTGAGCAGCGGGGGTGTCCCCAGTGCAGCAGCCGTGCTGGTGGGGATGTGTGGGTCCCTCCTTGCATCCTTGTGGAACTTCCGGTAGAAATTTCTACTCTCCCGACTCCCACACGTTGGTTTTCAGGTTTTCCTCCTCTGTGGAGCAGGACTTGAATGCAGCACCACGCTTTGGGGATGTGTGGCTGGGGAACGGAGTCAAAATACTGAAATACTGTTAGTCACTCGGTAAGTCAGCAGTGCTCAGCGTGCGCTTCAGGTGTACCGGTGGTCTGACAGCCAGATGGTGTGTGGTCAAGCGAGGGGTTATATGATAAATACATGGTTTGAGAGAAATGAGCCAGGTTTCCACTAGAAGCAGTAATTCTGGCATTTCTGAACTGAGGAATATTTATCTTTGCAAAGCGTTCAACAAAAGTTTTGTTACAAGTTGGTGCAGTTCTCTATACAGTTACTCTCAAAGTTGTTTTAAAAAAAATATCCTTTGATTAGGAAGATCTGCGTCTTCTATAAGGCAAAATAACACCCTGCCTCCCCGGGAGGGCCACCCTATGGACTTCAACAAGAGTTAGCAAGCCAGGTTCAGCCCCATGCTGAGCTCCCTTTCTCTCTCTCTGAATCCTTCCAACCTCTTTGCCCTTCCTTGCTTCTTGCAAAGGCTTTTCTTTTTTTTCCTTTCAGCCCCAAAGAGCATTACTGCCCCAAGACTTGATGTTCCTGAAAGATTTGGAGAGCCAAGTACTGGCTTAGATAATAGCAAATAATTAACTACCTTGCAAACAGTCCTTCAGCACAAGCTGGAATGTGTTTCAGGAAGAGGGAAGGTGGGCATATGTGCTCAAAGTAGCTGTTCCCTGTGTGACTTGTGGAGTGATTGATTAAAAGGCTTTAAAAGACAACTATCACATGATGGCCTATAAATAAAATGGAAATTAATTTAGAGAAATTTTTTGTTTGCTTTTTTTTTTTCCCCTCTTCATTCTCATTGCATTTTGTTTGCTTTTCTTTCTCTGTACAGGATGTTTAATCCCTTCCAAGTCCGTCCCACAGCAGAGAGCAGGGGCAGA
Organism: Tringa tobata; assembly: GCA_033628505.1. Classification (NCBI taxonomy): domain Eukaryota; kingdom Metazoa; phylum Chordata; class Aves; order Charadriiformes; family Scolopacidae; genus Tringa; species Tringa tobata. The sequence continues at coordinate 3,337,757 of JAHREE010000559.1, forward strand.
GGAGGAGAGGAACATCCTTTGGGCCAGTTGGCAAGGAGAAGGCTGTGCCACAGTCCCAGGATAGTCCTGTTCCTGATAGCCCTGGTCTGACAGTACTGCTCTTTGTGGAAGATGTAGAAGGAAACCTGTGGTGTAACCTTCTCGCGTTTAACTATTCTCATTCCCAAAAGTTGGAGTGAGGACTGGCGAGTCCCTGTCTTCTGAGACCATCCACTTGATGTGTCCTCTTGAGAGACCTCAGAGCTTTCTTTGTTGAACCATACCCAGCGTCACCTTCAGATGTCATCTTGACAGACGCTGCGATGGCTGTGGGGAGCTGAGGTCCATCGGCCCAGAGTCTGACCTACCCTGGATCCCTGCTTGTCCTTTGACTTAGATGTGACACTCCTGGGCCTGGGCTTGGTCCTGGGTGAATTTCAGGCACAACTGAGCAGGGTGCCAGAGCTGGCCAGGGATGAGTGTGTCACAGCTGTGAATCCTGGGTCAGCATAAAGGATCCAGGTAGAGACAGGTTCAGTGAGGCCTGGGGCAAGAGGACGTGCAGAAGGTGAGGGGGGTGGGATGGGGATGATAATTGGGAATGCTGATGGAGTGGTGAGAGAGTCTGGCCACAGCAGGAGGAGTGGTGGCAGGTTGTGCCAACCACAGCCAAAGAGAACAAGAGCAGCGGGAGGATGCTCGGAGTCGGGGGAGCTGGGCCTGTTCCCCATCCCAAGGGGAAAGGTGGGGAGAACGGGCAGCGCGGCCTGTTGCAGACATTCGTGTTTGACAGCGAGGGCAGGAGGGCTCCAGAGAGGCTGATGTCTTCTGGGACAGAGCGTAGCTGGCCCCGTGGGTGCCGAGCAGGCACATATCCTGCAGTTCCCGTGGGGTCTGTGAGCCCTGAGTTAAATGGAGTCTAACGTATTTCATCCTACTCCTGGCCCCGTGTCTGGCCTTCAGATCTCAGCTGTGAGTTTTATTTCTGCAGGTATTGCAGTGGAAAGTAGAGCAAATTGAATCTTAATGGGGTGGGTGAGAAGCACAGCCGAATCCCATTTGGATGCACGAGGAACTGGAGCGCTGGCCCGAGCTGCCGGAGGGAAACGCTGCCGGAGAGCCAGGCGGGAGCAGGCAGCCCCCCCGTGTGCCCATGGCATGGCTCCTGCGAGCCACGGGATGCCCCCACAAGCCAAGATGAGGGGGCATGGAGCTCTCCTCTGGATTTAGCTCTCTCCTATGTTTGGGGAGAATCACAATGAGGGATTTAGGAAAAGGAGACGTTCTCCAGGTGGTCCAGGATTTTCCAGTGACTTGTGCAGGATGACTAACTTGCTTTCCTACACGCTGCAGGGTAAGGATTTATCATCACATATTTTATTATCACCCGTTGATTTAGGTGACCACAGCATCTTAAGCCAACCCTTGGACTTGCATCCAAACATGGCATAGGAGGGTTTGTGGAGTGGGCAGCAGGCAGAGAAGGTAAGAGGGAGTAAAAGACTGGGGTCCTGGTGTATGGGAATGGTTTTGGACTCTGCTTTTAGGGTGGAACTGCTGAGACGGAGAGAAGATGATCTGTGCTCAAGGCTGAGCCTGAGCCTACTTATTCTCCTCCTTGTGTCTGCTGGGTAGTTTCAGTGGCAGGAGCCATCCAGATCTCATTGTCCTCCCACTTCTTCTTTGGACCCATGTCCCACCTGCAGGCTGCTGAAATACTCCTTCCTGGCCTGTGTAGTGTTGTGTATTTGTCAGCACTCAGCTTTGGGGCTTCCTGGGATCGGTGGAAGGTCCCTGGCTCGTAGGAGAGCAGAGTCCCACCAGCATGGGCAGGAGGGACTTGGGCTTGCCCGTGTTCTGGATGAGGGAGGAGCTGAAGGGAGCTGTGTTCAGGGCATGCTGATGGAGGAGGGAAGGATTTGGGATGTCAGGGGAGGCGTGTGGGTCTCCCCTGTCCCCGAGGGAATGGTGAGGCTGGGATGGCAGCACAGTGGCACTTCCCCTTAGCTGCTGTCTGTTTCCAAGCAAAACTTGGTGTTGCTCTTGGCTGATTCCTAGGAAAATGGATTATACCATATTAAAAATATTCACTCCTGGATTTAATAATATTGCAAAAATAACTTAAGTGTATTTCTTTCAGAACCTTATGGTATTCCACGGAAATGCTGTCTGTTTATCTGCTGGGGTTGCCAAGCACGTAGTCCAAAGGCAACGTTCACGCGAGTAATCGCTCTTCTAAATAGAAGAGGAGAACAATAGCCTGTGTCAGTAGCTTGGCCCTGTGCTGTCTGAGGACAATAGCTGTGCATTGTACCATTCACTACCTGCAGCTTTTCACCGAAGTTTCATGGATCATATCTCTGTGTTGGCATTGCTAGAGAGGCACCTTGGGGAGCAGAGCCAGAGCTGAGCAGCTGGGTGGCCTTCCTCTACAACTGCACCTTTTCCAGGGTAATTTGTTCTTCAGCCTCTGCACCTCTAGAGACTGTTCTTCAGTCTCCACATGTCAAAGTCCTCCCTCCTCATCCTTTACTTTGAGATGCTGTAGAACTTTTTGGAAGTTGCCTCAGTTGTGGAGAGCTGGGAAGGCAGTGGAGGCCTCTAGACACTGGCCTGGTGTCTTCTCTGCTGCCCAAAATGAAAGCAAGCCCCAGCCCCTTGATTGCCCAGCCAAGAGAAGTAGCCCAGCCTTACAACACCTCCAGGCCAAGCCTGAGGCTTTTCTCTGTGGTTGGGGAGGAGGTCAGAGCTGAAGTTCAGGAAGAGTCTGGCCAACGGTGCCATGAGGACATGAGCACAAGATGTGTTGACTTTATCTCAAGCGTAGTGAACAGCCTTTCCAGTTCCTGGTACAGCGACTAAAAGCAAGGCATAGCAAGATAAAATATCCCTGGCAGAGGCTTCCAGTAGCATTTGGAGTAGTCTGGAGTTGGCAAAATTAATATTCCTGCTTTTCTCTCACGCTTAACATTGTCCTCTCTCATGCTCCCCTCTTTTGACTCCTGGTGGAGGGCAGATCATGCTTATGCCAACAATATCTGTTAATATCTGACTGGAAATATATCTGTCCCTTCTGGGGTTTGCACCATTAGCTTATTTACAAATGGCCAGCATGATCTCAGCGTCTCGATGAACAGCAGCAGCAAAGACAAAGTTGAGTTAAATCGTTAGCTGTCCTCTGCTTTCCATCACTAGTTCTGCCTGTTTTCTTTCTGGCCTTTCCAAAAATATTGGCACCATCTCTGGGCTTTTCAGTGCTCTGTGTTGCAGGGAGAAATTAAGCGAGTATAAAGTAAACTGTTCCCTTTTATGCAGAGGTAAATGTTGTCACGTCAGAGATTATATCTTGGCTTTTCCAAGGGAGGACTAGAAATGAAAGAAACCTCTTCTCCCATACCTTAGACATGAGAGTTAAATCAGTGGCAAGCTCTGCCTTTATGTCTTACGTCTTTCTACTAATCAACACTGATTAGGCAAAGCCAATTGGATTAAGTTGAAAGCTTGCTGACAAAACCCTTTAAGAGTAGGTGTAGTTGATAGACTGAAATGATCTGGTATTGCCGTGTGGGTTGCAAGCTCTGCCTCTCCTGTGCTCGTCCATGGGAGTTTCTGTGGGGGAGGCAGAATTGTGGTGCGAGGACATACAGAAGAAGGCACATGTGATGGGAGAAGGAAGGAGGTTGTCAAGCCAATCTCAACAAACACAGCCTGTTGCAAGGTACCCTCTTTCAAGGCACTTCTCTCCCAGCTAAGTCCTTCTAAAAGGCAGGTCAGGACAGAGGAGCTGGGAAATGACTTGAGGGAAGACCAAGGTGAGAAAACTAGGGTTTCCTGTGCAAGGCAGTGAGGGAGTAAAACTGGCTTACCCTGCCTAATTAGGACAATAGACTAATTAGCTAATGAGAGAAGCCTTACCAGTGTGAATGTACCATCGGAAGTCATTATTTAAAAGTCTTGTTAAATCCCAGGCTAGACAAAGCCTTTGAGATTAGTGTGGGAGCAAGAAATAACCACTGGATGAACACCAGCATTGTGTCCCTTAGCAGACACACAGCCTTCTCCATCTTCTCCATGGAGTCTTTAAAATAATAAATTTGCTTTGGAATAAATTATACAGATATGGAAACAGAGCAGCGGACAAGCAACAAACAGGGCTTACAAGGAACTGGACTGTTTCAGCCTTCCTGTGGCAGCATCTGTTCTTCCTTAGTGGTATTTTGACTGCAGTTCTCTCGTTATTTCTTTTTTTTTTGAGGCAAATTTCTCCCAGGAGAGGCTGGATTTCTTCTGATGGATTGTTAGCTTTACAAAACCAGTTGCTGCTGCTGGTCTGTTCCCATTGCTTCAATGAACCAGTCTTTCACAGTTTTCTCTTACCTTTTGAAAGTGATTCTTTTGCACATTTGCAACAAATGTGGAAAGATACCCACTTTTTCTCCCCTGTGGAATGAAGACAAATGATCCAACTCTGACACTTTTTTCCTGGAATGTGATCCTGGTTTGTAATCAACTCTTCTATTTTCTTCTCCCCTGTTTTAAAGTGAGTTTCAGTTCCCAGCAATCAGCAAAGCTTTCTAATGGAGCCCTCCAAGCAGATTTTACCCTATGGTTTAATAATGGATGTGCACCCCTGTATATACCTCACTGGTGAGGTTTGCTCATGAGGTTCTGATGGTTTATACTGAGCAGTAGATAAAAGCTGGCAGAGAGGTGGCTGTCAGGAAGGTAGTTTTGGTGTTAAGGGGAAGGTGGTGGGCCTGAAAAGTTGTTGTGCGTTGGGGTCCTGTGCTTGTTGCTGTAGGACTTAGGTGACACCTCTTTGTTGTAACGATCCTTACTGCAAAGCTGGTGATTTGTTGGGCCAAGCCCTTAGCCACAAGCTAAGGGTAGCTTAGCTGGGGTAAAATCTCTCCCCAAACTGAGGTGGAAGGATACAGCATGTCAGTGAGGAAGAGTTGCTGAGCAGCCCTTTATCTGGTTTACCTTTGCGTCATGGACATCTAAGACAAATTCATTTTGAAATAGAAAGCTGACCGGTTGTTCTGCACCGTGTAACCCAAGAAAAGCACTTTTTTTTTTTTTTTTTTTAAAGGAGAAAGAGAAGCCAATTCCTGCAAATCATTAATTTTGTGCCTGTCCTTCCACACACTTCTAATTCTGCTGAGACTGCTCTTTCTCCAGGGGAAACAAGAGGGGGTGGTGGTGGGGGAAGGTGCTGTGTCCAGGGCATCTAAATGCTTTTGGTTGCTGACTGCAGGACGAGGATGCCAGCACACACAGGCGCCTGGCAGTGTATTGCACTTCTGTCTTTGGAAACTCAGTGGCCTTTTTTGTTCTGATGGCTCTGTTTTAACTCTTGGACTCTCCTCAAAGCAGGGTTCTTGGTGTTTGCCGACTCCTTTTTGAAGTAATTGGGTGGGATTCAGTTTGGCAGCCCTACGGCCCCTGCTGAAGGCTGGAGTGCTGTTGTGCTGGAGCACTGACCTGTGAGCTGCCACATCTATGGGGGCTGCAGAGCTTGGGAACAAAAGATGATGCATGCAACATGTGTGGTGTCCATGTGTGGGGTATTGAGTGCTTGTTCTGTTCTCCCTCCTGCAGGGAAGGAGAGTTGGGGGAAAACAGGGTGGATTTAGGGAAGAGAAAGACTCTTTCCCTCCTGGGCATCCTAGAGCTTAAAATACTTGAACATCTCTGCTATCTCTGGAAGGTAGGTACTTTGCCATCAAAGTCCTTCTGGCTGGTGCCGACTTTAAAGCAGGCGAGGTATCTGCTGGAGTGTCCTTGGAGTGGCCCAGGAATAGCAGCAGGGGAATCTGGAGTGGAAATTCCCTGCAAAGTTGGTAAAAGGACAGCTTGAAGCAGAAATGTCACTGCGTTGCAAAAGAGCTTAAAGTAGCTTTTGCATGAATACAGCCCTCCTGGTACCTCCACCTGGGGTCTTTGTGGCTACGTATTTGTCAAAAACGGTTTTCAGTTTCCTGTTGTGGAGGGTGTCAGTAGTTAGAAAGCTCTTGTGCTGGCTTTCTGGGAAGCTGGGAATAAAACCCAATGCTATTGATATTCCTGCCACCAAACTAGGCCTGGCAACCTTTATTCTTATCCTTCACACTTGGGAAAGTAAGACAGAAGATGTGATTTCTTTCATCACAGCATGGTGACGAGCTGTGGACTGTAACAGGAGCATCCTTTCAGGGAAATGCTGCTGAGAGAATACATTTCAGACCCACTACGTGCTGTTTTCTCTGTCTGAGACTAGGAGACGTAAAGCTGTGGTACCTGGAAAAAGCTAAGATATGTTGGTGTCCATCCTATCATCAGGTTTACTTAATTTCTGTCAGAAATGCCTAGTTTGCATTTTGCCAGATACATCAGGGATAACGCTTTTGCTGGTGGTAGGATGTGAGACCTATAGATCAGATGACTGTGGAGCTATAGTTTCACCTGCATTGAATTAGTTTCTCTGCCTTATTCCTTCTCCCTTCTTTTAAAATTATTTTGCTTTTAAGTGCTTTTCCAAGCTGTGGAAAGCTCCTGACATTCAGAAACTCTCAACCTCTACTGCAGAGAACACAATACTTCTGCATTCTCTATCAACAAGTGTTTTATAACTCATTATTCCAGTAACACTTAAGTTTTCAAACATTTGTGGGTTGTTTAAATATATTAACTCTATGAATTCAGAACACATGTGTCTGCTACTGCATCAGATCTGTTTCTCATGCCTTTTGTATTTCCCTGTCTTCCTCACAATCATTGAGACATAAGAATCCAGCTAAAATTCAAAGCAGGACAGGGCAATCTTGATATGGAATTTGGAAGTGCTGCAAAATTATACCTAAAAGGGATCAAGCACCTCTGTTTCAAAAGCTGCTCTGTCCTTTTCCCTTCCCTGTGAGCAGTAAATGACCTGCATTGAAACAGGTGAGCAATGAAACACATCTATACGTAGAAAAAAAAGACAGAAATGTAGCAAAAGGAGTCCAAAATGATTTTGTGAAGCAGCTTGGAGCCTTCTAACTTAAGATCTGTGTTCTGAATGATTGTGCAGAAAAATAACTTTTTTCCATGTGAATGGATTTGGGTAGACTTTAAAAGGAAAGGGTGACATGAAGTCAGGTGCTTGGGTTTGCCTTGTGATGAGGACACACTGTCTTTTGGGGTCACCTTGACTGCTGTCCTCAGTCCCCATTTTCCTGTGACCCTCCCTTGGAGGTGGGACAAGACAGTTTCATGCTGGGCAGTGATGTAAAGCCAATGAGCAGGGTTTCACAGCATGGAAAATATTTGCTCTCTTCTGCCAGTCTTCTCCTTCCTTTTCCTTAATCTCTGAACATCTCCATGCATAATCTCTCCTATAATTATAACCAAATTGGAACCATGATTTTATTTGCTCATATGACTTTCATCTTCTTTCACATATGTTAAAAAATGGATTTTTATTTGCTATTGTTTGAAGTCAGGAATGTAGAGTGTATTTAAAAAAACACAGACAAAACCAACCCTCTTTCTGTTTTTTTGAGGGGTTGGGGAGAAGCCCAACCACAGCCTATATTCAAGACTTACCAAGTATTTGAGCAAAAGTAGTAAGGAGTCTGTAAGGAGTTAAACTTGTGGCGTTTCATCTGAGAACTGCACAACCTTTTTAGGTAGCTGTGGAAAGGAAAGCTCTGGGGTGTGTGTTTGTGTGTGTGTCCAATTTGCAGCCCAGCTCTGGGACATCTCTTTTGGAAAGCTGCTCCTGGGGAGGTGTGGGGATTTGTATGAACATGCAGCCATGCTTGGTCCCTTTAAGACTTAGCAGAACAGTGGACTCTTTGCATGCTGATTGATATCCAGATGTTTTCTGAAATGTGCTGGTTAAAAAAACAATACAATACTATTGTACCCATAGGATCCCAGTACCTCATCCTAGCTCATGGCTTTATCTAATTCAACTTTTGATTTAGAGTCTAATTTCTCCCACCATTCAGAAAACTTCCCTGAACAAGGAGCAGGAAAGACTATGGAAAGCCGAGCACTTGTTGACTCTAGTGGCCCAGTCCTCTACTATCTTATTTCTCATCTAATTAGCAAAGCAAGATAACTAGAGGGTAGCATTTTGTACACACTGGTAATTGCAGCCCAGTGTCTTGCAGGGTTGCGCAGAGCAGGCTGTAGATCGGGCAATTCCTCTTAACATGTGGCTTCATCTCCTGCTCTGAGCAGGTACAAGGAGTATAATAAGGAGCAGGTATTACTCGTGCCAACTTTACACATTCTTGGCTATGATGCTCCTTTTAGGAATGTTTCCTTCTCCAAGGAGCCAAATAAGAACCGTCATCCTCAAAATGATGAGTGCTTAAGAAACTGCAACATGGAAATATTAAGAGAGGGAACAGCATGCGGCCCTTATAAAGGGCTGTAGCGAATGTGGAGAACAAAACAACTGGGCTTGGTTCCTGGGGATATCTTTAAAAAATTCAAACCTGAAGTAACCCAATAGGAGCTGGTTGTACAGCTGTGTACGTCATTGATGGTGCAGCCTGGTTTTGCTCAGCATTCAACACCTTCAAGCCAAAACGTTGGGGGAGTATCCATAAGAAAAGTATGTTGGAGTTACACAGTGGTTAAAAAGATATCATCTCTTGTCAGAAGTGTAGCTGGCCAAATTTTAAAGGCTTTTTTTTCTTTACTTCCACAGCTAGTTTTGTTTTAAGACTTGCATTGCAACAAAGCCAGTAAAGCCAGGCTTTTTAACTTGAGAAAGTGGAGGAAGGTTTATTAATCAGAAAGGAAGGAAGTATTTTATCAAGACCGTGGGGGAAGCCTGATTCTGATTTACTTGCAGAAATTTCACAATTTGGCAGTGCTGCTTGGCAGACTTCCTCTTGATTTTCAAATGACTGGATATTAGGATCATTCTGAGTAGAAATCTGTGTTTGAATGTGAACTTCAACTAGAACCTGTGAACTTTCTTGAGGTCCTAATGCACACACGTATGCATTTGTTAAGATTTTGGAAGAAACCAGTAGTTACTGATCAATGTAGTTAGTGTTTTAATTCACATATCTGTTCTAAATAGAACTTTTCCAAAAGCTTCTGTCTAAATTTAAATGGACTGTTTATAGCAACCAGCCAGTAATACAATATACTGAGCAAAACGTGCTGAGCATATGAAGCAAGCAGGGTTATTAAGCCATGAATAAATCATTGGTTCAAATCAGCTTGCACTAACGATAGTGCCCATTTAAAGAAAATGTACCATGTAATTCAAAGTATTTCAGAATTAATAATAATAATTACATTCTTAATCACCAGGAGGCAATGTTTCTTTCCCTTGCAGTCGAGGAAACCTTAGCAAATGCAGGATTTGTACTTCTCTAGATGTAAGCCTCTAATTTCTCCATAGCAATCATATCGGACAGATGCCATTGTATGGGAGTATTCCCCCCTGCTGAGTGGGGGAAGTCAAAGAAAGATTTCAAATTTGGCCTTTGATATCGTTTTAGGAAGAGAATGGCTTTGAGTCTTAATTTCTCTTCTATGGGGAATTGCCGTGTCCGGATTTGGGTTTTGGTCTTTGGAATTGGAACAAAAAGTCAAAATTCCCCGCAGACTGAAGACACTTGATTCCAGTTTGTCAAAACACTGTTACTGCTGAAACATGAAAACATACACATGTGCATATAAGGTAAAATTGAATATTTGCATACAGATAGGTTGAGATGAAGTAAGCTGAAGCATGTTTACCTATCAAGCTAATTAATTTTGTCATTTGCTACTGAAAACTCTGTCCAAATATCAGCACGTTTCCCATGAAGGTTTTGGATTTTGGTGCAACAACATTTTCTTTATTCAATAGAGAACACAGCCTTTGAAACCACGTGTTCCTAACGGTGTGCACAGTTGGAATGAGGACCTGGGCCTCTGGGCATTCTGCCCCCAGCTCTGCCCGTGGGATCACAGCTCCTTCAGCCCGGAGGCAGCCGTGCCTTGGGGATGCAAAGCTCACCCGTGGGAGGAGCAGCTGGCTGGGATTTGGCAGGAAACACAGAGGTGACCTTTTTTTCTTGTACAACGTCTTGTACAAGGAATCATTCTATAAATTGTGGAGGCTTTACTTCAGACGAGAAGTGCATCTCATCTGGGTAACCAGGTCGTCTTCAAGTATGGGTGGCTTCTTCCACCTCTTCTGCTGTTTGTCACCTGTGGGAGCCTCGTGTCCCCCTCGGGTGCCGCTCTCACCCAGACAGACAACGTGGTTATGGCTTTCTTGGAGATCACTGAACTAACTGGGATGTGAGGCTTAAATGCTGCAGGCTTATCTTGGAGGAGACTTGTAAGGATCTGTCCGATTTGCAAGCATGCATTTTCTGTGAATACATCCTAAATCTTTTCTGGCTACCCTTTCAGTGTGGGCCCCCATAGCATCAGCTCGTGCCAGGCTCAGCACCTTCCCCCCTCCCTGCCTGGCCCCAGCCACTGCTCTCTGCTCTTCGCCAGTTAGGTAACGTGTTACGTGAAAGCTTTGTGCGTCAACTGTCTGGTAAGATTTCCTAATTTTCTTACAGATTCACTGTAGTAGTAGTGTTTAAAGATGAACCCTTATTAGGAAAGTTGCTATGTTTTATTAATATTATATATGACTCTGCTGTACTTGGCTGTGTCAGGGAGGAGCGCTCCCTTAAGGAACGTTATCTCTCTGTTGCCCAATATGTGTTTCCTTGAACTTTTCTGTGAGGCAGCTCCTGGCAGCTGTTGGCAATGGGGCACAGGACTAGATGACACTCAGGTCTGCTTTGATGTGGCTGTTCTCATGCTGAGAGTGTTCAGCAACCCTTTGGTCTCCATGAGGTATGAGAAAGCATTGCCTTAATGGACTACTGTGGAGTAATTCAATGTGGTAAAAAATTGACCTTATTTACCTGCTTTCTTTACACTTTTTGCTTCCAGTGGCACTCAGAAAGTCCAAGACATTATTTGTATACAGGGCTGAAAACACAGGGAACAGATGCAAAATAAAACCAATCAAAATGTAAGCTTTCTACATCTTATCCAAGACACCATATATTGCGACCCCTTGCCTTAGTGCTCTATGTCATTTCTGGGGAAGCCTCTTATTTATTATATTGGAAATAAGTATTTGAATTAATACATTGTAGATGTATACAACTATGTTCCCAAAAAGAGAGAGAATTTAAAAGTTACTTTATGAGCAAGTAACTTCTGCAGGTTTTATTTTTTAAGGCGCTTGATGCTCTTTTCCCTCCTAAAACTTGAAAACAGGACAACTTGTGACTTGGGATGGGATAAGGAAGAGTTTGAAGAACAGAAAAGCACCAGAGACAACTTCTTAACCTGCAGTGTTGCCTACAACCCCCTGTTAAATACATTCTTCAAAACCATTTTTCAAAGTAATGCTCCTGATGTTGCCACAGAAGTAATGAGAGAATCCATGCTCGCTTCAGTGCACCAGGATCAGCCCTGTCAGGAATGTCCCAAGTAACAGAAAAAGGTGGAAGATGGGATTTACCCTTGAGACTTGTCAGTACTGAGAAGTACCAAGTTGGGTGGGTTTGCCTACAGCAATATCAGGTGTGTTACCACACTTTATTTTCCTTGTCCTTTGCTGAAAGATAGAAGAAAGTACCAAGGCAGTGGGATAGAAATGAGAAGAAGAATGGTAAGGACATGAAGGATTCCCTGGGCTATGGGATGTAGATTTATGGGTCTCATAATAGGACTCATGTTTGCAAATGTTTTTCTGCTTTTCCTGGTGAGAAGCAGTAGTCCAATTCTGTTCTCTTAAAGAGAAGGATCATTTATGCTCTCAGCATGGATGCTATTTTCAATTTTCCACATCCTTTCAGTGCCTCAATCTTTTGTGAAGATAAAGTGTGTTTGTTGTGGTTTTTTTTCCAGATGAGGTTCTGTAGTGTCCTCTATTAAAGCCTCTGTGACTCTGTATTTCTGGAAAATGAGTGTAGATAGGTAATCGTTCGCATGATAATGTGTGCCAGAGTCAAAGTCTGTGTAATTATCTAAAAGACTGCATACCCTGTGAGATACAGAGTTGAAGAAATTTGTGGCTTCTAACCTGGACTTTATCTGATATCAATGCTTGTCTTGGATGTGATTTGGATAATCCACATTATGCCATTCACATTTCCAAAATACACCACCAGAGTATTGGGAAATTCTGAATTCTGTTTTGCCCTGTGTTAGGGATTGGATGATTTATAATGATCATTAATCATAATTATAGGCACATCATTTTCTTGAGCTTTTGAATTTGTGTCCTCTCAATGTTTGTGTGACTGTTGCAGCAGCTGCAAATATTGATGTAAACACAAGACCACATCCATGGAGAGAAATCTGTAAGTTATCAAAAGACTTTAAAGTACACTGAAATAGGGCTTTCCTACCCTGGACTTCAAATAACGTCAGCAGAACCCTTGCCTTCCCAATTTATTTTCACTTTTCTTCATAACACAGAGAAGAGCCAGCTCTGCCTTCCTTTACAACAGAATCCTGTATATGGAGAATAATCCCAGTAAATCCCAATATAATCTTTTTAAACCCTTTGCACATTTCAGGAGAACGTCTAAATGAGGAAGGTAAATATTTAAAGAAGAGAAAGGTTCTCTCATAGCCTGAAGCTAGTGGGTGTGTGATGTGGACACATCACCCACGAACATGTCATAGGATGCACCTTGGTGAGGTAAGGCACAAAACATCTTTCTCGTTGTGTGCCCAAAGGCGCTGGACCTAACACTTCCAAGAAACAGCAAACTTCCTTCAGCCCGATCCTATATGCAAACAACAGGGAGAGAAATGAGGAGGGGGTATCATTTTCCTTCTTCCAGTTCTGCAGACTGGAGCCATCCCAGCAGGGCTGGAGCACCACGCTCCTGCTGTCACATCCATCACACAATTAATTTGAGGGTGGCTTCTGAATTTAAAATGAACTATCAGCAGTTCTAGGCATTATCCTGCACATCCTGCTCTTGCTCCTGATTTTTCTCTATTTATTGAACACAACCTCATGTTGGAGGGGGAATTGTCCTGCTGGCTCTGCAGCAGGAAGGGAGTACAGGAGGAGGGGACACTTTACTCATCAGCTCCCGTTGCTTTCATCTGTGGTGCCAGCCTTTGCAGTCACAGCTGTGAGTACCACAAGAGAGTAGGAAATCCACTCAGAAGTGCATAGTTGCATCCTAGCAGTAGTGTTTTCCTCAGGCTTTTTCTCACTTAAAACCCTTATGCCTTCTTGTTGTTATTCTTGAATGTGTTTCCTCCTGCCCTACTTAATCTCCCAAGAATGAAAAAGTTAAAAATCAACATTAAGAGTTTGAGAGATTAACTGCTTATTTTTACTGTTTCCTGCAGGCAGAGCTCAAAGGTTGAGAGGAAAGATGCACTAAACTGCAGTTCTGCCTGAGAGGGATTCCTTCTTGATGGAGCATTCTGGCTCCAGCCAGTTCTTTAGCTAAATTTTCTTTCTCAGCCTTCATTTCAGGATATGACCAGTTAATACTGGCAGAAAATAATGGCCTTCAGTTCTTAGTCTTAGGATTTCCCCTGTTGGCTTTCAAACCTGTGAGACTTCTGAAATGTTGAGATGCAGGTGTTTATGATTTTTTCTTCCAGGGAGTGGGTAATGGCAGGGTTGCACATCCTCAAAGCAGTGCAAGATGGTGATGTTTTACAGTAGAAAGCCTTGTTGGTGAAAAGTGAAGTAATCCATTCCCTAGATTGCAAAAAACAATTATGTTATAATATGTTATAGGAAGAATAAAACAGTGCTTTTGACATCTTCAGAAAATAAGGTTTCCCTGTAAAACTTCCTTGGGAAAAAAAAAAAAAAGCTTCAGTTTTATCAAGAAAGTAAGAGAGTTTGAAATCACAGTGAAATATTCTGGTCCCTTTTTGTTCATTCAGAAATTTCTTCTTGGTTGATGTACTGGAAGTTACGTTTTCTGAAGTAAGGAAGAACAAATTGTGTTGTAGCAGGAGTCAAATGCTCTTGTTCCAAACAAAAAGTTGTTTGTACAACCCGTGTGCTGGAGTGTGCCTGGTAGCCAGAAAGCGTGCGAGAGAAGAGCAGTGAGGCTCCAGATGCAACGCTTTGCCAATCTTCCCATTTTCAGTTTGTTTTTTTTTAAATTACAAAATTTCTCTTGGTTCTTGGATGGAATAACACAGATCCAGATCCAACAAGCAGTCTGCCTTCAGTGGCCTGATAAATTGTTCTTAATGTTCTGGAATAGGTTAATTTCATTTAGGTAAGGGATGGCAAAAAGATCAGGCTTTTCAGGGCACTGCCAAGTAAGAAGATTAACTTAGTATCAAATCCATTAGTGAACCAATTTATCTGTGTTGGCTAACACCCTTTCAGCCTCTTGGACTTGCTTTTTTTTATTATTTTTTTTCCTTTTTCTTGGTTGACAGTTTAGGTAACCACAGTCTCGCCGCTGTATTGCAGCGTTACGTGGTGATTGCTCTGTTTAAAACTAGCTTTACTTCCCTCTTCATGGTTTTAAGCAGACTTAGTTTTGTTTTTTTTTTCATGGCAGTTTTTTCTTCTGGGAATGTACTATTTCTTTGAAAACTCATGGGACTTCCTTTCTGGGAATATGCAATCCTAATTGTTAGAGGCCGCTGCAGAACATGCCTGAAACAAAGAAGTTGCCTCTATTAATTGCACATGTGTATGTGTCCATTATTATTCAGTGTCAGCTTTGAGCTTCCTTTCAGGAGACCTGTTTCTGGGCTCAGTGGTCTCACCAGTCTTTGGTTTCCTAGTTTCTGCTGATTGGAGGATTGGAACCTTATGGACCGTTATGATACCTTCTGGTATCAGTTGAAGTCTCTGATGGAGACTTTTTCCACCTTTGGGATATTTATAATGCGTCTGTCTTTTGTGGATTCTTTGCTAATTTCCTAATCTTGGATTTTGCAAGTTCTACCAAGAAACAGGTATTCTGACTGTTATCCCTGCCTTTGTTAATCGTGCTGAAGGTGTCAGGACTTCAGGGAGAAGCCTTGCTTTAAATGAGATGTCTGCTAACAACTCCTTGCCCACAATGAGATATTCAGCTTTCCTCTTCTAGGCTGAGACATGGAAGATGAGTTAGTTTGCCTTGAAGCCAGCAGCAACCAGTATCGTGATGTTACATCTGGTTTTCTTGGCCTTTAGCACCATCTGAACACAAGACGAGTTAAACATTGAGCATCAAAATGGAGCCAGTTTTCCCATAGCCTGGTTCTGCATTGTATGAGTATGAACTTGACTGACACTCGTCCTGGCCTGTGGTTTTGTAACAACTGAATTACCCAGTTTCCTGGAAAATTTGAGGTCATCCTATACCTTTCTAATGAGTGCAATCACTCACAATACCCCAGCTCTGCTGGGGACCAGTTTCTGTTGTGTAGAAACTTTTTTTTTTATTAAAAATAGTCATCTCGTCTTCTATATGATGGAAATGAAGTTGGCTTTCAGGAGCAAAAATTACTGGGGAAAGGCAGGCAGTGTGACCAGACACACTTCATTTCTTCAGGAAACTGGGGTGAAAAAAGGAGAAGAACAGCACTGATATTCTGAGGTTTATACCTATGAGGGAAGAGTGTGTTCATGTCCAGCTGGTTTTGGTGGGTCCTTTTACTGTGAAAGGCACCTTCGTGTGTTGGGAATATTTGTGATTTATGGTTTATCTAGTAATGGTGTTGCAGCAACTTCATGCGTACGTCAACACAGGACCTTTTGGGGGACGGTCAGGGTGGTTGTGTGAAGGTGCAGGAGGCTTTAGCTTCTTGAGCCTGTGAGAAACAGCTTGTTGGTGTTTGGAGTCTCCATGACATGAATCTTTGTTCTTGATATTTCCCTGTCTCCTGAGGAGGAAGGCGACAGCCCTGTTTTATGTGATTCAGTGATTACCAGAATTGACTTGCTGGAAGCTGACATGGTTGTAAATGCTGCCATTATCCCAAAGTAGTCTCTGCAAATGCTTCCACCCATGCTTGTCTTTCAGACAGTCTGAGCAACTTGTAGCATTTACCATACAATGATTTGCAGTGCCCTGTCTTCTATAATTACTAGACCATCTGAGGACTGTGCAGAAATTGCTGATGAAGAAACCCAAGTAATAAAGTGGAGTAAAGAGAATAGGTGTGCTCCTGTCAAAGAGCACGCCAAGGCCCATAGTGCAGCTGTAGCTGCTCCTGCTGCAAGGGCTACTTCACGGACGCTTCAGTAGGTATCACTTCCATGGAGCCACGGCACTTTTGAATCTCTGCCACGTGTGCTTAAGTGTTCCCATACTGGGCCCTGGGAACAGGGTCCTGCTGTGTGTTGTGCTGCGCGTGTGTATCAGGAGCCATAGGGGGCATTTTGTTCTTTTGATGAAAATTCCATTGCTTTTGTGGTTAGTACTTCCATGTCTTTCGCATGTTCCTTTCCTGAGGAGATGTTGCAGTCATACAGCAACGTATTGTACAGTTGCTGGTAGTTTCAGCTGCTTCAGTCATCTTGGCTGTTACACAGTGCTATTGTTACGGCCAGGGTTAAGAAGTCATGCTGTTGTACATAGACAGCAAAGCTCTTTCTCCTGGCACGTGAGCAAGTGTTCAGTTTTGGGAAGCCAAGAGGTATGTGTGAGCTTTTTGTTAAGTGAGACCCACTGGGAGATGTGCAAGCAGCAGGAGCCTGAAGGGGAAACCAAGGTTGGACCTCAGTTCCTGAGGCCATGGTCTCTGGGAACAAGGAGTTAGCTTTGGGCTCCAGTTACGAAGAGGGAATTGGCTACAAGCTGTGTGTGACCACCTCTGTTCCAAAACAAGCATAAATTAAACAAGCACACTCGTGGTTTACCCATGAGCCACATCACTGCTTTCTCAGATGCTGACCTGTGAGGCCATAGGCAGTTTCTGCCCTGTGCCAGAAGGACAACAGCGTGTTTGTTCTTGTGCAGTGTGATTTACAATGGACCTTTCCAGCTATCCCCTGGAAATCAGCTAGTGAGGTTTCTCTGGAAGAGATCTTCAGGCATTTTGACACAGGCTGCAAGCATGGAAGCGTTGACAGTCCAGGAATGGACCATGACCAGTTGCATCCAGCTTAGAGCATGAAAGATTTCCAAGTCAAGTGGAAGCTGCAGGATAACTGCTGGATGCAGCAGTCCAAGTTAGGAGTTAGTCAAGGGCTCTTCTGGTTTGGACCACTATTGTTATGAATCCCGGGTGGCGTTTGTTAACCCAGCTAGCTCTGTCCTTCCCCAGTGCCAGCAGCTCCACTCACAGCACCTCTGGCAGCAGAATGTGTTTCTGGTACCATGGTGGGGTAACGACTCCATCTAGTTGAGTGGGAAGAGTGTTGCCTACTGAATTTACAGTTGCACGTGATGCAGTCCAGCATTTCTCACCTGAACCCCTCTCAGTTTGGGGGACTAAAGGGGATGCCAGGACAGGTAAATAGGACTGTGCTTCTGCCAGTTTTATCTTGCTTCTTTCAGTTGCTCTTGCATATCACAGGCTCCTGAGACTGCTCTGCACAGGGCTGTTCAAAGTGAAGTGTTCAGCTTGAGAGAACTGCCCAAGAGCCAAAAGGTGAACATGTCGGAAATTTTAATTTCTATTTCTATTCTGCCTTCCACTGAACGACGTTCTTTTACTTTTAAACATCAGTGAATGTGAGGAAGGCAGATCTTCTGGCGGAGCAGGAAGCTGGAACATGCCGCGGCAGTGGTTTGCTCAAGGCTACATGGCAATTAACTGGGAAAGTCCTTGCTCGAAACAAGAATGGGTCTCGTTTGTCCTTGCAGTCAGTGCTCCAATATGAGGTTAGCTATGACTAATTAAATGCAGAATTAAACAGTGCCATCACCTCCTGCCCTCTAAAGAAATACAGAACAAAACCTGTCAGCACTGCACCCTCACGCTGTGGGATAACCTGGGGCTGGCTGGTTAGGTACTTAATTAGTTTGGTTTTTCAATGTTTATTTCGGGCGTGATGGAAGCAGAATCATCCTGTCCCCTCTGGAAATACCATCCTTGAGGCAAAATCCATAGCTTGGCTTGCAGCATGCTACTTTTCAGTCCTGAGCATCTCTTGGTGGCTGTGGTGGTACCTCTACAAAATCAACTCCAGGTGTGACTCGTGTAAGCCTTGTGCGTTCCCATTCCCTCCCAGCAATCCCAGCTGCCTTCATGCATGAAAGCAGTGCCTGGTGGTGTAGAGAATTTGGGAGTGCTGATATTCAGGTGCAGGTATGGTCTCTACCTCTCTGGGTAGAAGGAAATGTGTGGTCTGGTCCAGGATGGCATTGGTATTGATGCTACAGACCCATCAGCATCCTCCATGTTGAATGCTTGCATAGTTTTAAGGAATATTGAAACACCAAGTGAATAATAGTAAAATTCAGTCTGGCGAGATTTATTACTTTAATATCAGAGGGTTCCAGCTGATACCAGATTAACATATTCATAGGTTTTAGGAACTGCTTGGGTATTAATGGTTACCGTTTAATCTGTAATCTTTGCAAGAGTCTCATGTCACTTCTGCGCTAGTGACTGAGCCTGTCTTTATACAAGGTTGAATTTCTTTACATGGTGTTTTGAGACTAAATATGAAAGGGGGAAATGGCCCTTCATTTTAACAAGTTCCCATTTGGTTTAACAGCTGCTGTGAGTTCTGTCTTGTCTTCTCGGCTGTATTTGCCACTTTACGGTGTGTTTCTGGCTGTCAGAGTCTCACAGATTTCTAATGAAGTGCAACACTTTTTTCTTTTCCCCACAGCTGTTATTTGTCATTTGATATAAATCTGCCTTGTTACAGTTTTATTCTTGAATAAATGATAAAAGGACTGTTAGTATCAGAAGGCAGTGCCGGCATGAGAGTTTCTGCTTTGTTGCTAACATAGAAAAAGCCGTTGCTCTCCTTTTAAAGGATATGTTATGTAGCTGAATTTGGGAAAGACTTTGAACTCCTGAGAGAACCAAAGCCAACCTCTTTCCCTCTTCTGCCCTTCACGACGGCCTTGTCCTAATTAGCAGTTAAACTCCTCGCCCTGCGCTCCTGATGCTGAGGAATCGGCTTCTGGCAATCGCTTCAAGTTTGGTTTTTGTTGTGGTGCAGTTGACAATCACGTGTTTCTCCACTGGGTTCCCAAATGAAGGCTCTCACATCTGCTGAGTTGGCAGACATGGGCCCATCATTCTTGGGGTGCATCTCCCCCACCCTGGAGCTGGGGAGATGTGACAGCCAGAGCTGGGTGAT
Organism: Tringa tobata; assembly: GCA_033628505.1. NCBI lineage: Eukaryota > Metazoa > Chordata > Aves > Charadriiformes > Scolopacidae > Tringa > Tringa tobata. Next base: position 3,356,991 of record JAHREE010000559.1, read on the forward strand.
GGAGACATCCCCCTGGGGAGGTTCTTGGGTGGCTCAGGCTGGAGAGTTTGCTGCAGAGCTGCTCTCTCTTAGGTTGTGTACATCTGCACTGAAGCTGCAAATCCTGGTTCCTTCAAGCTCTGACGTTGCAAATAATTCCCTGGATTCCTTAGAATATATACAGATACTTCACAGAGCTATTTTAGTCTGTTAAAAACCTCACGTTTGTGCAAGGACTGAAGATGACCTCCTGGCTCTCAGAGGTGCTTCTTAAGCTGCCCAAAATGAATGTACATGTTGGTGTGTTCACGTACCTGACAGGGAAATGAACACCACACCATGCTGTGCTGCCAGCTCTGCTCAGAAAGAAGAGAGCGTTTCCTGGACTCCACTCAGTTTCTCATTAATGTGCAAAGCTCTCAGCCGTTTCCGGCGATGCGCCAAGCAAATTTTTTGACAGAATTTGTGCAAAGCCCTTTGCAGTGCACACTAAGCTCGCCTTAGATCTCCCTGTCCTGTCTGTGTTTCTAACAGTTTGCTTTTGGGGCTCCCTGTGGAGAAGGAGATGGGCAACATGCTGTGAATTTTTGTTGCCTACCTCGATACGTGTGTGTTGCATTCCTGTCGAGGACTAGAAATTCTCATTCTTTCTAACTCTGTCAAATCAATCCCCTCTCAAGAAGGTATTTTTAATGATATGTGATATTGCAAATATCCTTAAGATTTCAGGATGAATTTATGACACCTGTGTGTGTGCTTGGACACAAGGACTTCTCACTAGAAGCCTCTGTATTAAGCCCATGCTTCATTTAATCCTTAAATATTCTGTTACTTTGGAGTTTGTTGCTCAACAAAGATACTTCATTGGGGACAGATAACATTGCTGGGATTTCAGCAATTAAATGAAAAATATCAGTGAGTCCTCCTAAGGAGAGGAAATGGAGAGTCACAAATGGTTGTGAAGAGACTGGGAGACAGGAGGTAATACCTTACGCTTAACGAGTGACAGCTCTTTAAAGAATGCCGTTGTTAGATAAAGAAAGCCTAGGAGTGGGGAAGAGGGCTTTTCGGAAACTGCGTAGAGTGAGGTTTTTCTTTTAGAAATGTGATCTTGACCATTTCTCTTGTCTTTGGAGAGGATGGCAAAAAAAAAAATTTGTCCTCTAAAACTGATAGAAATTCCAACACTTCAGTAGCACAAGGCAGTGTGAAAAGCCGAAGCTCTTCCTCTGTTTTGCCCCTGCCTGGGGGGAGGTCTCACACTGCCATAGGGTGCTATTGAGTTATTCCTTTGTTTCTAAGCTTGCTCAACCAGCACATGTCCAAAACCTCTTTTTGTAGCAAGCCAGATAGAAGGCAGCTTGGATATGAGTAAGGGCAATGTTCTTGACCTAGAAATGCTCCCACTTGCCAGTAATTTTTAGTAGGAGATGCTGTGCCTGAGGGGGACAGTCAGGGCGGATGGGTCAGAGGGTCCCTTCCAACTCTGTTGTCCTTGATGGGTTTCTTAGTCATACCCTTGGCTGTACCTACACTGAATGGGGGAGCAGAGCCTCCATTACTAACCACTTGCTGGCTTAGAGGGTCCACTCGGGGTTAGCATTTAAAAGGTTGCATGCAGCCCCCCCGAAGCCTCCCTGGCTCGTAAGGTTCAAGTTACACATTACCACTTTGAAGCATACCGGTATGGATGGTGAGTGGTTTCAGAGAAAAGAAATCTCCATGATTTATTTCTTGCTGAGAAAAGTTCAATAGAGGTAAAAAGGGGAAAGAGGGAAAAGTTTAAGGGGACACTAAAAGCACTTGATGGTGCTTATACAACTCTAAAAGTAGGCCTGCCTTTGTCATTACAGATGTAGGACTCGGGGCTATTTCAGGATTAGGCAATTGAGCCAAGTACCTCAGAGTTTCTTTGACTCACATGGATGACCTTTTTTTCAGCATCTTTTATTCTTTCTGATGGTTTTTTTTTGCTGAGGGCAAAACATTATTTGTGTAAGAGCAGAATCCAGTGATGCTTTTGTACTGGAAGCTGTGGATGGCAGAGGTGCCTGCCAGCCTCATCAGTTACGATCCACAAGTGCAAGATCTCCCTTTCAGTGCGTGTATTGCTGCCTACAAGTATGGCTACCTACTTCAAGAGGTTCCTCCAGTAATTTAGGTGTCACAGTCCCATGAAATCTTACTCTCCTTCAAGCCAGTTGGCTATTAGCCACCATTAGACTCCCTGTTGAAATCGGTGTTAGAGCAAACCCATATGAACTATTTGTTCACATGGGCTCATGTCAGAAAGTGTTTACTGCGGACTTTACTGCAAAAATGTCTTTTTTCTTTTAATATGCCCACACATTGCACCTCAAAGATGATTACATTTCATAAGTCATTAGGAGAAAATTAGAAACAGATACCTTCCAGCAATGCATTTGGGACTTCCTAGTGTGAGTTTCTCATATCATCGATATCCCTCCATCTCCTGCTAGCCACATTTTCAGCGTGTTTACTCAATGTGTTGTTTATAGCAAGAGGAGGAGGATGTGTAATTACAGTGAGGACAGATTTAACAGCTAAGGGAAATTAAATGCAGCTCTGTTACAGCAGACTGCAGTGCTCGTTTGCCTGTGAGCTTTCCCCCTGCAAGTTCTGCATCCTGCAGCTCTCTGCGTGGTGGCTCTCTTCCCCATATCCCTGCATTCCCCTTGCTTTGGGCTTTGAAACCTGCTTTCAGGACAGTTTTTCTTAGTTAATAAACCTAAGATTTGCCCTGTAATACTGTAAAAAAAGTGCAGGATGGTACAACTTCAATTTCCTGCTTTTCAAGACAGCCTGCAGAGGTAGCAGATTGACAAACCCACTTGCCCTGAATTTGTTTTGGATATGCCCTACCTGTGTGAGATCAGATTCTGGTTCAAGGAACGGCGTTTGTTCGCTCTCTCCAACACAGATGAGAAAGGAATTTCATCTAAATAGTCTATATGGCACAGACTAATCCGTCTTGGCAGCAGAGAACAGGAATTCATGGAGTTCCTGAGGAGGTAAGATTTACTGGGAAGGGAAACAGCCCTCCTTAGAGTAACCCAGGATGGTAAAAGTGGATAAGCTTCCTCTGGGCACACGAGCCCATCTCAGCATCCCGAGCTGAGGACACTCAGAGCAGAGCTGCCCTGTCTTAGCGTGTGTACCCAGTGTAACTGTGTTCTGTTAACTCAAGCTCTTCTATTACTATTCTTGTATTTAGGCTTAGTCATTTCATATGTTGATTATTTTTTTGTCTAAAAATGACCTCTATCTATGGCAACTGACTTATTTTTATGTTAGTCTTTTGTTCTTATTGGACAGAGTGCTAGAGGTGATGCTGATGCCAGGATCAGTATGTGTTAGAGCTTTGTCCTGAGCCTCCATTAGAAAGTGAGGCTGGATTTGGGGCAGCATTTTGTGTTGTGCTGGTCTGTGTCAAGACTGAGCTTTTTCCTGTATGACCTAAGATCAGCTTGCTCTCTCCTAAAGTTGGATATTGCACAATACTACTTTGTTTCAAGTCTGAGTCTTTACAAACTTATTAGGGTGTATCTTGAAAAGGGCATCTGAATTTGGTATTACAGCGTCTAATGCAGACCAAAATGAACCTATGTGTGTGTGCACAAAGAACCCTTATAAAAAGCTCCTTTAGGTTTTCATAGGAAAGCTGGCTGCTTTGAGTCTCCACCTCTTTGCCTTGGACAGTCCTCACCTCACACAACTTCTTTGGTCCATCTTAAGGCTTAACCAACAGACCATCCACAGTCTGAAAATGTGCTGCCTGTAGCAGACTTGGACAAGATTTGGTCCAGAATGAGTTAAAGGCTAAATGTCCTTCACTGATAGGATGCAATAAAGTTTCTAATTTTTTTTTTTTTAATAGCTTCATCATTTCCATTTACAATTCAAAACTGTCACAAGGAAAAAATATCACCTCCCATCCCCACCAACTGACCAGAAAGAGCTGGGACTGGAGAGAGACTCATCCCTGGGATCGCAGGGCTGGGAGGCAAGCTCTTAGCTGTGGCAGGGTGACATCTGCTCCTTGGCAGTGGAGGACCATGGGGGTGGTGACTGGTGCTGTCACTAAGGTTTAGTCAACAAACCGTGCTGGTGAAGCACAAGGAGGAGCAGGAGCCAGCTCCTGGGCTCAGCTGTGCTGGTTCGGCAGGACTTACCAGGGCAGTCAGACATGATTTTTATCACTAAAATCAGCTGTGTGTTCAGATCTGACTGTATGCTCTGCTTGTCAGCTGCCTAGGAATTGGTTGCTTGCACATAGCTCCTTTCCAGGCCAGAAACACACTTTGACCAGCACCAATAGCAAAAGAGCATTATTAAGTCTATTAAGCCCGAGTTCACAGATTTTATTTTAGAACAGTAACAGATGGCAAATGGTGGTGGTACAGCTGCTGGGACTGGGAGAGGATGGATGCTGGTTTGTCAGTTCAATGGATGCTGGCAGTAATTCACATTTATATTTATACAGGGCCTTTCCTGTTTCAGAGCACTTTACAAACCAGTTGATAGATAATGGGCTTGGAGTTGACGTGGGCTGGTAGAGCTCATCTCTGTGCTCTCGTGGCCAGTGTGTGAAGGTAAACATAAGGGCATCAGCCTGCCCTCCCTATGCAGCCTGGGTGGGAATTAGGCAGCTGCTTAAAATCACATAGTACCACTCAGCAGGGATTTCAGGTAGAAAAGCAGGGTACAGAGTGGCACTGGCAGCCAGGGGGTCAAGTGGGAATTTGGGCACTGGGATGCTCTCCTACAGCTGCATCTTCCCAAAGACATGCTGTCTCCCACAGGAAGTTGCCATAGGGAATAGGTAGTCGTTGGCCATGCCGGATGTTCTGTGAAGGCAGGCAGTGTTTCCAAGCCCATATTTACCCCATGCATTTGGAAGTGATAAAGGGAGGAACCCAGTTTTTAAGTTGATTTGCTTGCTATCTCATAGCCGTACTGCAGCCTATGAGTTCGATGGATGTACCAGTTAAATGACAGGAGTCTGGGGCACGTAACAAGAAGGGGTACTTTTTAGCACATTTTTTGTATGTATTAAGAGTCAGATCAAGACCACCACTTATTCCTCCTCCCTTGCTAGCAGATCCAGTTGCCATAATTGCATCCAGGAAAAACATCACACCAACAAGAGCTAAGTTTAGAAATCCAGAAAAATTGCAGCATCATGGTTTTGCCTCATGTGAAGGGTCAGACTTCCAGGGAGACACAGGAAGAAGTCATTAAAAGGCACATAAATGTACAGAAAACCGTATTTTTTAAAAGTTGAAAACTTTTGGAGGTAGGTAAAACATTAACTTACATGGCTTCCCCTTTCTTTATAATATTTTCAGATCATCTTTTTGGGAAGGCGTGCCTCAGCTGAGCAGGACATGTTAGGATTAATGCAGAGTAACAGGGAGAAGCTCTCCAGAGTTTCTTTGGGATGATCTAAAAACTTCTTTTTGGTTTTAAAATATCTGAAACTCTGAAAACAGGAAAGTCACTTTCCACTGGTACCAGAAGAGGGCTGACCCCTTTTTAAAGGTCCAGAAGAAGAGGTAATTAATCTCATTGTTATTTAGTCGAGAGTGAATATCCAGTTATCATCTGCGTCACACCAAGGGAAAAATCACATCCTTTACATTTTTTCCAATGTAATGGTAACTGATATAAGGAAAGATATGAAATAATGTGTGCAGGGCTGGTGTCTAATTTCCAGTGCATTTCCACAGACTTCTGAGCTCAGATATGACTTTGAGTCTGATGGTCTTAGCCAAATGGAAGTTATGAATCTCTGCGATGTAAACACTGCAAATGATTGCCCTTTACTGCAGCTGCAGGCATGGCTCAAATATGTTTTTGACAGCAATACAATTAAAAGGTCATGAGCTAAAAGTCAGTCTAAAATCCACTAATCCAGTCCTCCACCTGGGAGTGTAAGAAATTCCTCTCTTTAACCATCAGCCAAAATAATTATAGCGCATAACAAAATAAATGTAATTGAAGCGCTTGGGAGCTGGTTCTTTCTACTTCAGTAAATAGCGTGAGTCTTTTCTCCTCCTGGAAGCAAGTCTTTCTGACAGATCCAGAGGGAAAGGCAGCTTTCATGCACCCATGGCAATATACTGATGAGATGGCTAATGAAGCTTGCAGTGGTGGTGCCGAAACGTCTGGTGATGGAAGGTCGCAGGAGGAGGCTGAGAACTGGCTTTGGAGCCTCCTCCTGCTCTGCTTTGGGCTTGTTCTTGCGTGGATGCAGGGCTGGCACAAGGCAGGGAGCAGCATGGAGCACCCACAGTTTTCCTGTAGGGAACCATGCCAGTAAACCAGGTAATGGTTGGCAGCCCAGAGCAGACTGCTGGTCTCCGGCTTCACAATTGTGCTGAGAGATCTCAAAGGACTTTTGCCAGGAAAAAGTTAAATTATGCTGGAGTTTTATGCTTTTGTCTAGGACGTTCATGGTGTCCTTAAATTGGATAGTTCCGTGTTCTCTAGCCTTACATCCTAAGGATGCTGTGGGCTGCCAGTATCTCCTGTCCTGTCTGTTCATTACCCTCTGCATCGTTTTACGCAGCACAGTCAGAATTTGAGACCAGCTGGCAGCCCAACTGCATTGCTTGTTTAACTGCAGGAAACCACGCTTTATCCCCCTCTGAATCCTGATGGAGAAATGATAACAGATAATTGATTGAATGTTTTTTCCTTTCTTTTTTTTTTTTTTAATTCCTCTCTTTGAAGAGACTCCCTAAATACACAAATAAAATCCTCAATTAAAATTTGTGGATTAATGAATTGAAAAATGGATTTATATTTTTTTTTTCCTGTTGGCTGGATCTCAGGGAGAGTTTCTCTGATTTTCACTTGTGCTCCCCTGTCAAACATTTTCAGTTGTCAAAATGGGTAAGTACACACTGGGCTGTTGTACGGGCACGTCAGGTGCATCAGTGCTTATCAGAATGCTGAAAAGAGAGAACAATTAACAGTCTGGGATTTCTCATGTGCCATTTTGTTGCTGCGTGTGCACTGTTCATACTGCCCTGGAAGCTCAGAGCTTGCATGGAGCAGTGACGTGGGTTGTAGATCCCTATAGAAGGAGGGTTCTTAATGCTCTTTGAGGGGGCAAACACTATTCCCTGGAGCAATCCTTAGAATTTGTGATGTAAGAAATGCTTGTCAGTAAGGACTGCAGGATCAGGATCCCCCTATACTACAGTATTATTATCTGTCTAAATTACAGCACTATATGATCAATGGCATCTTTGTATTATAGAAAAAACAAAGTTGGTCTGAAAGTGTTTCTCTGAACTGCCACTTAGCTTGCAGAACCAAGCATGCACTTCATGTCTGCAGACTGGAGGTTCGTGAAATACAAGCGAATGCACAGTGAATGGCGGAGGCTATCAGAAAAGGAGGCTATCAAACCTAATAAAGAGTCTTGTTGCATGCTGAATAAAGCTTTTATGACTTCATCTTTTTGCTTGGGGCAAACAGTACATTTTGTTTCTGTTTTGCAGTGAGCATAAGCTTTGGAAGATTAAATATAGAGTATTAGGTTATGGTAAGTGGTCATCAGAGGCTTGCTTTACAGTCATGGCCTGTTAACTGAGCCTTATTATATCTCGGTGGGGTTGATGTGAGTCTTAATTCCAGTTTATCTCCTTGTAGACGTGCGTCTGTTGAGTTTTTCATAAAACCTGAAAGGACAAACGTAAAGTTTAAGACTTTTTATTGTAAGTCATAAATAGTAAAGTGTCACTACAAACATACCAGTCACTCCAGGAAACTTTTAGCATTGTGTCATTGTGTATCTTAGCATGTTTTTCTCAACATTGGTTTTCATACCTGCTGTTCTTCAACTGTCAGTTATTCTGGCTGCAGCTGGATGGACGCCGAGATCTGATCTCACTGCTGGGAAGAGGCTGGGACAGCAGGGGGACTGGTCATGCAGTGGGCCCCTGTGGCACTCATGTCCATCACGAGCATGGGTCAGCTTCTCACCTGCTGGGCTGCTTCTGTGGGGTTTTGTTTGCCCCAAAATGCTGTTCTGGGCGCTGGCTATTCGAGAGCAACTCAGATGCCTGCAAGGTGGCTGGTAGGAAGGGGCAACCTGGACAGCAAAGCCCTCTTTCCTCCTTGGTTGGAGCTGGACTCTGCCAGGCGAGCAGAAGTTGATCCACAAAATTGTCTCTGCTTTGGTGCAACTCCTGTCACTCAGGACGTTTCATTTCACTGGGTGTACAGATAACAGTGTTAACTTCAGGCTGCATTGAGCATCTATATCTTGTTAACCTGAAACAAACAGATCTGTAATATTTCAGCAAGGAATGTGAGTGTAAGAGAGCTTTATATGGAAAACAGAGAACAAGAGTTTTGGGTGCTCGCTTTGGACATTTTGAGATGTAGAAAAATGGCCCATTTTCAGAAAAATATTTTACCTCTTTTCCCTTCCTCCCCCCACCTTTTAACTTCACTTCTAGGCTCCGGGTACCTAAAACACAGCCCATGTGTCCCAAAGGACAGCCCACGGCTGCTGTGTGGGAAGAGCAGGGAGAGGCTACATCTCTGCAACCAGAGCTTGGGCACCGAGGGATTTCCAACAGCCTCTGGAGGCAGGCAGAGCCAGTGACCCTTGTGTTTGTACAGCAAGGCTCAGTTAATCTCTGTAGAAGAACGATGTCCTTTTGCATGGAAGTCAGGTGCTGTTTGGGCAGCCTGCCATTGAAAACCTTTACGTATGTGGTTTATTGATTTGCAGAACTCATTGTGGTATTTCCACGTTTCCTACCACCTGGACTTGACTAGAAGTCCTCAGATAACCTGTGGTGTTGGATAATCCAGGCAAAATGAGAGGCAGGGCCAGGGAACTGCTGGAATACAGGAGCAGGCTGTTGGAGGGAGCGGAAAAAGGATTATAGGAGTACGGGAGGGAGGAAGGGAGCTCAAAGGCAGGAGTACCAGGGCAGAAGATGTTCTGGGATAAATTCCCTGTTGTATTACTCTCACAGGCTTGTCACCTGCTCTGCTGCTGGGCTTCAGGTTGTTTTGTGGTTGGTTTGTTTTGTTGGGTTTTTTGTTTTTTTTCCAAAAAAACCCAGTGAACAGTGCATCATACCTCTATACTCTATAGCTTTGTGTTGGACCTCCATAACTTAGAAAGATTTAAAGTTTCTCTAAAAAGGTGGCCAAGTCTATTACTGGTATGTTTGTGGCAGACTTGCCTTTCTCGACCATTTATACTTCTTCATGTATAACTTCATAACTGGGGGACAGAGCACAGTGGCACACGAACCAATTTATACTAAGTAGAAGTTAAAAACAGGATGGAAAATATGGAAGCTAATAAGGAAATATAATCACATGCCAACAAAAAGAAAAAGATATATCTGAAAATAGTGTCATGGAAGCAGATAACTTTAAATTTGAGATAAAGTCCTGCTGATATTATTTATGGGTAGGGCTCTTTTGTTTTATAGTGGAAAAATATAAAAAAATATTCAGAGATGATGATCGTTGGCAGGAGACTGCTCTTTACCTTCCTTAAAAGCCACACATTAGATGGCTTCCCATTCTGCAACAGTTTTAGGACTAAGGGTCCGATCTCATCTTACAGAGGACAAGGACACGAGCCTTTGGCTGCAGGGCCCAGCACATGGTGGTCTCATGGCAAACCAGGCGTTGCAAGGCTGAAGTAATGTTTAACTCAAGTTACTTTTATTTTAATAATTAGCCAGCAGCCAGCTTCCATGCTTTGAAGGGCATATTCTGTGTGTTTGGAGGCATCCAATGTGCCCCCTCTTTTTAGTACTCGGTCATTAAAAATGCACTGATTCTCAGGATTGACTGACAGACAAGTGGCTATTATATGGGTCTGACCTTTGTGTTCATCTCACCAGAAAAAGAATATGAAGTTGACCACATTGCCAAATAAAATGGAAGATGTGAAATAGTACCAAGTGAAGCTTTCTGACCTTATTTTCAAGGGACCCAACACCCTGCTGGGGCGATAGCCCTGCTGGCTGATAGGAGAGCCAAGACTGCAAGGTGAAAGCACAGAGCAGAGGGTGGCAGGTTTGCTTTCCAAGTAGAGGAGGAGATTATTAACTCGTCTTGATAAAACAGTCTCATTTTCTCTCTTCTGGGGCAACATGCAATGAAGTGGTGTCAAAATAAAACACACAGTACTGTGCTCCTGGATTGAATCCAAGCTGCTAAGTCCATCCTGGGAATATTATTTTTATAGATTTCTTTTTCCCCCCTATATTTTTACTTTTTCCCAACTATCCAAGTTAGTGAAGAAAAACTGACAGAGACTGCTCGTTTCTCCCAGCAGCTGGCAGTGATGCGAGGCTAAGAACTTTATGATTTTGCTAAGTTTTGGATTAAATCCACTGATGTGCTGTCTTAAGAAGGGAATATCCAGCTTTGTTCTGCTTTGCCTGATTCAGAACTGGGTGTTGAATGTGGCTGTCTTTCATCCCCAGCAAATGCAGAGGTTTGCTCTCCAACTGCCTGTATATATAAATGTGTATCCAAGTGGGACAGGTCCAGTGAATAGGGAGGGTTGTGGTCCCATGAGTGGAGTCTGTCTCCAGCACCCTCTGGAAGTCCTTAATTGGGTTGCTGGTAACCATCTTGCTGTCTTGAACATTGTTTTGGGAAACCTTTCCAAAAAGAACTGCTGGTTCTGGAGACACGTTTTGCTTTTTGTTGAAGTGACATATATTTGATAGAATGAATAAATGTTTTGCTGCAAAAGAGCACACCCTCTATAGGGTTCCTGCTAAGCCTGACCACAGGTGGTTCTGCCCTTGACAGCGGCCATAAATAGAGTTATTTATATGGGGTCCAGGTTCAGTGACTGCATTTTAAAAAGCGCTAAATTAAGATATTAAATTAGCAAAAAAGCAGCACTGAGGCAGAGCACCCACAGAAGTTGTGTGCTGTGGGAAATCAGTGCTGTGGTAAACCTGTGTATGTGAAATCTCTCTCTAAAAAGATTTCAGCACTCCACATGACCTCTGCTAATATTTATTTTAAAATGACCCTTTATGTCAGCTCCACACTGCCGTGGGCTATTCTCAAATCTGGACTGTTTTCCAGTCAGCGTGAAGTGGACTCTGCTGCCTGATATGAACTGTTGACTTGTCCTGATAGTTTTTGTTGGCAACAAACATAGCAATGAGCCAACTGCAATGGCGATGCAGCCGTGATTTCCACCAGCCCTTGGGTGTATTTTGCAAGTACTGAAGCCAGTGAACCAGCTGAACTGAGATCTCAGAGAGTCCTTTCACGGATACTGCAGAAAAGGACCTCTTTTTAGTGTTGTTTTCATATAATCAGGTAGACAGCAGGCTTGAGGGTTTGAAGAGAAGGTGCAGGTGTGACCAGGAGGCTGGGATGTTGCCTGTAGCACACAGGGGCATAGGTGTTAACACCTTAAATGTGTTAAACATGACTTCTATGGGTACTCTAGTAATATTTTCCTTCCTGCCACTGCAGATATACCTGAATTTAGTAGAGTTAGGAAAAAAACCAACTTTTTCTAGTGTACTGTCCTCTAACTGCAATGTCAAGCTTCTCCTGAAATGGCAATTTGTCTAGTCATCAAAAAGTTGAATATTAACAGATGTCCTTTTCAACATTATAGCTGGTCCTCTAGTTACAGCAGTTCCCGAAAGACCTCAAGGTCCCTTTCTTAATGCACTCCTCTACTCTGACTGGCAAACTGAACAGAAAGGCTTTTTGCCTGCCTAAAAATGCACCAGACTCATAAAATGACAGGAACTGCTGTTAGAAATTGGTAGTTGCCCAGGACGTTGGAGGCTGCTCCACACAGTGGATTTGACAGGTGTTGTCCCACACAATGTGCCATTTGCAATCCAGTGAGACATATATTGTTTTATATTTGCACAGACTCTCAACTCTCTTTTTTTTAGAGCCTAAATGGGCAACCTGCAGCATATACTCTGCAGAGATGGCTAACAGCAGCTTATTAATCGTATTCCCTGCGCAGGCCAAGATGGTTTAGGAGTGATTGACCTTCCATATCGTATTGGACAACTTTTAATATTAAAAGAACAGGAAAACATACCAAGTAAGATAAGCAAAAATAGGCTGTCTGCACCATGGCTTCTGGAAGAACACATGTACCTCAACATGAACACTGCAAAAATTCTGGTGAAAATACACTGTTCACATGCAAAATACCAAAAAAGACCTTTCCTGTGCTGTCAGTGCAATGAATAAAACACTGAAAAACACCGTCCCACTTCTTTGGACAGAGCTTATGTAAAGTGTCACTATGTGATGTTATAGAAAGTATTGTGTCCTGTGTGGTATTTGAAGGAATTAAATTCTCTGCAGGATAGTGAATGGAAGGTACCTGCCAGGTGTCTCCAGTCATGCTGGCTGACTAACAAGGAGAGTAAGATCCTCCTCTCCTACACAACTCAGAGGAATGCAGGAACCTGACCCACAGCTGTGGCTGAGTTAAGGGTAACACTTCCAGTTTAGAAATTTCTTAAGAAGGAATATGCAGGTTAATCATACCTAGTTACTTTCCATTGCTGTCACTAGTACAGCAAAGTCTTATTTTCTAGGGTTTCAGATTCCAAATGGAGGATGGAGTGAAGCCTGTGAGAAGGCTTAGGCCTAATGGGTTGTGAGTTGCAAGTTGTCTATCTGGACCTATGCTAACCTCTCACTGTCTCTTCTCCTTTTTTGTAGGCAATATCTTTGTCGTCAGTTTGTCTGTCGCAGACCTTGTGGTGGCAGTTTATCCATACCCTCTGATCTTGAGTGCCATTTTCCACAATGGATGGACTATGGGAAATGTTCACTGTCAGATAAGTGGGTTCCTGATGGGTTTAAGTGTCATTGGGTCCATTTTCAACATCACAGCTATCGCAATCAACCGCTACTGCTACATCTGCCACAGCCTTCGGTATGATAAGCTCTTCAACCTGAAGAACACCTGCTGCTATATCTGCTTGACCTGGATGCTCACAGTGGTGGCAATTGTGCCAAACTTCTTTGTTGGTTCCTTGCAGTATGACCCCCGGATTTACTCCTGTACCTTTGCCCAGACGGTGAGTACATCATACACCATCACAGTGGTGGTGGTTCACTTCATTGTCCCACTGTCCATCGTGACATTTTGCTACCTGCGGATCTGGATTTTGGTGATTCAAGTCAAACACCGGGTGAGACAAGACTGCAAGCAGAAGCTGAGAGCAGCTGACATCCGGAATTTCTTGACTATGTTTGTAGTTTTTGTTCTTTTTGCTGTTTGCTGGGGACCATTAAACTTTATTGGCCTTGCGGTTTCAATTAATCCTTCAAAAGTGCAGCCACACATTCCAGAATGGCTTTTTGTCCTGAGCTATTTTATGGCCTATTTTAACAGCTGCCTCAATGCTGTGATCTATGGGCTTCTTAACCAGAATTTCCGGAAGGAGTACAAAAGGATACTGCTGACACTCCGCACTCCCAGATTGCTGTTCATTGATGTGTCCAAGGGTGGGACAGAAGGGATGAAAAGCAAGCCATCTCCAGCTGTGACAAACAACAACCAAGCTGAAATACCTTTATGAGTCAGAACAGTACTATTTATTCTGGATTACAGTTGTATATATAATATATAAGAGCCTTTCTATGTGTGCATTTCACAGCTGGTGTTGCCGGGCCCCTCATGCAAGGAAGGAGTCTGCTTCCTCGTGCAAGGAAGGAGTCTACCAGCTTTCATGCTTAGCTTATTGCTGCAACATTGAGGCTTTGAATAAGGATTTTCAGAATGGAAATGACTGATCTCTTTTTTTTTTTTTTTTTTTTAACTTTCACCATGTGCCTAATTAATTGGTTTGGTTGCTTTTGCCATAAGCATGCTAATACCCTCAAAAAGGGAAGCGCTCAGAGTGCATGCAGAAAGGAGTTATGGTCGAAATGCAACCTTCAAGAGCCAGCACAGTTGCCATGTATTACAAACAAATCTTTCTCCCCTCCCTCTGAATTCTATATTTTAGCATTAAAATAATCCGAACTATAGCAAACAAAATGTAAACTGAATGACTTTTTACCCTTTCAGTTAGCTAGCAGTATTAGCCAGCAGGCATACATATGGGCATGATGACTTCCACTGTGTGTGCATTCGTTTTCCTTTTTCTTTCCTCTTAAGATTTAGAAGCTAGCCTGGGCTAGATGTGAGGCAGGCAAAAGCCAGACCTAGTGAGAGTCTGATGTACTCATTTTAATTGAATATCTACAGATATTAAGTATCCTTGCTCTCTCCTTCCCAGGCCATGAGTAAGAGTATAACATACGACATAATCTAATTGCGGGAAGATGCTTGGAGCCTGATTCTAATTTAGGCAGTATCCTGCCGTGGCCAGCATTCATTCCAAACATCTCTCAGAAGTCCCTGGTACATGAACATCATAAAAAAAAAAAAAGATAAACATAGCAGAGTCCCATCTGTTCAATGCAGATGCTGGTTTTTAAGTTCCAGTAATATTTACACTTGCAGACAAAGGCAGAAGAAGGAAGTGGTTTTTTCCAAACATCTCTCCTCTTGCTCACCGCATAACATGAATTTGATGGGCGAGGAAAAAAAAGCAGATAGTTTTTTTTTTTCTATTTTATTCATGTACAAATCTGTAATTAATTCATGGAGCTGGGAAGGGAAAGCTACTTAAACACATTCACGCATCAGTTCTCAGTTAAAGCCTGAACTCTGTTATCTTTGTCATTGGAAACAACGTCCTGAAGTGCTGGAAAGGCCAATATCACATTAGAAGCAAGCACATGGACAAAGATAAAGCTGTTTCTTTAACAGAGTGTGAGGGGGGTGGTGGCAGCTGTCTGTAAATATGACCTTTTTTTCTTATCTTCATTGTGAATTCATCTCCTTATGGTTTTAAACGTGTAGATCCTGCTTTGAAACAGTCCCATAAAATCAACAGGTAAAACTCCCCCAGTGCAACTCTGTCTTCAAGCTAACAAACCTGGCTTGATGCTGGTGTACTGGGAGGCACAGTGGGAGCTGTGTGATGGAGAGGAGCAGGTCTGAACCCCATTGGTCTCATGAGGGCAGCAGTCAGCCCCGCTCCTGATCAAAGAGTGCAGTCCTCTCTTTGATCATAGTCAGCGCAGGACTAGTTCCCAGGGCTGAGCCCTGAAACACAGAGAACCAGACTTTGCAATAGCAGGTAGGTCCTTAGAGATGGAGGTACGTAGGATTTATAAAAAACCTGAGCAGACTTAAGTGCCTAACCCTTAGTGAAGTTCACAAGCCATTTGTGCACTGCTTGCTGGAAGCAACTTGTTGCTGAATGTATGTTCTGCTGATTTTTTGGGGGGGAAAGGAGGAGTTGAGAGAAATTAGGCCCCTTTTTGATGTGAGCCAAGAAACATTGCATGGCACGTTGCTTCAGCGAGGACTGCAGCGTGCGTGCTGCCACGTGGTGGAGGTTGCTGCAATGCAAGGTGGGGGGTTCTGTGCACTTAGAGGGCACTCTGGCACTTCATGAAGTTTCAAACTCGAACATCTCAGCCACTTCAGATTATTATTGTTTTCAAATGCACTGCAGCCAGCCTCCCATAATAGGAATCAAACTGAGTTCTGTTTTGGCCTCTTCATCTGCCTAAGCATGGCCAAATAAAGGTATCTTGACCCTCAGAAACAATGTGGTCCATTTGCCTTTCAACAAGACCAGTCTGGTTGAATTCACGTCATTCCATGCAAACAAAATCATTTTGAGTCAAACTTGGATAAGCAAAGCACCGAGGAATCTGTAACTGCAGGAAGTGTTTGTCCCATCATGCCAAGATGTCCCGTGTTCTGGGACTAGTCTTCAAAGTCATTTGCAATTAGCCACACCAGTGTTAGTTAGAATCACGCTAGCAAATATTTTTAAGCATCTAGCACTAAGCTAAATATACTCCTTTAAGACAATCATGAAGAACCTTGTACAAGTTTGCCAAATATATGCCACAACTGGGGTTTCATCTTATGGATCCTTGTCTTTTTAACTGAATGTTCAGTGAAGGCAACGTGGTATTTTTTTTCTCTAAGCTTGTATTTGCACTATTTCGTATTCAGGCTCCAAAGTATCAGCCAGCGAGCATTTGAACCAAACCAAGTAAGCCAAAGAAGTCCCAAACAGGCAAGCTGTGGGAGTCTCTGTGAGCACCTGGTAGGGAGGGGAGCAGCAGAAGCATGATAGAGCATCTCCCCAGGTCTCGCAGAGAGTTGCTGCTGAACCAAACTATGCAATGTGACAGGGGGGTCTGCTTGTCCTCTACTTGCAGAGTCCAAGCCCCGCTTTTGCCCAGGTCTTTGCAGGGGACAGGTTAAGTACCTGCTGCGCTGGGGTGGGTCCCAAGCAGCTCCCTGCATGTAGAGACCCTGCCACTGCCCTGCAGGGTGGGGACAGGTCTGTGATGGGCACCATCCATCTAACAGCATGGAGATTGCCCTAGTATGATCCATTCAGAAGTGTCCCACTGTGAGCCAGGGGTGCCCAAGAGTGAGCCTGGAGTTGGGGTGATTCAGCCACCATGGTTGGAGTCCTGAGCTCAGTCCTGCTGGAGCTGAGGTTTGCAATCTGAAAGGTGAAAAGCAGGGAACGTGGCTTTGAACAGAAAACACTGTGCCATTTGCTAGCACTTTGCTACCAAGACAGTGCTTAAGATAGGATAGATTTTTATACTGACTTATTTTAAAGCTACCCAAGCAGCTCCTTATTTTTATGTTAAGAAATGATTAACAGGGTACAGAAAGTTTATTTTGTTAAACTTTGTTTACAAAAAAGGGAAATGTGTCTTAAACTTGGAATCCCGAGCAGTGTCAGAGTTTCCCCGTGGGAATCTAGCTTTAATCCAAATTTAAGCTTTGAAGGAGATCCCACAGCTTAAACCATGCTCTGCCAATTCCACCTGTTGCATACCTGGCCTTAAGCCTCAGAAATAACATTGATATCTCCTATAAACTGGTCTTAAATCACTTGCTCTGGATTTGACCTGGTGGTGTTGAATACCTATTCTAGCCCCAAACTCTAAAATTGTCACAGTGGACATAAACTTACGGAGAGGTAGTATTGCCATGAAGGAAGAGGAATCTCTTGCCACAAATAAATACTTTTGGATGTTGCTAATTAATGTTGTTTAATCTATTTAAGAAGAATGTAACCAATAAATTTATATATAAATATATATTACATATGCTGTTTCCATTTTATCATTTGATTAAGAATCCTTCAGTATACTTCCCTATTGTTATTTTTGTTCATAGATTCATTCCCTTTATCTCTTAAAACTCTAATAAATCTGCCATTGGACTGCTTATTGATTTTTTTTTCCACTTGCTATTTTTTAATAAATATTTGGAACACCAGCTTGGATTTTGTTGACTCCCAGAAAGCAGATTGAATTGACAAATATAATTGAATTCAGGCACACCTCAGCTGCCCAGCTCAGACCTGGAAGACAATGACCCAGTGCATCTGCGACATCTCCTTGGATTCCCATGTTTTCCTTCCACCTGCCTATGAGCCAGCTGCGTGACACACTACGGCCTTCCTCGTCAGGGATGAAACTTTCTCCATACCGCCGTGGGCCTCATCTCTGTGTGTCCCTCCAAGGCCCTTTGCCTTTCTTGTGTCCGTCTGTCCATCAGGGGCTACGGTAGCAAAGACTGTGCCACATCCCTTCCCTTGCCCTACCAACTGGGTTGCAGCTGGGAAGGAGAGCACAGCCAAGCTGTGAATGGGAGGGTGTGGGAGCTCTGGTGGTGACAGATCAGGGCATGGGGTGGCATTTGGGTTGTAGGAGAGGGTTGGAGGCACAGCGAGGGCTGCCACATGCTTGTTCTCCATCAAGGAGCTTTGTGAGGATGAGGACTGCTGTTTTTTATTTTTTTCCCCATCCCCGTTTTGGAGCAGGTTTTGCATATGCATGCAGTTCTTCAGACAATAGGTTCTGTCCACAAGTTGCAGGAATTATATTTCCATGCTGACTTGACTGTTTTTTGGGGAGTTCTCTATGCCACTTCCAAAGTGGGAGTGATGGGAGTATGGAGGGTGGTCCAGTTGTAACTGCAACTTGAGCTCTCTATTTGATCTGTTACACAAAAGTGCCTTATTCCTGTTTCCTAACCAGACATGTGTAATCATGGTGTTAAGGTAGTAAAGGCTGAGATTATCCATTAAAATGAAAAATTGCTGAACAACCATGGAGCAGGTATGTTGAAAGAACAAGCACTGTCCATGCTATGAGATCCCAGACCAGTACTGCTACTTTTTTTGTTAATATTTTCCAACACGCTCTGAACTTCATCTGCTCCTTCTACAGTAAAGCCTGCAATGCTTGGTGATGTGACACGCTGAAAGCAGTGTTTATAATACTTGGAGATTCCAAAATGTCTGTCTGAGTAGAGCTGCTAGAAAACCCTTGCACAGACTCGTACCTGCTGTTTCCACCACTTGGAACTGAACGAATTGAACTGTCACAAGGGAGGCGGTGTTATTTATTTACTTACTTGCCAGAAAGTATAGCAGCTGGGAGATAAGATACAGCTATAAAAGACAAGAGGTGTGATAATTCAACACCAGGATAAAATCTCACTCATGGTGACTATTTAGAAATCAATATTTGTCCTAATGTATTTACTTCCAAGCTTATAATTTATAACATGAAGTCAGTTAGTAAAGAGCTGCTGCATGTGTATTTAGAATTTTATTGGGAAAATGTAAATGACTGGGCCTAATGCAATATTTCTTACCATGAAAGCCCTGAGATAAGAAGTGCAGAATGTGCTTGTAAGAACTCTGTGATGGGATATGCAAATTTTTTCATTGGTGATAAGAACCATAAAATTTGTATCACTCATGAACTAGATTTGTGAATGGAAGCTCCATAATTTTGTTAACTGAATTTTCATTTTGTAAGGCTTGTTTGTAAGATCCATTATTCATATGCTATAAGTAATGCACTGTACAGCAGAGATATAATTTACAGTATGAGATCAGTTTCCAGAGCAAACAAGGTGGGTCTGAACCATTAACTGGAAAATGTTTCTGTGTTTTCTCCCAACCATGGTCTCCCAATAAGGTTTTTAACTCAAATAATAGCACCTAAGAGGCAGGGAAACTTTAATGTCTTTTAGATTAGTGGCAACGGCTACGCAGTCACGGCTTGCTTAGATTACCTTTTAAATAAACTGTGCCATCAATGTATTTTATAAATCTGCCCAGTTGAAGCACATAATTTATTTGGATGTAGAAAGTTTTATAGGTAACACGTTTAATAAATTGTGATCTTTCCTTCTGCCTTGTGCTCCTCCTGTTAGCAAAACTTCGGAATTTCCCTGGAAGCAGGAGGCAAAATTGTTTCCTCAATTGTAAGCAGGTTGCTTTGCCTCGGGGTAGGCTTCCAATGGTTTTGATAAATGTGTGGGATAGAGGTACTAATGTGGCATCAAAACACAACCCATGTCCTGGGTGAAAAGTGACAGCTGTTTTGCAATTAGGAGAAGAAAAAAGGCATTGTAAAAAGTGCAACACAATTTGAAAGGAAAAAAAAATTGAAAAAGACATTTCTGGTTAAAAAGAGAGGGATTGTACTTACTCAAACTGGGACCTGGCCAGGGCAATAAAGGTAACGAACCTGTTAATGTAACCTGGGGATTTTTATGGTGGTGGGGTGCACAGCCAGTGTGGAGCCGGGTGCCTGGCTGTGGAAGACCCTGCGGCACGAGCATGGGAAAGGGCAAAACCATTAGTAAAACTAAAGAAACCTAGATAAAAACAGAGCGCACGTCTGAAAATATGAAATGCACAAATGTATTGGTGGTTAAGATTCAATTTATGTAAGTTTTTGTTGTTTTTTTTTTTCTTCTGAAAACCAACATTTCCCTTTCTAACACTTTTGAAATATTACAAAACACTGTCAGTCACCTTAACACTCATTTTTTTTGTGGGTATTTGTCCTGCCGTCATCGCAGTACTCCGGCGCCCCACAACGCCGGCCTGGCACCGCTGGGGACAAGTCATTTCTTTCAAGCTTCTCCTGCTGGGAAATGGGTCAAAAAAAGCATTTCAGGAGGCCGGGGCACTGGCAGCAGCAGATTGGCTTGTTGAGAGGCCAGGCCCAGGCCACGCTTGTGCTGCCGTCGCTATCACAGGAGCCTCTCAGCACCTCAGTGGGATCACCTGAGGGGCCTTGAGGAGAGGGGGGCTCTGCGTGTAATCCACAGCCAGATCTTGAAGAAAATATTCCCCCTCTTTCCCCCTAGCTGTGATTTAGTTGTAAATACACCAAGCTGCTGTCAAACACTCCCGACGGACTGTTTCGGTTTGGTTTGGAGGGCCCTGAGTTGCAGGAATGGTGGCCTGGGCACAGCTGGGCCAGTCAGGGATGAGCTGGGCCTGATGGGCTGATGAGCTGGGCCTGATGGGCTGATGAGCTGGGCCTGGGCAGGGCAGTGTCACACCCAACCCCATGGCCTCAAATTGCCCTGGAGAGAGGTTTTTCCTTTCTTCTCTGGTAGAGTGTGGCTGGGAGAAGAGGAAGGTGCTGTGGCTACCATATCTGCCCCAACTGCTGGTGGGGACCCTGAGGATCTGCAGGGCTTCAGCACTTGAAGATGGTGTGAAACTGGGCCCATGTCGACTTGCAATGGGGACTGGTGAGACCCAGCTGTGAGAGACACCTTGCTGAGGTAGGAGGGGGCTGTTCTGCCCCAGGAGCTGGGGGTGCTGCGGCAGGGGAAGCTGGCTTTCTTGGTACAAAGCTCTTTTTGCTGGGAAGTCAAAACATGTTTGGGGGGAAAAAAAAAAAGTCACCTGTGGAAAAAACAGGGATCATTCTGTTCTGGTAGTTTATGGCTTTCCCTGACCTGCTGGTGGGAATGTGGAAATTAGGAAAAGAATTAGTAAAAGCCCCTACAAGGGGCTTTTCTCAGTGGCAAAACCTGTCCTTGCTGTTGTCCTGTGTTGGCAAAGGCTGCCACACAGACCAACTGGCCATGCTGAGCTGTTGTATTTGGGACTATGCTAATGACACTGAGCCCCAATACACCCCGCTCAGCTTTGGATGTGTGAGAAACAGTAAATACTTAGGCAATCTGCCAGGTTAAACCCAACTTGAGCCAGTCATAACCAAGCCGCTCATGAAAGTGGTGGCAGGGCCAGAAGCAAGCCCGTATCTGTAAACCTTGAAGGCAATTTCTTCCACACGATGCTCTGTCTTGCTGTATGCTAGACCAGAAATTAACTTCTTCCTTCCTTCTCCATTGCCACTTCTCTGTCTTCCAAGCAATTCTGAGGTTTCGTATGTAGGAGCCCAGGTCAGCAGGCCATTACCTGCAGGCCAACACTGGAACGGAAGAATAGCCAGTTGAAGGAAAAAGAGCTGTGCCTTGGCCTGAAGCCCCTTGAATTCCAGAATAGATTGTATTTATAGTGCTCTCCTCATTGTATAGAGACGTATATATAAATGCACAGCCTGGGTTTTCCTAAAGGAATCAATACCAATCAGAACTTACAAAGCATTGATATAAAAGTTCTGATTTTTCTCCTGAGTACTTCAGAGCAGATGGAAAAAACAGCAGGTGCTGATAATGTTTTTCTGCCCTTGGGAAAACTTGTCGCAGTTACCTGTTTATCTTGTTTATTTTGACATTTTACTGCCTGAAACTGTTCTGTAACATGGAAGCACATGCAGGGCCGTTAGAGGTGAAGTCTCACAGATTCACTTATACTTGAACAACTGAAAATCAATAAGCTACAAGCAACAAAGAAAAATGTCTTTTTTGTGCATGTGGATGAGGGCTGGTATTTTTATTATTACTGAGAAAATATCAGGGAATGCAGGGGTTTGCACTTTGTCTATTAGTGACTGGAGAGTGTAAAATGAGTTTTGCTTTAGCTGCCATGCAATTGTTTTTCCCTTGCTTTTTCAATAGGCAATGGAAACTTCAGTTTATTTTTGGCATGTTGTTAGGACTGTGCAGAAAAAGAATTGGAAGGTTGGGAGTACAGACACTGAAGGGTTCCCGTGCTCAGCATGTTTGAAACGTGAAGTTTGTAGAAGATGAAAAACAAGGCAAGTCCTGCTGGCTGGTCTGTATGAGTCCAGCTCTGCAGCAGGAATAGGCGCTGTTCTGTACCTTTGTGTGCCTGGCTCTGTAAGACATCAAAAACAGGGATGCTTCTCCCCTGCTGATCCCATCTGTAGGCTGGAGAGATTTGGGCAGGCTTTATTCCAAGAAGGGAATAAAGAGTTTGTTTGAAACTATGGGTCCTCGGGCTGACTGTGTTGTTCCAGATGTCAGACCTTTCCCCCACTCTGTTTTCTGATGCTGTAATTCTGGAAAGAAAAGAATGTTTTTTACCGCTCCCACACTATGAGATGGCACCTTGCAGTGCTTGTAGCTGATTGCTTTCCTTAGAGCATCTTCATGGGTATTGTTGTTTGAGGAATTACTGTTACATACTAGAGACCTCTTTGAAAGTGCACTGAGCTGGGTTGGAACAGCATAGTTGGTGATAATAGCTGGGATGGTGGTTGCACAATCTCTGTCTTTGTGCTTTGTGGAGTACGGTAATCAGGCTTTTGGGTAAGGAACCTCTGAAACTGTGCTGTCATCTGGGGCTGCAGCATAGAGTACTTATTATAGACTGATGTGGAGGAGGGATTGCCTTCTTGTAGCAGTTTCTCACAGGTCTTTTCAGTTCTGGGTGTTTGTCTCTTTATTTGGTCATAACTCAGACTTCACTGCACAGTCACATCTGAAATTCACCTTTGAGCCTGTGAAATAAACCAAATTGCAAACAACTGTCTGAATTCAGAGATTTCAGCTGAGAGGTATGACTCACTGTCCAACAGAAATTCATATTAGCCATTAAACCTCCTAGTTGTTAATTAAATGGATTGTTATATGTAAACCCATCCATATTTTCCCTTTGCAGTCAGATAGAATTTCATGAAAGCACTTCAGTAACTGTAAAGGGATAGTAGCAGCTAGCATTTTGGGATACTTTGGGCTTAGTGAATTGTATCACTCTTGTACTGATTACTAAATACATTAATGATATGTTTAGTAGAATTTATTTTTTGTTTTGGCAGTGATATTGGGATGAAAAATAGCTCAGCAAAGAAGAGTAAATTACAGCTGAGCTCAGAGGTGGTGCTTGAATCTTTAAGTCCGTAATTGCTGTAGTTATTACAAGTATATGTAAAAAGAGCTGGATAACTTTGTATACAAGTCTATTTGTCAAACTTACTGCATATCAAACACTGATTTAAACTGCAGTTCCTTTATATGATCAATGTGGAAAGGCTCCCTTTTCCCAGCCTCTGTTCTCATAGCTTTTTAGTTGGTAGCTGGCGTTGACTTTGGTGTTCTATGTTTTGTGTCATGTTGAAGAGTGGATGCTGCCTACTGGTTGAAGCAGGGGGCTGAGCAGAGGTGACAAGTCGGGAAACCTTGCCTCTGTTCTTGCCTTTCTCACTTGGTTTGCAACCTTGAAATGAAGCAGGCGATGTTTTTTTGCTTTGGTACGGGGGGTATAGTTAATTACACTGCAAAGCACTGAGGGTGGGACAATTAACATTTATTGAAGGGAACAGCACAATGATTAAGCCTTAATTTGCTATATGATTTCTTTCTTTCTCATTAACCCTGCTGAAGCAGGACCTTTGAAATGAGAATCAAAAGTGAACATCATTCTTAGAAGTGTGGAGGACTAAGTCAGCTGCAATCAGGCTTTGCAGATGCCCCTGTATTATATTTATTATATTGGCCTGGGACAAAACTCAAGACTTGGGTACAGGGTAGCAGGTTGTTACACTGCTGCAGGCCTCTTTTTTTTTTTTTTTTTTCTTCCCCCCCCCTACTGATGTGCTTCTTTGTGTGGGAGATGGAAGGGGAAAAAAGCAAACCCAAATCCCATGTGATGGAAAACCACTGACAACAAAGAAACAAAGCCAGTTGAGTTCTGATCTGATCTAGCTTGTGACTCCTCCCTGAATGCGATCTATGAAAGGCAGGAATATGTGCACTTTGCTATTGATGCTTCATGTGTAGGTTGGATATGGGTTTGCTTGGGAGGATGATAACTTGTCAAAAGCAGCTGTGACAACAAGGGGACATTATCTTAGCAGGATGCTTGGATGTCAAATACTGTGGCCAGAAACATCCCCAGGTACCCCAATGGAGTTGTGTTCTGCTCAACCTTGAAAGAAGTAGGATCCTTCTGTCTGTAACAGAGCAAGTGTTGTGGGAACAGTCAAAAGTAGTGCAGCAAAGACGGACCAGATCTGCATGCTGTGTTTAATTTGATTAAATGTGTAATTATCAGCAGCACATCAGAGTCCAGTTGAGCTAATTCATAATTTCTCCCATATTTGAGTTGTTTTAATGCAAACATAGGACTGATTTTATTTTAATTTATTTGTTGTGCATACTAATGTGTACTGTCTAATTCTGGTGTATGCAGGCATTGTGATATCTTAAGAGCCACTTTTCTTGGTGAAAATGATTAGCAGTAATGAAACATTATCAGATTTGCTGCAATACTATTTGGCCATACTGAGTATTTCTCCCTCCAGAGCTTGGGTCATACATACGTATTTGTGGATTAAACCCCTACTCTAAGTGTAGTAGGGAGAAAACTGAAGGACTGACCTTTTCTTTTTGTTTCCCAGAGGAGTCAACAAGACTAATTTCACTGAAAGCTGTGTCTATGCTAGTATAACACTAATGTAGGAGGAGAACTGGGCCAAATCCAGTATGATTTTTTTTTATCAGTTAGAAATTAGGGCTGCTGGAGTATTTATAAATTAAATTAATGAAAACAAAATGGAAGTGAAAAGTGATTTAATGATACAAGTATAAATAGACAAATGAACAATCTGAGATTGTGCCAGGAGTTAGTGTGCAGGCAAAACTAATGATAGCCATGATGTTTGGGGGGAAAAAGTAATATATTCAGCTGTCATGGGGCTAAGGATTTAGCTGGAGCTGGCATGCAGAAGCAGCAGCCCTTTTAAGGGCTGGCAATGCAGGAGTTGTAGTCTATGTGAAGCTGGAGGTCAGTCTATCTCACTATACTGATTCCTTCTGGTATTAAAAATTCATTTCTGTACTCTACAAAACTACAGACTACACTGTGTCTGAATTGGATATCCTTAAATCTAATGGATGACTCTATTTGCAGAGAGAAATCGGAGATACTGCATTTATATATATACCCACATGTAGGTAATATTGTTGTTACTCCTGGAGTCTTTCAATTTAAAGAAATGTAGGAGGTTGTACATTCAGATACATTCCTATAGAAAGCACATATTTTAAGCTAGAGTGAAAGCCTGTCAAAAGTGAGGTGTAGTAACTTGTGCTCTGTAAGAATATTTTATCATTTGTCACAATTAGTTGTACGATAGTATCTACTGCTTCAGTTTGTCAGCTAGACCAAGTTCCTGCTGCTTGTAATTCACTTGGGATGCATTTTGTGTAGATGGGACAGGACACATTAGGGATAAATGTTCTGCAGACAAGTTCACAGCTACTGTGAAATTAAATATTCATTATATTACTTGCTGGGTTTTGTTATTCAGAAAGATATCTAGAGCATTTGTAACCATTCTTTCCTAAATGATTTAACTGCTTTAAGGACCATAGTCAGCTGTGTGGATTCTGCTTCATCCGTGTGCCTGCTCTTTATTAGTGTCAGGTTCAGGCAAGCAGCTCATGCAGTGACTTCCCTGGCTCTTTGCAATGTGCCTTAGATACCTGCTTCTCTCCATTGCCCTGTCTCTGGGACACGGATGATTTCAGTGCTCAAATACAGCCCTAAAAGGATATATTCCAATGGGGTTAGGCAAGAATCCTAAGAAACGTGGGCCTGAGTTAAGAGAATGCCTCGGCACTGGGCTAGGCTGGGCATGGGGATATTTGAGCACCTGCCTGGCTCCCGTTGGTCTGCCTTTGGCTCTAGTTCAGCTATCAGAATATTAGTGTTATGCCAGTAAAAGATAATTAACATGATGATACCCCTTTCAGGAAAGGGAAATGCAACCATTTTTTTATTTGACTGACTTCTAATATCAATCTGGTTAAATCAGCTATTAAATCAGGTGAAATGTATTTGGTTAGTCCAGAGCTCTGCAGTCACTTGTGCCAGAAGTGCTGTCACCCTGGCTTGGGACTGATGGCTTGGCCTGTGGGTTGCACTTTGGCCACCGAGTTCTTTGCAGCACACAGCACTGCTTGGGAAAGTCTGTGGAACAGGCATTGGTAGCCAGCCAAACCCTGGTCAGCATTCATCCAATGTTTATTTTTAGGCCTTCTCAGGAAAAAATAGGCTTGGGAGTCTAGTGGTAGGAAACGGGGACTAAGGCGTCTGGAGGAAAGACTGAAAAGGGCCAGGATTACTGATCCAGTCTTTCCTTGACTCTGCTTCTGTCCCATTGCCTGTATCTGGCCAGTTCCAGATTGAGGGGACACCTGGAGCATCAGTGACTGTGATCAGGTCGCTCACTCTTGTGGGACTCCACCAAAGCTGGGTGCATGAAAAGGTGAGAAATTCCAAGCAGGTATTTGTAGTGAGGAGGTGAAAAATTGCATTTATTGATTTCATTTTAGGGTTAATCAATCTTAAAAATAAGATCCAAAAAGACCCCTTAATTATAACGTTATAGAGACTTAACTTGGGCAAACTGCCATTACAACAATTACTGTACTTTGGTGTTCTTAAGGCTGCCTATTAGACAGGGTTAAGAGGTGAAATCATTTGTTATTTCCTATGCTATCCAAATAATATAAATTATATGTCCTGTAACGTTCAGTAAGGCTACACACCTCAAAAAGATCAGAAAAGCTCAATTATTCATGCTCTATATTAACATCAATATTTCATGGTGAAGTAGAAGCGTTTATGTGAGCCTGGTGAGATTTTTAAGCCTCCTTTATTTTGTATTGACTTAGGGAAAGAATTTAACTCTGGAAACAGACCTGTAGGCTTATAGCATTGACTTGATTCATGTGAAGTTGTTCTGCACACTTAAAGATTTAAAACAAAATGATGGGGCCATACTGTGCTTGATCCTCATCATGGTGCGGATTTTTTTCTTATAAGTATGACATGGGACTTGAAGCTCTTGAGACATGATGGGAAGTCTTGCTGTTAACTTAGCATGAAGCTAGAGCAGATCCCATGCTGGGTGATGTTCAACTCAGTACCTAGGTTTTGAGGTACTTGCGCACACAACTACTAATAATGTAGGTGCCCAGGGGAGAACTGAAATACAGATCACATAGTCCAGCTGTGTTATTCAGAGGCATTGCCTTGTTAATCTTTGGGGTCTAATCTTGGAGGGTTGCATGATCTGACAGATGAGATGGAGGTGGTTGCTCTGGCCACATGCAAAAGATGCTTAGTGGACCCCATCTTGGCTCTGCTGTGTTCAAATGTATAAGCCTATATTTGAATTGGAGTAGTTTAAATCTCTCTTTCCCAGAGCTACGATAAATCCCTGGAGTAGCCTGAATTCTTCCTTTGGTGAACACTGTAATCAAATCTAAATAAACAGAGCATTTCAGAAAAGGCAGGAAGCATAAAACCTGGTGATTTCTACAGGAGCAAGGTCCATTGAGGTAGGCAGAGAGCTTTCACTATAGAATTGTGGTGGTTTAGCCTTGCGATGTCACCAAGTGTGGCTTTCTTCTGGCATGCTCTGGTCCTAACACAGATGTTGAGGGAAGAGGTGATGGCAGAAGAGGAAGATACACTAAAACACTTTGTCTCTTTCACTGAAACACTCCAGCCTCTCAACCCAAATGTTTCCATTTTCTGTGAGTTATCTTTCTTGTTTGCACTCTTATCCTGTTGCACTGAGGAAAAAAATAAATTGCTTTTTAGCTAATCTGATTCTGATCAGGTCACAGCTATTCAAAAAACAAAGCTCAAGCAAAACAAATCCCCTT
Source organism: Tringa tobata (assembly GCA_033628505.1). NCBI lineage: Eukaryota > Metazoa > Chordata > Aves > Charadriiformes > Scolopacidae > Tringa > Tringa tobata. The sequence goes on from JAHREE010000559.1 coordinate 3,384,970, forward strand.
TCTGAAATCTCCTCTTCGTGGCATGGTTCAGCTTTGATTTGGTGATTTATTAGGGCAGCAGCGTTCACACTGCTGTAATCAAAGGGCAGTTGGTATTCAGTACAAACTTTGATTCCCAAGAGCCTCTTAATATTGATGTCTTCTCCTCCCTCTTCCTCCCCCTTCCCCCCAAGCTCTCCCCCAACACTCCTTCCAAAACTTATGCATACTGCAAGCAAGGAAACAGTTGATGTTGACACAAGGAATGTACAAGGGGCCACTTTGGTCATGGAGGATCCCATTTGTGTCCCCACTGCTCATAATTGGAGCCAGCTACGTCACACAAACTATCATAAGCAGAAAAAACTCTATCTTAAAGCCAAAAAAAGATCTTGTTCCCTTTCTACCTCCTAGAAGGCTGTTCAAATGCCTTTCTTGGTTTCCAGTCAAAATGGAAACTTCCCTGTGTATGTCAATGTTTTTATTGCACTGTTCTTCACCTTGTGTAGCTTTTTTCCATCTTCAATGTGTTTATCTCACTGTTGTACTTCAATAAAGTTGCTATACCTGAACAAATAACAGTCCATGGAAAAACCCCAACTGCAACCTTGAATGTTGCTTTAGGACTGAAGATGGCTCATATCTTTTGGGTCTTTTCATGCTGTAAGAGCTGAGAGGCTTTAGAGTATTGGTGAAGCCCTGTGCAGAACCTCCAAGTGTGCTTTGACAGTGACTCTTCCAGTCATGCTCCTCAATGCTCTGCAATATTCCTGCTTCCAGTAATGCCCTGCAGCATCACAGCTGGTACTAAATGTTAAACAAAATAATTGGCACTTGCATATGTGTTTCCCTTGGCTGCCCACTTTGTAATTTTGGTCAAGTTAGATGCTTAAAAAAAAAAAAAGGAAAAGCTGACGTCGGCTTGCTTTAGAGTCAATTGAAATATCTTAAGTCTAACTTTTTTAAAAATGATACTTACATTTTTATTAGTGTCCTTGGAGGTGTACCTCTATGTAATACTGACTGACAACAATGGGCATTATGAACCAAATATGCTCTCAAGAATCTGTACTTTTGTATCAGTTTTCCATTTGTTAGCTGCTGCTACTAATGCTTTCTTCACGTGTTTATCCTGAGTCACTACATTCTGTTATTTGAAAGGGGGATTGATTCTTGCCGTGTTCTTGCAACAATATCCAGTATTATTAGCCTTGAAGTTAGCTGCAAGTCTCTGTTCCGTTGCTAGTACTAACTGATGTCAGTTTTCATTTTGTGAATTGCTGACTGTTTGGATGTGTTTGTGTATATACAAATGTACAGAATACCTGTCTAAAGCATCATGTCACTGGTGTCTGTGGGAAGTGCTGGGATCTCCTGTGAAGCATCTTAATTAGTTTTGCCTTTCATGTTGACATCCTAAATTCTAGGCTTGAGTTATGGATTAGACTTTTTTTCCCTTGTTGTCAAAACAGAATAACTTCTTCAGAGCAGAACATAATGCAAATGCTAATTAAAACTGACAAGTCAAATTGATGTCACATATTTCAATTCGAAGGAAAAAAACTGACTAAGAAAAATCCATTCTGCCCTTGTTGAAGTTGACTGAAACTTGATTACTGAAATTTATGGGCACAGGGTGGAGACCTCCGTTCTGCTTTTGCTGTTTCTTGAGGCAGGAGGCGGCTGTCCTATGACTTTAGAGAGCAGAGCTGTTGCCCATGGGGGGAAGGACAGAAATCCCACACTCCTACCTTGCTTTCAAAGCTGCTGTGCTGCACTTGGCAAGAGGTGGCTTGGAGGTGCTGCTGTCTTTGGCCAGTTGTGATCCCACAGGCTGATTTCTACACATTGCCCATAGAAGTGTTGGGAGTGGTAGTCATCAGCTCTGTCTCTCCAAAGTGCTCTAGGGATTGCTCAGAAAGAGGTCCTTGCTTTGAGCCTCACAGTATATAACCTACAAGAGCATTGCCTGTGCCAGTGCAGGCAGATTGCTGAAACCAGCCTCTTTCAGCTGCTGTTTGGCAGGGGGATAAAACAGACACTGCCCACAGATTACTGGCTGTTGTCATAGCTGACAGGAGCGTGGGAGCCCTCTTTGTGTAGCAAGGAGTTTGGGTGGCCCATAATTACTTCTTTCCCTCCCTCTCCAAGAGGCAGAAGGCGGTGCAGACACCTAATTATCTTAAAAACCTAAGGAGTTTTTCAGTTTGGATCAGGTTTTCTTCCATCACAGAGCACTGCATCATTTCCAGTGCATCCTGGTATTGTGCTGATGGTGTACTCCTGCTGAATGGCCCAACAAGAAGTAAGTGCCTACACTTATTTGATGAGGTGCCTTTACTTGATGGTGAGACATGTAGATGACAAGAAGAAAATTATTTCCTATGTGGATAGATTTCTTGTGTTCAGTGTAAGCCTAGTATGCACTTACCTTTATAAATATGAGGATATATTAAATATACTCTGTCTTAAAAGAACACTTGTGGTATGGTTATTAATGCCTTGTATTCCTTTTCAGTCTATATTCATGGCTAATAATAGCTACTATTTATATATTTCTTTTTTTCCATGTCTTGAGAAGACTTCCTCTGGTCTCCAAAAGCCAGGTTCTTTCTCATGCCTCTTAAGCCACTCTTGGATCCATCACTGTGTCAGCTTCAGTTCCCAGTAAGTTCCTGAGTGCTGGAATAGTCTCTGGGTCAGTGGTTCTTTTTCTTATTCTACTCCCAGCCTTGTGTGCTTGGGAAGTAAAGGCTGCTAGGAAAGAAAACCATTGCCTTTTGCTTGCTCCAAATCAAACCCTGTTGTCTTATTGGCATGATGGAGTATTAGTCAGGAAAAGCTCATAGCTCTTCTTTGACTTCTGATTTTTTTTTAATTGCTTTAAAAAAAAAAAAAAATAAAAAATCCTTCTTTCTTCCTGAATCCTTGAAGCTTATTGTGGTGGCTAAAATAGGTTTGCTCTCTGTAGCTTGAGAATGAACTTCAGACAAATACCTGAGTAACTCTTTTAACAGAATACATACTCATGGGCTAAAAGTAAAGCACTTGCAGGCAAGCCTTTCTGAGCACAAAATACTTGACAGAATCTCCATGACATTCCAGGGGAGCAGGCTGGTATAATCCATTCTGATGGATGAGACTCAGAGGGCATTACTGTGGCAATCTGCTGTAGGAAAATAATAGATCCCATTTCTTTTTTGATGTCTGGGCTTCTCTCATTTGAACACAATATTGGTGTTTTACAAATGAGGAAAGAAGGCCAGATGTTCTGAAACAACAGAACCAAAGTATCTGAAGCCAGCCAACATGAATCCACATCTTGCCTCTTGAGATGCAGCAATGAAACTCAGAAAGAGGTGGGTAGGTGCTTAATAACACATTCCCTAGAGCATAACCATGATGCTACAACTGAGCCTCATGGGGTAAGATATTTTGGTAAGAGGCACTGGGGATCAAATGACTCTGAGCTCTGGAACATACATTAGCAGATTGATGGCTCTGTAAGGACCTTCTCTATGGTCTATACTCATACCAGACAAACTGCTCCAGCAGCAGCAGGAGATTAGACTGTTGGATACAGAGCTGAGGAGAAAAAAGTCCTGCTAAAAATGTACTTTGCAATCCCTAGGGGGGAAGCAACCTGTGACTTGGGCTTTAAATGAAGCTGCCTGGGACTTGGACCCATTTCCAGGGAATCACAGTAGTACAACATATGTACTGGATTTTGTGCTGCTGATCACCAGGAGATTGGTGATATCAATCTGTAATCATTGGTAAAGACCTGACCCTTACTTAGTAGAAAACCTTTTCCTGGTGACAGTGCAGCCTTCCTGCTTTAAATCTGTGAAAGAGGGGAGCACAGAGTTGATGGAGTTATTTGGGCACTTCCAACTTTCTATCCATATTTTTCCAAGTTTCAGCAATGGGAATTAAAAGCTTTTCAGTCTTTGGCAGTAGTTAAGAGTGTGATGTGAGCCTGCACTACTATAGAAGCAATTAATATCACATTAAAAACAACTGGTGAGAAACCTGCTTTGAGTAGGAGTGAAATCTCAAGTGAAAGTTATCTTGACAAAAACTCTTTTTTTCAGTATGATCTGGGTTGGAGCTGGGGTAAGGGACACAGCAGGAACTGATTTCTCACACATGACATAAGGTTGGGATCTATCTGGCCTGAACAAGAAATGATGAATGGAACTGTTGGCAAGGACAGTTGGTGGGGTTGATGGAGGGAGATGCTGCTGTGTCAGAGGCAGAGCAGGCTGTGGTCAGGCTGCTGCAGGGTCTGGCTGGTTTTCCTACAGGCTTCTTGTCCCTGCTGACTGCCTCCAGCCCAACTGTGACCTGTGGGGAGCTGAAAACTTCCGCACCAACCCAAGGGCCCTAGATGCTTTTTAGCCCCCTGCATGCTGGGGCTAATGTCTGGCCTTGGTGGGACCACTGTTTATCTTGAGGCAAGACTTTTTCCACTCTTTTACCCCCTCATGGTAGTGCAATCCAGTTGTTGAGTCAAGCTAGGCTGCAAACAGATCTGTCTGAAGCTGCATTTGCTGACTGCTTTATTCTGAATGAGTACTGGCAAGTGTCCCATGGGCTGTAACATGGCTGGCTAACAGCATGCTCAATGTGTATCTCAGCTTGCTAGTTTAAGCAGCCTCAGTAAAAGTAACTGGAAGATGCTGCGAAGACATACATAGGAGAAACTGTCCTTTTTCCATGGAGTTGCAGATAAGAGCATTATTCCTTGGCTCAATTTCCTAATCTATTGAATTCTGATGAATTATTGTCATTCCTGAAAATTACATACAATAAATTCCTGAAGATCTACTTTCTGCTGAGAGGACCTCAGCCCACCTACTATCAGCTCCCTTTTTTTGCAAAAGAAGTACTGGCGTCTTGGTTAGGACCTTAGTTCATGCCTGGATGAAACAGGGAATCAGGCTACCAGACGCAGAAAATATCTGTTCTAACATCTGTCCAGCATTACCTGCCAGTCACACAAAGCAGATGGAAATCACATAGCTTATTGAACTGCATTGAGTAAAGTGCTATTAAACTGCCAAAATACATGCCCAGTTTTGCACTTCATGCAGCTTTCAAGGTTAATATTTCTGCTGGTGCTGCATTTGATTACTAAAGGTAGTGAAGCAAAGACTGACAGATTATTAAAACAGAAAATGTTGCGGGTTTAGATAATTTGCAAGTAATACTTGAGATCTGAGACTACTGAAATGCTGCTGTTTTATAAACAGCTTTGCACATGTAACCCTGCTAATAACCAAGATACCAAACATTTTGTATTGTGATGTTGTCTAGAGCTGTGGGTGTGTAGTTATCATGTGGGTTGGATGCTATTATTTTCTACTGTTTAATTTCAAATTTTCTGATTCTCTCTTAACACTAGCTACTGCTTTTCTTGCTCTCCAGTTTTTTTTCTGGCAAATACCTCAAGCTTTCATTCTGTAACAGCTCAAATCACATTGAAAGTAGACTGTTGTTAATATTTGCACCAGGGTATGTCTTTCTGAAGGCAGATATTGAAAGCTCAAAACAACAAGACACAAGCAGAGACGAGCAGTATTTGAACCTAAAATCTGGTATCAGTTTAGTGCTGATAATGTTTCTCAAATGTCAAATGGAGAGAGTCCCTGAGGATAGTTTTTCTTTTGCTTCACATGAAGGAAGGGGCAGAATTGTCTGGAAATGGAGAGCTTAAGCCTTTAAAGCTGGTTCATACATAGTTTTTTGAAGTAGAAGCATTTAAGATAGTGGGGTTTGGGTTTTTTTGCTCCTCTCTACAAGTGCTACACCGGTGAAATCCCACTTTGCTACGTCAGACTGAGAAAGCTGCTTTAGAAACTGGTATTGGCAGCTGCTGAGGCCCTTAGTAGTATTGCAGAAGCTGTTGTAGTCTAAGAAACAGCACTTCTCTCCTGAGCTCTTGAGCACCCGGGTGCTCCTTCCATGTGGTCCTCCAGTCAGTCGAGCAATCCTGACAGCTTGACCTCGGTTTGGTTTTTAAGGAATTCTGGATCAAGATCAAGGGTGGGTTTTGTTTTGCCCTCTGAACGCCTGAATTACGTCAATAGCTTGGATTTAGTTGAAAACTTAGGAAGGAAATGGAGCACTAGCAAGAGGGAAGGCAGTTGAAAAATAAAGATACAGCTGAGGGTCACAGCGATGTAGCGATAGTCAACATAATATTTTTGAGAAATGCTATTAATGCTAGAAAACTGTGTCAAAATGAAAGCTACATTGGCCCATCATACTTAACCCCTGACTTCCTCAGTGAAGGACACTTAGTGTTCACTTGAGTGCTTTACAGCTAGTTCATGGATATTTGGTTTAGAAGTGGTGGTTTAAAGACTGACTTCTGCTCAAGTTGGGTTTAGCAGGGAAGGATCATACCCTAATGATTAAAAAAGGAGGTTGGTGTAAATCAACAGTGACACCCAGGTGTGGACCTGACTTCATGGTGGTGGAGGGACCCAACTGAGAGAGTAGAGAAAGGCAGCTACTGGCTGTGTACATGGAAGGAGGGGCAGGCATTGTGCTGTTTTTCTCCTGAGCAGCTTCTCAGTGGAGTTTGCCCCGATCTCAGCCCAAAATAGCCAGGAACAAGCATAGGAGCAGAGATGGACCCCTACTGAAGGCTTTTAACAGCTCAGGGTAACGAATGGTGCTTGTATGGCTGTGCCTGTTGTTGGCCAACAGCAATTCCTGCCTAGATCTTGGATAAAGATCCTGGTGCTGTTTTCAAGACCTGGAATTTGAACCCTCGCCTTGCTCACAGGAAAACTCAGCCATGGGAATAAAGAAAAACATGCGGATGGGAGATTGTAAAGGAAATCCTCTGGGCCTGACATTTGGGGAATGTATAATTGTTGTTTTCTGAGATGTACAGGCTGTCTTGTTTTGAGATGGATTAAATAAAAGATCCTTGTGTTCTACTGAAATGCAGTTAAGGGTCAGACTTGGTAGGAATTGGTTGGCTGGGTTAATGATGCTGTCATCTTGTTTTAATTGTAGTTCAAAATTTTGGACAAACTTTCTGCAAGTTAATTTTCTGTAGCTTCACCACAAGGGGTTGGAAACTTAGAGTGTGGCCTGGTCTCTTGGTCCTTTCCTTAAAAATTATTGAAGAAATACAAACAAAACTTGATTCAATTTTCACCCATTTGGCTGTACTGGTTCTTTTCCTGAGCTCAACCTGAGGCCAGCAGTGATGGAGATCAATGATCAATCTAATTTAATAGTTGGTACCTCTCTGGTGAATGCAAATGGATTACACTTAATCTAGCTTTCAACCACGCTTGTGTTAAATGTTAACATATGCGAGTTAAAATTTGCTTTATATTCCTCTTACTAGTTGGCCCTACAGCTAAAAGTATCAGAATGGGAGGAAGGAGATCTGGCATTAGCTTGTAGCTTTGCTATGACTTCTCTATCTTATCCTGGCATGGTTCTGCGAGCAATTCTCTCCATCACAGTGACTTTTCATGTTTCTTTTGAAGTAAGAGGAGTGCATGCAGTTACACAGCTCAGCTTGTGTGGAGTAACTCATTTCTGTTTGGACCAAAGCAAAGCACAGACCTGATGTAGTGTAACCACAAAGCAGTTGAGAAGGCTACACAGGTGAGGAAATGCTGATGTGTGCTACTAGTAAGAGTGGACATATGAAGATTTTCTTGTTTTTCTTTCCTCTTTGGTCTTCTTTACTTTCTGTATTTCTAAGTGCAATCAACCAGAAATGAGGTATTGAAAGGATGTTTCACTTAGATTATTTTTTTTTCCACCCTTTCGTATGCAAGTCCCTGGAATTGGTTCACAGCACTGCAGGTGACAGATTGAGTCTCTAGAATGTATGAACTACACTTATAAAAAAATCATCTTCCCTGAGGAAATAAGGCTAACTCAGATTCTTTGAGTTTTAAGATTCAACTGAATGCACAGGCCCAGGTGTATTCATTATGCTTTAAACACCCTTTTAATCTTCAGAAGGCAGTGTGTTCAGTAATTGCTGTTTGATGCAAAAATATTCCTACTTCTCCCTCATCAGAGTTTACATTTCCCATTTGCAAAAACTCAGGGCTGGAAACCCAGCTCTCACTTGAACATATTATTTGTGGAATACATAGAAGGGCAGAGAGGGGAGAAGAGTGGCCTGGGCCAGGCCCTTGCCTTGGTGGGCACATGTAGGTGTGAGGTGGAGTGTGGTGCCCAGGACAATGCAATGGCACCTGGAGGGTGCAGGTGGGCTCAGAGAATGGCAAAATTAAGGAAAAGCAGCAAAATGTCTGCAGTCAGCTGAAATCAGACAAGATAGTGGGAGGCTGCCCAGGCACCTCCTGTGCATGTTTGGTGGTTTGGGGTTGGAAGCCCTTTCCCCTTGTAGATGCTGGGATGATTCCTTAGTGAATTAGCTCGCTGCAGGGAGGGCTGACTCCTGGAGTCCTCCACCAAGGTCAGCTCTGAAGCCAGCTCTTCCTGAGGCCTTGAAAAACTTCATCTTTGTTTCTGGCTTTCCAAAACTGCCAGATGGGGGTGAGAACCATGTGAGGCTGTTCCCCTTGTTTAGCAAGCCCCTGTGAAGGCCCTGGATGAGTAAATTGGTCTCATGCATTTATAAAGGTGTTGAAATGACATGGAGCTTTTCTCCATCTGGGCTGCAGTGCTTGCTTGCCTGCATAAAAATACTGTGAGAAGAATAATCTTCTTTTAATGCTGAAAACAGAACTTTATTGGGATAAAAAATTGTTATGAAAGCTGCTCTTCTTCGCTGCTGCTTTGCTCATTCCTCTGCTGCGTGACTGAAGAGGTGAGTCATGGGAGCTTCCCATGTATCTTAGGCGGGAGAGCCTATGTGATGACAACTGATTATTTTTTTAAAAACTTTTTTCTCCTGCTGGTTTTCAGCAGGCAAAATGAAGGGTTTGTTTTGACGTGGGGAAGATGTGTCAGGCACAGGCAGGGGGGCTTGTTTGCCCTCTAACATTTCTCACTGCATAGCAAATGCTGTCTTTTCCTGGAAGATGGTTCAAGCCATCTGTTTTTTTTGTGAGAATCACTCGAGTTCGAGTAGAAGAATTGCCTTGAGCAGTTTCCATTTGGAAGGAAGCTCTATCACGCAGTAGAAACATGGGTTTCTAAACTTCTTTGCAGTATACTTATATTCAGGACCAGCTGTGGTTAGTCCAGTAGCAGTGCGTGAACCTTGGTGTTAAAAGTCAGCTGAAACCCCTGTTTTGTCATACAACAAAATGTGTGAACAATGAGAAATAGCAAAAGATTTCATCTTGCTTTTTCCTTTTCAGAGATGACTGCTTGCATAGAAAAACCCAAAACAACAACAAAAAAACTACAAAAATAAACAAAAATCCCAACAACTATTGATGTCAGATTATTGTGTAATCTGCAATTATCCTAGTCCATCTGTACTCTTTTTGCAATTTATGGTAGACCTGGTGGGTAGACTCTTGCTTTAGCTTTAGCTTACAGAGGCCCAATTTGCTTTAGCTTACAGAGACGAAGTTGCAGCAAGCGACTGTTCAAGGCCTTCCAGCCCCATCTTTCAAGGCAGTAACTTTCCAGCATCAGGACAGGACAGGCTGCAATGCAGGACGTGCTTGAGGAGGAGCTGGCACAAGCTCCCTGTGCGGAGGCGTGGGAGACCGGCCTTGCCCGCCCATCCTTTCTGGCTTGCAACGCGTTGTGTTTCTAGGAAAGCATCCGCTTTTCCTCCAGGCTCTGATGAGCTCTGGTGGAGGATAGCTGTGCTTCTAACCAGAAGCTGTGGTGCTCATCCAAAAGCATCCCCTTGGGAATTCTGGATGAAGGCCTTGATAGAGCCTACCCTCTGTTTCTGAGAGATTCTATTATCTTTCTCAAAGTAACAGTTAAAACAGTTGGTAACGGCACTGTATCTGCATGTAGATTTTCCTCAAGCCTCCCAAGATGACAATTTGTTTTAGACCATTTTGTACATATTAGCTAGCTCTTAATATTCACCTTAAGTAATCCATGACTTAGGAAGAAATACATAATACAGCAATTATTCTGCCATTCTGGGGGTTCAGAGCCATGTAATGAAAAAGCTGAGAATCATGCAACCATACATTTTGTTAATCCACAATCAGTATTATTTTAAATATTTAAAAATAAAAATCTAGCATATTATTCATATTAACTGTATCCTATACGTCATGCTTTGGTGCTCCTGCTTCTTTCTTCTCAGCAGCAAGTCATTACATTTTATTGTTTAGGATAGCAGGGAACAATAAAATAACACATCCTTTTTCATAAATGACTGGATTGTGTCATAAGACTATCAGCAGTGACTTGTTTTATGGCTAACCTTACTAAAAGTCGCTGCTTCATATAGTGGCATGAATTACAGAAGTGCAAGAAGAAAGTGCACTGAGGATGGAAAAAAATCATGACATGTGAAATGTTTCTTGGAGTTAGTTTATTGACATTGTTGTCTGTCAATGAAATAAAAATTAGATGCCTAAAAGAATAATTAAGCAAGGCATGCAAGTGATCATGAAATTTTAATCTTGTGTATTGATACTCATTTGTTGTACAGCTGAAAGGGTCTGGAAAGTTTAACAAAGTTTTATGATGATGAACTTTAAAGTCTCAGCCTTTCCTGAGATTTCCCTTGTGAAAGTAGCTGAATGAGAATTTACCACCTAAAATAGATTTTTCCACCTGAAAACTCACTTATATGTAACATTTAGGGGGCTCTCTGTGCTGAGAAGTTTTCTTCCAGGCTTTTGTTTCGGCATGTAAACTTGTTGAATGGATGATTCATGGAAATGGTGTCAATAACTCCAGTGTGAACATTCTTCCCTTTGAATATCTCTTTCCCATCCAGTGCCCAATGCCCCAGGCAAGGGTTATCTCTGTGGCTGGGATGTGTGCTCTCAGGGGTTTCTCCCATGGTCGTAGTAAAAAGTAGACTTGGATCTGAGCTTGACTGCGAGATTTCCCCCCCCCCTCCCCTGCCCATGGATTTAGTATCTCCAGCCTTCAATAGAGACCTGAAATCCCTCTGGTAGGAATTTTTCCATGACATGGTACTAGCATGTGCTTCTGGATGGGCACTGTACCCAGTGCTGTCATCTGCTCTCCCTGGTGAGCATGAACTCTTCAGGTTAATGGCAAATGTTTTGCATGAACTCAGCTGTTTTCCTATGTGTATCTCCTCGGGGTTTGCAAATTACCTTTCTCTGATGGATTTCAACATGTTGTACCACATCCAGCCTGACATTTTGATTATGTATTATTCACATTGTTGAAGAAATTAACATTTGAAGCAGTTGAAGCTTTTCAGGATATTTTTCCCCAAATAACTATTTTGTCTTTTGAGTACCAGCCAGATTCTCCATATGGCTAAAATGTACTAGAACAGAAAGACAATTAGCATGGCTTAATAAACTTCATGCATGGTTTGCTACTGCAATATCAGAAAGAAAACAAATATAGTCACTAGTTCTCCTTGGAATAACTCTGTTAAATTACTGTTGTTTGAAATGAGCTTTTTTATGGCTTACAGCTGATATAATTTGCATTGTGATAGGTAAAGTACCCTTCCGTATGTTTAATGCTTTTGGATTTGACACAGGCCTGTTTGGGTCTGACATAAATCTTCTCCCCTGGTGAGAGGGGAAAGACAGTAAGTTAAATTTTGGTATGAAGCAGAAAACAATGGATCTGGGGGATATTGGGGGTCTATCCCAGACTGTACCATGCAGCACAAATTCTGCTGATGGCTTTTTAACCTGCTTTCAGTCTTTGCCTATTTGCTTTTTTTTTGTTAAATGCAATGTTTTGAGAGCTAGACTTAACTGGCCACGCAAACCAACTTTCACAGTGTATTTCACCAAATCGTGCAGTGTCCATAGGTACATGTGTGCTGACACATTTGATCTGTCAGCAGAGGATACTGCTGAACAAGCTGCTAATTGCTTCTCATTTAGCATCTAAGTTTGGTATGTGTAGCAGTGGGGCAGGGAGAGGGGATGTGCCTGAATTCTGTGACTTAAATGAGCTTTGCATGGTGAAGTTTGACACTTAAACACTCATGAAAGCTTGTGTTTTGTTTTTGTGCATGCATGGTTTAGAGACGGACACCTGTATGTTGGGCATGTGATTTGCAGGGCTCAAGGTATCAGGCAGTATCATGGCCATGAAGGTCCTGTGAGAGTCAGTGATAAATTGTGCTCTTGGGACATCAGTGACTCCACGGGCTTGGCCTGTGTTCAGTGTTCATGACAGTGTTCAGATTGCCCTCTGATAGGAAAGCCGCTCTGCACACTACAGTTGGCTTCTTGGGTGATGCTGAGTGTGGGGTTACACAGAAGGAGCTTCTAGTGCTGAGTCCCACCGTAGAGCTGCTTGTGCTGGATCCAGTGCTTCCAAACCACTGTTCAGCATTTGGCACTAAAGGAAGCTGAGCCTGGGCTTGTTTCCCCTCAAAGAATGGCAAATGGTCAGTTCCTGAGCTGTCGCACTAAGCCCAGCCAAAAGTGGGACAATAATGTCCAGAAACTCTTGTTTGAAATCCCCCAGTCCAAGGGAGGTTATAACATTGCCTTGTTTAACATGTCTCTGTTGCACTGTACAGATGTCTCCTTGTTACTGATGAAGCCTGTCTTGCAAGTTTTCATGAATGAGAGTACTTACGAAAAATGTTTTTATATGGCACCAGATTGGAAGCAGTTGATGTTTTAATTAACTTTTGAAGGGTTACGGTTGGAATGGTTTGCACAGTTATTTCATAATCTGATCTGAATTTCTCTGGATTCAGAGCATATCTACCCTAATGCCTTCAGAGCACTTGAGTGAGTTCAGATTAATGATGTGCACAGGATGAGCGTTTCTATTACCCCATCATCATTATTGTCACCATTTTACTCCTTGCTACTGGAGTGACAGTGTGGCTATAATTAGTATTGATTGTGCAAGATGGCAGGAGTAATCGGGAAGGTGTTACATGGGAGGGCAGGCTGTGAATTGCCTGCTCAAGTCTCTTACGCTATTGCTGCTGACAGTCTGTGGCTGCAGTTCTGGTTCTGTTTATTATTATTATGCCTTTTTAAAAACAAGCTGGGAGCAAATGCTGCTAGAAAGCAGTCTTCCCTGGGAATATCTTTTCCAAGCACTCTGGGTTCACTGTTCAGCTCTGGCAGGACGTGAGTCTCTGGGCTGCCACCCACGCCACGGGTTTAGGAGGAGTGTTTCTCTGCTGATTTCTGTTCTATAAAGAAAAATACTTCGGGTAGGAGAAAAACCTCAGTAAATACCAAAAGTAGGTCTGTAAGGTTTCTTACCTCACCATGGTGGAGGCTTCTCCCAGGCTGGTTTCTTTGGGTTGGCGGTCCACACCTTTTCCATGCTGTGCCTGCTCGCATCCCTTACACCTGAGATGTCTCATAGTTTTTCTCTGCAACATTTGTATTCCACTGTTTCATGCTGCATTTTGTGGATTCACTCCTGCTGCCAGTGTTGATTAAGAGAAGTAACAGTAGCAAAATATTTTTCTTTCCTGCAGCAGACTGTAGCAAGTGGGCACACCAGGTCTGCAGTGTCTGTGCTTAGCTGGTTGCCTCCCTGCAGTGGATGCCACTCTCTTGGAAATGCTGCTTTGGCACCAAAACAAAGTGTGTTTGCCACATGAACGAGCCTGTAGAGAGTGGAGCACTCTCAAATTCTGTTTCTGGAGTCTCAGCAAGACCTTTAGGAATATCAGTTGGTGGGGAAAACCCCCTCTGGTTTCATGCAAAAGGGAAGGGGAAGCAGACCTGTGGGTATGAGAGACCCAGCCAGCAAAGCTCGTGGTGAGGGTAGTGTACTGCTGTGGTCCTTGTGGGAACGCTGGGGTGAAATCTGCCTTTGCTGTCTTGGCATCGTTCCACAGAAGCTGCACTGTTGAATCAGTGCTGATACAACATGAAGCAAAGCGTGGTGGAGCGTGTGCTGACCGCCCCTGCAAGCCACAAAGCTGCTCAATTGCAAGTAGCCAAGATGAATGGTGTGCCTGAATGCAGCGCATAAATAATTGTATGGGAAGCTTAGCGCTCCTGTGCCAGTGTGTATAAATATTCATGTTATTCTATGAATCTGTCATTATGTGCAAGTGCTTCATCTTTCAAACTTTATTCCTGCCAAAGGTCCTCACTCATGGAAACACTCTCACTGAAGGTAATCAGATGATTGACGTGACCAAAGGGCTGTGTGAGCTCTTGTAACAGCCTGATTTACAGCAGTATTTCATTTGTAATTTCTGCACACAGGGAAACCAAACACAAACTGCCTCAGCTGTTTTTGAGACACTTTCCCGCTGTAGGGTTTTTATTTCATGAAGACTGAATGAAACCACAGAGCTTTTCCCCAGCTGCTAATTATCTGTGGCTGCTTGTTATTATCAGCAATATTAGTGAGGTTACTGTTGGGTGCTGAATCGGTCCTTGACTCCTGAGCTGCTGCTTTTCAGAATCTCATCCCAGACTTCTGGCATGGATCATTGCCCTTGGGAGTGGCTCACCTGTTACACTTTATTGCAGCTGTTAGTGCAGGGTGAAGTACCTGGAAAGGTGATGGGAGAGCAAAGCATGCTCCAAACTCAAATATCTATGGAGCATTGAGATGCTCAAGGATACTAAAGCTTTTATCACTGAGGTTTTAGCATGGTTGTATGGGACCCAGCCAGTCCCTTGCACTTAGATCTGAACACCTGAGGGGGAAAACTAAGTTTTTTGGGAAGAAACACTTTCTTTCCTCTTTGTCAATGCTGCCTACTTGTCCCATGTCAGTCAGTGACATGTGCTCCTCCTGTGCTGGTGGTGCCCATGGACCACAGCAGCCATGCATCTCTGGCTCAGGAGAGCATTGGTTTTCATGATGCAGGGCTGCTGCATCCTTTTGTGCAGTGTTGACCCATCTGGGGCTGTGCATAGACGTGCGAGAGGTAACACAGCTTCCTCCTAATACACCCTGTAGTGGGGGCAGCACCAGTGTGACATCAGTTTTGCAGTAAAGCTGGCAAATTAAATTCCAATCTTGCAAAATAGGTGAACAAGATTAACTGTTCAAGGGCGTGGAATTGTCTCCCATGCTGGGGTGAGAAGAGGGGCTGCGTGCAGTACGAGCTGTGCTGCTCACACGTTGGTGTGACCACGCTGCTGCCAGCAGTCCTGTGTCCTACACAGCACCAACCACAGCAGCTCATCTGCCAGCCTGCTGGGGCAACCTGTGTCCCACTGCACAGGGGCAGGAGTGCTTCCTTAGCCATCCTTGGATAAATGAGGTGCTCTTTGATGAGAGTAAATCCTTGCTAAGCCAGTGGTGGAAAGTTGAATAGATCTTGCTAGACTTTCATCTTGAACCTCTAAATACCTACTTCGCAAACTTTCTGCAAAAAATTATTCTTGTTGATGACAAGAGCCCTGATGATCACAGCAAGCTACCTAGGGGAAAATGAACAGAAAGCACAGAAATATTCATTCCAACCAATTTATCATCTTTATAATATTTATATATTTATAATACAGAAAGGTGAATATTACTGAACTTACTTTTGCCCTTTTTGGAGTCCTGATTCCTGCTTGAATTGATTAGCCATGGACAGTGACTAATGAGATTGGTTTAAGTTGTTTTTTACAAAAGGAAGAGTTAACCATGGCAAACCCAAGTTTCTCTTTGAAATGCCAATTGAATTCCAACCGCACAAAAACTGAATGGTAGCACTCTGTAGTTCCCACAAAAAATAATTTTCCCCAATTTTTTTTTAAGCAGTTATTAGTGATGTTGAAACATGGCAAGCTATGTCAGCCCCTGCTGAGAGCAAGAGCTCTCAGATTCTTAGGAGACTGTGGATGAGAGAAACTGCTTATGTGAAAGATATTTGGGGGAAGGTGAACCTCCTGCCTGTGCTCCTATGGGAATCTGAGACCTTTCCAGAGCTGCAGGGGAGAGGGAGTCCCTGGGGCAACAGTCATCTGTCCCGCTGGCTGCAGTGGGACTGTTGTGTCCCTGCTCTGTGACGAGGTCGTTGTATTTTTGGCTTTCTGGGGGACCTGAAGGGTCTCAGAAAGGTTGGTTGATCTTAACAAATCTTGTCTGGGTGTGCTCAGCTAAGACCGACCTTGTCTTGCTGGGATATGGAGGAGAAACTAAATGTGATTAGCTTTTTGTCTTTTCTTTGTATGACCTGAACCCAGTAAATGTGGGACTTTGAGGGAGCACCTTATGGCTGGGACTGTCAGGTCAGGCTACATGGTGACCCCACTGGGATCCATAGGCGGGACATGGCATGGTCAGGGCACAGGCTGGTAGCCCTTCTTGGAGGACATGTGCCATGGCTAAGAGAAGGCAGGGAGGACGGCAAATGCAGCCTAGAGGTGAGAGAAATGGCTCCTGGTGTCTTCTCCTTGCACCCAGACTGATGAAGTGTGGAAACGCAGAGGTAGAGCACAAGCACACAAAGAAACCAAAAAACCCCTCACTTTTATATATCCAGAGACTGTAATAGCTGTAATCCTTAAATATGCATTTAATCAAACCACGTGTGAAATTTCATCTTTATGGTTTACCAGGTGAGCAGGACAGACAGCTCTTACACTGCAGCTTTACGTTTCAGTGCATTGTGTTCTTTTGGAAAACAGCAAAACGTGCTGGACTGCAAAATGGGCTATTTGCTTGCAAAATGTCTTTTTGCTATCAAAACTGATTCCAATCATGAATACAATCAGCTACCACTGTTGGCAAGCTTGTTTTGTTTGTATTTCCATATTCTTTTACACATTCTCTTCTACAAAAAAAACAAGCTCACTAAAACTTTGAAATAGCAGAGGTTGATGGTGCCTACAGCTTCTGCTCAGTTAAGAGCTGCAGATAAAGGATGTGTGTGTTCCAGCAAGTGTTTTCTTCTGGTGTGGCTGAAGGATCCTGAGGCTGCAGGCAATGCTGTCCTCCAGATCCATCCATGTCTAGTAAGGGGGCAAAAACCAGACTTTTGGGCTCTCATAGAGGATTGCTGTCTCCTGCTGGCATCAGTGCTTGAGCAGACATCTGCCCGCAGCCCTGGGTATGGCATTTTTAATAGAACCTTGTGCAGCCATATTCTAAATTACAGCATTGGAGTGTGAGTGGGTGTTACTGCGCATCGGCTGAGATGTAGCAGCTGACTGTCTGTGTGCTCCTGGCTGACTGCAAATACCCTCTTTGCTGAGTTTGTGTAAACCTTGAGTTGCAAACAGAGTCATTGCAATAAATACAGGCTGATACCAGAGAGAGAAGCAATCAGCACTTTCCCATATGGCTTTCACAGTCACACACACCTCACCTGTACTGTTTCTGCGCCTTCTCATGCTTAAATACTGGTGTTGAGTGTAGAAGAGCATGGATCAATATGAGCACAAATGCTGGTGCCAATTAAAACTCCCACTGGGGAGAAAGGGTGTTGGTGGTTTTCCCAAAAGTATCCTTCTCTCTGTTGCATAGGGCTGCTATGATGAGTCACTGAAAGCATTTATAGAGGTAAGATGGGGATTTCATGCCCTAAATATAGCCTTATGTCAGCCCACATGGAGCAATCATGGGAGCTGGTTGCTGAGCTAGTAAATACAACTCAGAACTGGTCCCAGCTCCTCCTGACTCGTGGGGTTTGCAGAGAGGGAAATGTGGTGTTACAGGAGCAGAAAAAGAGTCAGCACGTGTAGGGTGGGACCATAAGGCCTGAGATCACAACATGGTGAGATAAATCACAACTGCAGATCAATGTGGGCTGAAAAAGAGACAAGCAACTCTGGGAAGAAACAGGCAGAGAAAGGTACTACTTCACACCCACTTTTGCAAAGCAGCTGTGGCAGTGCTGGGCTGGTGTCTGAGAGACTGCTGGTTCAGCTCTGCTGACCTGTTGGGATGTTCTGGGTCTTTTTATGGCTCCTTTTCATGCTTGCTAAACCTCCTGACCTGGTTTGCAGATTGGTGCTTGAAAAGCGTGTGCTTTCTGCAGGCGTTCTTCCACATCTGCTGTGAATGTGAGATCACCCTTTAGGTGGGGCTTGGGAGTTGCTGGGTCCTTCTATGCTTCCTCCACAGGCTCACCTAGCAGAGTCTGCCTGGACCACGGGGTCCAGGAAACCCCTGTGTGCTTTTGTTGGGGATGTGTGGACAGGCAGTCGGGAGCTCCAGGCAGGGCAGCCTCAAACCCTTCCTGCTGCCACCAAGTTCCTGGGCTCCAAAAGCAGGTGCAGCCTGGGCTTTATACTGCTGGATGGGTGCTGGGCTTCCTCCCCGGGCTTCTCTGCTTTCCAAATGTGTGACCAGTTAAAGCTCTAGTTGAAGTTATTAATAACTGTGGGGGAAGGTTTACAAAAAATCTAAAACAACCTACAGATGTAGAATGTGAATTTAAGATGCTTTTTGTATGGTGGCTGGACATGGGACACTCTTCTTGATTGATATGCAAATCCCACTTGGTTAATTGGCTCTCTCAGCCGTCTGCAAAGAGTCTATGTATAATTTATAAAGGGCTGGATACGTCTGCCCTGAGAACATAATAGCTAATAACATTGAATATTCATGAATTCTACCAGCTAATAGGGAGGTAAGACCGTAAGTAGTTTTGACACATTGGAGTGAACCACCACAATCTGGTTTTATTTGAACTAAAATATTCTATGGCAGTTTGAGTCTTCAGAAAACATTTAGTTCTCTTTTAATCCAGAGTATTTAAAGACTCTTTAGATGCCAGCTTGAAGTGGCCTGTAACAATTAAAAGACACACTGTGGGTGTGTAGTGGGTGCCCTAGACACAGTTTTATCTTGCCAAGGCGCAAAACATTACAGATTTTCCTGGCAGAGCTGGGTATATCTGTATCTTCCTCCATCAGGTTTGCAGCTCCATTTTATTGAAGCATGCTGGAAAATGGATGTTTTGGGAGGAATAAACTAAGTGGGTTACTGAAATAGTTTCAATTATGCAGAGTAACATTTACTTAAAGTTGAGATCTTAAGTTCTGGTGTGCAGAACTGAAGCTGAAAAGATACATGAAACTGCAAGCATGCCATGGGTGAGAACCTGGCAACATTTTTGCCTTGATTCAGGAATGTGGAAAAGAGAAAACTGATATTTAGGTGAGTTTTGTAATCCAAAATAGCCTCAGCTGCCTTTCTCTCCATCTTCTTGGCTCTTATGTTAATCCTGTTCAAAGCAGATTTCTGCCACTTGCAATGAGGCAAGTTTCTGGGGATGGAGTCTCTGCTCGTGGACCTCATCTTGATAACTTTCTGCAGTAGTAAAAGGATGACTGGTTTACTTCAAACGCAGTTCACCCTATTTCACACTCCTGTAAAACACAAGGAAGAGATGAAGTGTGGAGGGAGGCCCTGCTTTATGTGCTCTGCAGCCAGCACCCCTGTTTGTACAATGTGATGTATTAATGCAGGTGGCTGAATGAGTTGGTTCTGGAACAGAAGGTTGAAGCTGCTTTGTTAAAGGAAAAACTTATCAGAGAGATTTATATGGTAATAAAACATATTACACTGCTACTAAAACGCACTGTATTTTGAGAGGAGAGCTTTTACAGCCTGTGTAGCATAGCGAAGCTGTTCATTTGATGTGCTTCTGAAGATGCTTGTGACATTTAAACACTAAAAATGGAACTTACCAGGTGGCTTGAGGAATGATCTTGAATTACCTAAGAAAAGGTCTATTTTATGAATGTCAAGACTTGGTAGGCAAGACCCCTTGCAATGCACAGTTCTGCATGGCTGCAATGGAGAAGGTTTGTCTGAAATGAAGAGATCTGAGGAGCTTACTCTTGTGTTTGAGTAGTGTGAAATGTCCTCCTAGGCCACCTGCTTCCCCACAACAGGGTCCCTCCCCTGATCCTGGGTGAGGAGACTTTAAGTACCTCAGTCCCATCTGAGCTGTGGTGTTTCACACCTCAGAATTCTGAACTCAGCGTGAAACATAGCCAAATCTCAGATGAAGGGCACAGGAGCCAATGCAGGACCCTAGGTGATAGAGGAATGAAGTCTTTTGGGACTTAATATGCAGCATGCGTTATGCTTGATTTTATTGGAGGGAGAAAAGCAGGGTTGTGTGAAATAGGAACTGAATCTGAAATGAGTATCATCAGCTACCCAATTTTCTTTAAAAAGAAGAAAAAACCCTCAAACTGTGTAGAAAACAAGGCAGCAGCACCCTCCTCTCTGTGCCTTAATAGAAAATTGTTTGTTATCACTTATAAGTGCAGGCTGTACCAATAAATCCCAGAAGAAAAAAATGGAAGAAATTCAGAAAAAAATATTAGCTGTGTTGATTCAATCAGTGTCATCAGCTACAAGAACAAGCTTTGTCCTGATGGAGAGTACTACTCCACAAATTTATTGGAAGGACAAGGTTTGGTGGGGACTGGGCCTCTTCTGAGGGGGATTATCAAGCGTAGGTGATTATGAACTGTAGGGGCAGCTGTTCTCTGGGTCTCCTTGAAGACAGCAATGGGTAGTTTTATCCAGTCTGTCACCTCCTGGTGACTCAGTTATTGCATTCCAAAGAGAGAGGATTTTTTCCAAGATCATACCAGTTGTTTTTTTAGTTAGGTTTTTTTCTTTATGCAGAGTATTACACTATTCTGTCTTCGTTTTCCACCAGTTCCCAGACTGTGAGTAGGGGATGATGGTGTATTTAGGAAGAGCTTTGATGTCACCAGAGCAGTCTAGTATTTTACTGACATCTACACAATGTTTGCTAGAGGATTTTGGGGTCAAGCTCAGGCTGCGATGATTCTTTGTGATCTCCTACATCTCAATAGGCTGAAAAGAAACTTGCAGCATCCTCAGGTTTTTTGTAGCTGTGTGCCTAGCAGGGCTTCCAGGGCTTTATCAAAGGGCTCCCATACAGTTATTTAAGTGCCAGAAGTGCTTAGCTTGTAGGAGCCATGGGGGTCTTGATGGCAGGCTGTGGGAACCAAAGCCTATGTGTAGTCTGTCTCCCCCAGAGCTTCAGCCCACTGAGCGCTGAGCTGCAGGAAGTATTGTTCCAGAAACTCATGCTTAATTGCAAGTGCTGAAGTGATCTGGGGCTTCAGATATCTCTGGGACTGAGAGTTTACAGTCTAGCATAAGTACATGTGGCTCCCTGGGCAGTATCCTAAGTTGGTATAGCTAACTTAACAAAACCTGTCTGTCTACATTACCTCCTTCAGTTCTGTAACTGAGCATCTTGCAGGGTTATGTGAGAGAGAAAGTCCCATCGGTTCACAGGCAGTGATCTGCACTTGTAAGTAGGCTGCTACGCTGTAGGGCAAGAACAGCTTGACCTACAGACACTTTGTGTGAGTCTGAGTGGGATCAGTCAAGCTGAATTCAGGCCTTGTGTGAAGCCCAGGTAAAAAGCTGAATGTGTTTCCATGTTGTGGAACAACAGTATGGTTTCTGTTTCTTCTGTTTGTAACGCTCTAAATGTCATTAATTCAGTGTTCAATACCAAATATAATTTTACTCACTGTGTTTGGGGGATGTGAAATGTTTTTGTGTGGACTTAAGTCCCAGAGATGGATGTAGTTGCAGATTCTCTGATGCCAAGTAGGATTTATACAACCCACAAACTATGAAGAGGCTGAACTCTGTGGTTGAGAAACCAACATTTACTTTAAGTTCAGTTTTTGTGTTTTTGCTTTCCAACAGATTAATCTCTTTGTTTTGAACAATAACCAGTTGGGATTGTATCGAAAATATCTTGAGTGAGGTGTAGCCAGAGTATTACGATGAGCTAGTATTTCTGATAAGATCAGTGAAATGCTTTTTTAGACTTAGTGGAGTTAAAGCAAAGTGCAGAAATGGAGGAGGCACGTCAGCCAAGCCTGCATAACAGGTTTTGCTGTGACTTGAGTAACCATGCTAAACTCTAAAGCCATTTGGAAGATCTCTACCTGGATCTTTACTCTGCAAAGGATACCTTGTGCATGCTTGAGTTTTTGTGGGGAGTCTGTGCACCAGTGGTGTGCCACCCCAGACCCCACACCTGGAGAATCTGGAACTTTTCGTGTCCCATTATATCTCCATCTTCCATAAGACCTTTTAGCTCAATCTTGCAGTTAGCCCTGGTGAACTTGGATATCTGCTAATCACAAAGCAGAGGCAGTGCCTTGCAGAGTGGTGTGCATCTGCGTTTCTGTGGAGCGTCAGGGACCGGTGCTGTAACAGGAACAGTGTGGAAAGTAACCAAACCTGGAACATGGCTCTTGGGCCTCAGATTTAGCAAAACATGAACATGTTTACTGTGAGCAAGCTGGTAATCTCACCTCAGGGAATTATTTATGCAAACACTGGCATTGTCCTGGGTTCTGTGAGGCTGTGTACAAAGCAGGTCCATAAATGCTACCTACTGATGGGCATATGAATAATACTTAGGCTGCGACTTTTGTGGATGGTTTAAAAAATAGGGAGTAATGACTTGCTGTCAAGTAATTTCCCAGTTTTCAGTACTTTCATGGCCTATGAGATTTCAGTGCCTTTCTCAGTGACATTCAGACTTCTAAGCTCTAATTCTCAAATTTCATGTGAAGGTTTTTTCTGATTTTTCCTGAAATTATGAAGGATTATTGTGAGATATTCTTGGAACCAGCAAGAAGACCTTTCTTCCTTAATTACTGACTGGCTGTTGCTTGTTTATTTCCATGACTTCTACATCCATTTAGGCAAAAGAAAAACAAATACAACTGGTCTCCTAACTTTGTGAACCAGGATTGAGATTTAGGATTGCGAAAACAACAGGGGCTCTGGGAAAGCATAGAATGCTTAAAAATAACAATCACTTAAGTTCAGCCAGAGAAAAGTAAATATTAATTTGATATTGTATTTGTTAGTGGAGCAGACTTGTACCCTCTCCTCTTTCACACTTAAAGTGGAAAAGGCCGAGGAATTTGGAGTCAAGAAAGACAAATTCAGTCTACAGCAAGGAATCAGACAATGATTAATGAGTAAAAGGCAGGTTATGTGAAATCAAGCCAGTCTGAGCTTGCATTTTAAGGCACGTGTTCTCTTGCAATCTCATGATCAGGAATTAGTTTATATCCAACTGCATAAGCCTGGGATTTTGATGAAGAAAAAGAGGTGGGGTGAATGGGTACTTGTCATTTCTGGCTTTTAGACTATGCCTTTGGACCAATTCATGGACCAAAAAAGTAATCCAGGGATGAGAGCCGTCATGAGATGAGCACATGTTTGGAAGGGGTAGTGAAGAGTTAGTTTCAACCCACATTTACTCCTGCCCTGAGGTAGATGCAGAAGTAGTAAAGAAGCACACTAAGACCTGACCTGTGATGAACTAAGAATGCCCATGGGCCAGGTGAGCAGCCCTGCAGCACATCCATCTCAGATCTGTTGTAGAAGACTGACCTATAACTTGGGATAGGAATGTGTGGGATTGCTCTGGGGAAGAAATTGTCAGGGGCACTGGAAGGAAGGGCAGGTGAGGCAGCTTAGCCTTTGGACAGTGGCAACATGCTGAGACTGGGTATCAGGAATGACATCTGGAGTGTCAAGTATATTTCCTGACATGTGTGAGTCCCTCCATCACTGACAGACACTCAGCATCTGCATTGGCTAGATGTGTAGTCACTCAGGACACCGATTTGGATGGCTCTTTATTTGATCAAGGCCGGTTTAAAAACCAAGCCCCCCTTTTTTGATAGGCTGCTCTCAGTTCATCTTTCAAGCAATAGTCAGTTCCCAGCTGGCCCATCTTTCCTCGCAGTAGCTGTTACCTTGTGTAGTTTACTTTAAAAGAAGGAACATGATGATTCCTCACCAGTTAACTCAATACCTGCTTGGATCTTGGTTTTGGCCATCCAAAACTTTTCCAAAGTGTTTTATTTGCAATGATTTCAAAGTTGGTTGGGTAAAGACCTCTTAAGTCTTTCTGTGTTTGAATAAACCTAGAGGAATTTTTTGAAGGTTGATGTACAACCTGGTTTTAGGTCATCTAAAGGAAAAATAATCAACAGAAATTTGACACATGCCTCTGCCTTCTGGTGGTGAGAATTAACTGAGACTTTTAGTAATTTCTGCTACAGTGTTAAATTTTTAGTAAATAACATGAAATTAGAAGCTACTTTATGTTCATCTCTTGCTTTACATTTTGAAAATGTGATGTACATGAGGTTGTGGGTTAAACATGAAAGGAAATCACCTGCTTATTTCCCTTAATTGAGGAGAACCCTCTACAAGGCTAAAAATTGTAATCTAAAATAGTGCTAAAGCCATAGCGCTAAGCTGTGTGTACAGAACTACAGGTGATCTGAACATTTTTATTGCATTAGCTTTAATGGACTTTCAAAGTTACCTTGAATTTAGTGCAAGGAAAAAAATTGCCTGCTTGCTTTAGACTATCTGAAATCTATATGATGACTTTAACTGATTTAGAAATCGTTTAGGCAGAACTGGTTGTAAAACAAGTTAGATATGTTTCTAAGTCTAGACAGACCCTAAAAGTCAATATCACGGGAATGTTTCTTAAAGCAGAAATTATCTACTTGGGAACAAACCCCCCAAAATGCACAAAACTTTTTCTGCTGATAGGAAAAAATGAAACTGTACATTAAACCACTACTTTACTCTTCGTTAATTCTGCTGCATTTTCATCCCTTCCCCTCTGACCGTTCCTCCCAGGCCAGGGCTGGGCAGGGGCAGTTCCTCTCCCTCTGCCTTCATGGCTGAGCTCACTTTCCCACTTAGGGGTGCCACTGGGATCATGTGAAGTCTGTGGGACAGCAGATAATTACATAGGTATTTGCACACATCTCCCTCTACGTTTGTTTTTGCTGTGCAGAAACTGGAGGAGGGTGTCTTGAACTATTTAGTGAAGGCTGTGGTCTGGGGGACAGAGCTAAACAACTGCTTTTTACACTGTTCTTCTGTCCCCTGTTGCTGTTAGCTGTGATGTGTGAGCTGTCACAGCTTTGTTACTTCTTACTCAGTTTGCTTTCCTTCAGGCTAATTAACCGCATCCGCCTCAGTGTTCTTCCGCAGATATTATCTTCAGACTGTTCTTTGTTTGCTCTTACAAGGTCTCCAGGCTCTTATGTCATGACAAGTGTGTGATGGTTGTCCTCACCCATTTGGGGTGCAGGGTGTGCTACCAGGGCACTTCCATGCCATGCAAGTACATCTGCTGGCAGTACACCTGGAGGGGGGCTCTCTGCTGATAACATTGTGGTGTCCATCAAACTAGCATGAATTAAAAGGCTCTTTTTTTTTTTTGGTAAGATTTTTATTAATGCTTCTTGGCGAAGTTGTTGGCCAAGGCGAGCCCATTTCTTTTTTGTTTTCTCTGAGAGTGCAGATAAGACCTGTGTGATGCTGAAAGGTCCTGAACTGTGTGAGCTCTGCTAAGAACAACACTGGGCTCTTGCTGACACCTCGAGCTGCTGGTTTGCTTCAGCCCTGAAATCTGAGCCCGCTCCCTGCTTGAGGGGTGCTGGTGCCAAGGCTTTAGGTGAGAAACATGAGCAAATGAAATGAAGGATTCATTGATGTATTGTATGCTCAGATGGGAAAACCCAGCAAGCAGTAAACATGGGGGACCCGAGGGATGCTCTACCCTGATGGTGTATTATGCTGACTTGGTGTTAGACCTGTATCCTGGGGTGCTTTGAGCCTTTATACTTGCAGTATCTTAGCTGAAATAATGTGCTTGATTTTTGAGCCTAATGTTGTGTTTTAATTACCACTTTAGTTGGGGGTAAACACCTGTCTCTTAGTTGTGCAAAAGATAAAAAGAGGGAAAAGCATTTTGTCGATAAGTTTATTTTTCAACCGGTCTATTGCTGGCACAAAAAAAGTGATGAAAACATGGGCTGGGATGGAGAGGGGCAAACCACTGGGGTACCTGTTCTGGCAGCAAGGGCAGCCAAGGGCAGCTGAAACCAATGTCAAAACTCAATGCTGGAATGCTGCAGAGTCCTTTCTCCACCACCTCTGTTGCTTATTCTTGCCCCATGACCCCCAGGGCCCATCAGCACTGGCAGGGGTGTTAGTGAGGTTGTGCAGGGGGCAGGATTGGGCTAACAGTCTACAGGAAAACCAGCTTGCAGTTAAAAAATGGTTTTGATTCAAATCAGTCCTTTGATACTGCTTTTCGTAGAGTGCAGGAGGGGAAGATGGAAGCAGAGAGGAACCAGCTCTTTAAGTGGTACTTTGTCAGCACTCATGAAATTATAGTGGAAGCAATAAATACATCTGTGTGTGGGAGCAGACAGGGCACAGACCAAGTAAATTTGCAAGAAATACCAGATTTGAGAGGATTAGGGGCCTGTGGCAGCCTTTGCAGGTGTGCTCCTAGTGCTCCAGTGCATGCAAGGGCTGAAAATGCAACCTTTTACCCAGGGTTAATGGGTTCGCTTGCTGCTTGTGAAATGTCCAAGTGCCCTGCTTGCTTGTGACGCTGGGAAACAGCAGCACGTGGCTGCTGGAGATCTCCAGGGCTGACCTCCCTGTAGCTGCAGAGAGGGGCCAGGGAGAGCTATGGTCACACTCGATGTTTATGGCTGGAAACACAAAAATTAAGAGGAAATGCATACCTCTAAGTATGTCCCTTTATTGTCTATAAAAATGAACACAGCTTTTAACGATACACTTGTGTGTTGAACTGAGATATTTTTAAGGGTCATGTTTTTATTTTAAGGAAAATCTAGAGCAAGAGAAAGAAAAGGTTAAATTCCCTGAATTCAAGAAACCTGCCAGGGAACCTGATTTGCTTTTAACGCATCCTGACTTCTTTTTCAGTGTTTTTTATATATCGGTTTGGGAGTATGATTAGAGCACAGATCATAAATGCATAGGGTCATGGGGTTATCATCCTTCCACGAGAGGACTCTCTTCCCACTCTCAGCTTGATTTGCTGTATTACACAAATGCTGCATTATGCACCAGTTTGTTCTTAGCATGGAATTATTTGTGACTTTCTGGGAAATCAAAATGCTTTTCTGCTGTCGTGAAGGCATGTGACCCGACTGTGTGCAGTGGCAGGGGACAGCGCCTGGCAGTGTGACGGGTCTGTGCGAGTCCTTCCAAACAGATTCTCCCCTTTTATTCTCCTGATCTTGTGTGCTCTGGCTCCAGAGAAGGGCCATGCAGCATCCCAGCAGCATTGCCCCAGCCCACCCATGCAGTATCCAGCATGGACTGCAGGACAGAAGTAGCATTATGCCCTAACTTTTTTTCCTTTAAAACACTTTATTTTTAATTTGCCTTTTAATTCTTATCTCTTAAACTGGCTGCAGTTTTGTCCTTGGGTTAGAAGAGACATGCTGTGTGCCTGCAGTTTTCACTGTCTTCCTCCCCTCTCTCCTCCCCAAGCTCTCCTTAGCAGAGGTCTGGCTCTCCCCATTACACCATTACCAAGTGTCAGCTCTCTGGGGAAAAAAAACTAGGAAAGGGCATCCTGAGGGCTGTGCAAGCAATGAGGAAAGCCTGACTGGCTGCACAGGACTCTGCACTTGGCTTCCAGCTGAACCTCTGCTTTGCCTTCTTAACCTTGTCCTTGGCAGCTTCCTTGCTGTCTCCTCCAGCTAAGCAGGACCGGAGGAGCTGCAATGCCACCCTCAGATATGCTATTACTTCCCCTGCTCTCCTGGGAAAGGAGGGGAAATAGAGAAGGGGCTGGTCCATTTGTTTTCTCAAATGCTCAGGTACAGCCCTGTTACTGCTCTTAATTTCTCACTTGTTTTCATTTGGTACCAATTTCTGACCCATTTCCCTGGTAGGGATCAGCGTGGATGGTTGGATGCTCTCAGAAGAATGTGGGTTCCCAGCTTTTGCTGCAAATCAATGTGGAGCCCTGGTGCAGTCCTGTTAGGTTATGCTAACCAATTCTCAGCATGTAACTTTAAAAAAAATTAATCAGCAAAGTAATTGCAAATACTGCGAGTCAATACTGACTTTCCCTTTCAAGTTTTCCACCTAATTTTGTATTCAAGTCCTGAATGAAATCCACTTGACTGGATTGTGTCCAGATAATGCTGTTGTGGTGTTGTTACTTTTACTTTTTAAATTAAATTACTTAAAAATGGTGCCCTATTGCTTGAACCCAAATCTTTTGAAATTATTTCTGAAGATTTTTTTTTTTCTGCTTTTGGCAGCAACACTTCCCATAGATATTATTTTCTTTTTCTCCAAGTAAAGACACTTTTATGGCCCACACAAAGTATTTGTAGGAAGACAAATACTGTCTGTAGTCCTATGCATAATTAACAAAAATTAATCAAGTGGACGGCTGGAATGTTTTTGTGCTGGTTGCTGTGATTTATTTTTTTTTTATATTGTTACTGCTGTAGTTGTGTTCAGAAAACTGAAACAAAGAGTTATCTACATTAAACTGGGCAAAACGCAGGTTGTACAAGCAGCAGCTTAACTCCAGCCTCCTGGAGGCTTGGAGGTGCCCACTGACCCCACAAGAGTTGATGAACATCCAGTTTAACTCACTTAATTTGCTGGTTTACAAGCATGGAAGGATAATAAAGATGAGAGGATCTAGGTCAGTATATAGAAAATGCAAGCAGGGGAGGAGGCTGGGGAGTGGTGCAAAGCACTCCAGCACCCGCATGTGAGGCATCCTGGCCCCTGGGATGAGCGTGCCCTGTGCCTGGTGCTGGCTTTCCTGGTGGTTATGGGTGCTCTGGTCGGGAGCTGCCTCTCCCCAAACACACAGAGCTGGTGAGGAGCATCCATGAGTTTGTCACTTGCGGGGTGGTACTTGTTTTTCCCAGCACGTGCTGAAGTGGTCCCTAAAGGATACTAGGACTGGGAAAAAAGTATTTCCATCAGAAATGGGAGCAGGCTCTGCTTTCCCAACACTGGAATATATTTAGGAACATATCATTTCAATTATTTTTGCCCTCTAGTTCCTTGGTAAATATATCATTGTGTTTATTATTGGATTTATAGTCTGCTCTTTGGAGGAGACAGAGTATTTAGAAGCAGATCTCAATTTTAATGGAGGAGAGTCAATTCAGCTTAGAAGAATTCCCTTATGCCAAATGAGGCTGTGATGTTTATTGTCTCTTGAGAAATTTTCTCAAGTAATTTCATTAGTAAAAGATTTCAGGGATAGCTGAGCTCAGGAAAATTAAAAAAGAAAAAAATGAGAATGTGCTGCTGTCTTAGTTTAGCACAGTTTGTGTCTACGTTCTAAGTAATATTTTTATGTCTGAGGCCAGTTTTCAAACGCGGGGACTGAGTTTCCCAGGGCTGCCAAGCTGGTGCATCCAGCTGCCAAAAAATGTTGGCATTGGGCATACCAGTACCCTGAAATGACTTGGGTGCCAGCCAGACGCCTACCTGCTTTCGAGCATCAGAGCAATATTTCACTAATTAGACAGGCCTTTAAATTGGGTTGGTTGGTTAAGCAAAAGGTCTCTAGTTCCTGGCAGCCCCTAGGAGGAGGAGAAATTTCCTGAGCCCCCAAGCTGGGTCATCACAGGATCTTGGTGACCCTTCATTATGAGTGCAGTGTGTTGTGGGGCCAGGACCCGTCTCCCCTTGGGAGTACAATGGCCGTACGCGAGTGATCCATCATTGATGGCAGCAACATCACGGGAGCTTGCCAGGCAGTGGCCAGGGAGGATGGACCCCTCCCTGTGGGGAGGGTCTGTGACTCGCACTGTGCCACCTATGCCTGATCGCAGCCGGAAAGGCAGGGACTAGATAAGGAGCATGAAATAGCAGCAATAAATTATCAATTGTCATCGTTCAATGCAGAGTTAATTAAAAATGTGAAGGGTCTGTTCCTTCATCTTCCCCGCCATAAGAAAGGTTTCACAGTCTCTCTTTAATTCACCATATTTGGTAGTGAATTAGAAATGGAAATGGAAAGAATTTGCCGAGGTTCTCAAGAAGATGAATGATTTGCTTCACATGTTAGGTTCCCTCTTTCAGTAATGCTTTTGGTTTTACTGTGATGTGCTGCTTGAGTGGGGCAGGGTAAGAAATCTCTGAGGCTGGAGGGGTGGTGTCAGGGCGCACTGACCATGGGCACGTGGCACTAACTTTGGGCTTTCACATATCCAACCTTGGGGCTGCTTCCTTTCCTTTTATAATTTGGGTGACTTTCACAGCTCTCTGTTTTCTGTATGCAAAGATATTTTTGTAATTAAGCTCACAAAAGTGTGTGGGTTTTTTTTTTTTTTTCACTTGGTGATTGATAGATAAATATCACAAGCATCTGAGAAAATAAATTCACCCCTCCTGCTTTCCCTGCTCTGCAGTCACCCAGAGGACTCATGCTGTTGCATTAATCTGTATGCAAGCAATCCGGTTGGTAATCTGTGCCAATAAAGGGATTTATCGTGTCTCAGTGCACAGAGGCTACATTCAATCTTGCTGTCGGCACGAGGGTACGCCCCATTTAGTTGTCGAAAGACAGCAGGGGTTTTTTTCCTTACTGACTTTAAAGTGATTTCTGTGACCTAAAGGACATGAATGTGAGGACAACTGAGGGCTTTTGAAGTCGATCCGCACAGAGTCTATTTCAGAGTGCAGAAGAAATCTCTAACACCTGCGCAAAACTAATAACAACAAAAACCCAACAGTCCTTCATGCCCTCCAGACTAATCCTAAATTGCAATAGGTGCCTGCACTTGCTATGCTCTCACGGGGGCTGTAGGAAGGCAGGGAGGACCTGGGGTTTGATACGGCACGGGAACTGCCTGAGAGCAGGTCTCCAAATGAAACCCCTGAATCTGAGGGTGATGCCCTCCAGGAGGGTCTGGGCTGTCTGCAGAGCCATGCTGAGTGTCCTGAGCCCCTCCTGTGGAATATGGCTCTTGCTTTTTGAAGGTGCTAAACCACTGTGTACAGGCACTGGACTAGAAATGGAAATGGTGTTAGTTTCTTTTATTTGTACATCTCACCAGAAGAGAATTAACAGGTTGTGTGATAGCCAGGGTCTTGCAATGTGGTTTCCTTCCCTGTCCTGGAGAGAGGACCATGGGTGATCCTGCAATGTTTTTGTCAGGCATCATGTGTCTTGGAGGCAGGGTGGTGGACGGATGCTGATTAACCTCTGTCCTTAAGGTCTGAAAGTGTGGTTCTCGTCCCAGACATGACTAGACTACCTGTAAGCCTTTTCTTTCCTTTTCAAAGGAGGATTAGGTATTTCTCAGACTCTTACCATAGAAAGGTTCATGCTTAACATACAAAGATCCTATTCCCATCCTTTTCACTGCCAATTTTGCAGGCTCGGTTGTGAATCCAGGATGCCGGGGCTTGGTTCTTCCTCCCATGTGATGACAGTGTGGATAATTTATGGGGCTGTGCTCCTGCCCTCTTTCCTTTCGCCAAGCTGTTACTCACAGAGAGTCTCTCTGCAGTGGGATGTGTGTGGGATGCACTGTGCAGGGCTTCAGATGTGTCCGTGGGCACAGGCTGTGTACCAGCCTCGGGCAGACCTAAGAGAAAAGTGGCTTTATTTTCTCTTACTCTCCCCAGTGACGTTTTCCTCACCTTGGCTGCTTTTACATCAGCCATTAATGCAGCTCCAGGATGAATACTTAGCTTTTTGCAGCATTAGTCCTGTACTTGAGCACATATTTTGAGTACATTCTATTCCTTGTTAGCACATTAGCAACTGTATTACATCAGAGGCCATAGGTCTCAGTTATGGTCACTGTGCTAAGGCCTGTATAGACCTATAGGAGGAAATTATCTCTGCCTTAAGGCAGTTCATGTCTGACTGCACAGGAAATGGAAGTGCAGAAGTAAAACAACACACTTGAGGTCATACAGAAGGTACAGGGAAAGCTGGGGAGGGAACTGGGTGTTCTGGTCCCTCTGCATGTACCTCCCTTCTCTTTTGATCTCCTCTGTTTATTACATCTTGGTCTTATAGTTGCCTCTGCAATTCCCAAACCAAACTCTCAATTAGCTGGTTCCCCAGCCTGGCTTGATTTCAGTCACCTGCTTCTGCCTTCCAGATCTTTTTTTTTTTTTTTTTTTTTTTTTTTGCTCACAGCTGTATCAGGAACCACAGACTGTTTCTAAAGGGTCAATGGAAGATAACTGAGCAAAGCAAGTCTCACATCAGTTGCCCTACCCTCATTGCATGGAGGGGTTTGCACTGCTACAGCAAAACTCCTAGGTTGGAAGGAGCAAAATTTGAGATTTAACCTTCTAGGCATTTGCTTCAGCTGCCTATGGTGAATCCTTGTCCAGCTTTGAGCTTAATTGTTCCCTATATTTCACAGAGGGAGCTCAACTTCTCAACCTGAATGTTAAGGGGTTCCTTTAGGCCCTGCAGTGTTTGCTGCTGAATTGATTCTCCAAGGAGCCCAGACTTCATTTACATACAGGATATGGGTAAGAAGCCTCTCTTCTTAATGTCATGGCCAAATATGTGGTTTTTACTCTTTTGGCTGCCCTGGAAATGGAATTTTACCTGAGCTAGAAGCTTGAGAATAAATTATTGTATTTCCCCACACTTGCTAAACTGGTATTTAAGCTTTTGTGACTTTGCCTATAGTGATTCCAGGTTCCTCACTAGATTTGAGGTGCGACTTTCAGCCACCTTAAAGCTTTAATTTAAGGATTGATCTGCTGTAACTGTTAAACTTAGTTTAACAGTCAGGTTACACTAGCTTAATCTGTGGGGCAAACTGGAAAAGTCTCTCTATGCCCCTCTGACAGATCCCAGGAGTACATTGTGGGTCTGACAAGACTGCTGAGATGTCCCGACTCAGTAGGGTCATGAGGACCATCTATGTAATGTCTGTGTTATTGGGGGCAGCTTCCATCAGCAGTGGACCTAGTACAGTGTGAAGTGATATTTGTGTCTTGCTAATATAAATTTAATCCAGATGACATTTTAGTGATGCTTAAATTAAAACAGTTGAGTGCTTTTAAGAGATTGAAAGTGTCAGAATATTCTTAGAATGACCAAACTGGCTAGAAATGGGAAATGACCGTGTCTGAGAAGCACAAGTCAAAGCATAGAGGGAGGATGGTGGCTTTTAAAAGCTGTTTTCCCTTCACCAGCTGTGGTGTGGGAGTCCAGCCTCATGAGAGATTCTTGCAGAGCTCTGTTGTTCCATGCGACTTCACCTGTAACCATTTTATCCAATTCATAAATCCAAACATCCCATCATACTCCATTACTGGAGTATCTGCTTCACAGATTCCTTAGTGTTAAATCATGACCAATCTCAGCAACAAGAACTAAACTTCTAGAATTTCCTTGGCAGCATCCCTCCGCGCTGCAGCTCGTGCAGGAGCACTGTTCTTGTGAGCTTTGCCTGTGTCAACACACAACCAGTTTGACCTTTTTATTAAAATTACCAGGAAGCCCTGAGGCTGCAGTTAGGATTGAGCCCTCCTGTGTATATAAACAGTTTAAGAAAAATGAAATGCAAAGGTTAGCAAGAGGCTTGCAGAGACTTTGCTAAACAGGTGGTCATGTCATGGTTTCTTATTTAATAAACAGAGCTGCTCTGGACATCATCCAAGAGACAAAGATGTTGGCATTCTCATTTTCATTGTTGTATTTAAAGTTTTAACTGTTTCTTAGCACTGTAAAATACAATAATGAGACTTTTGAACATCAGTGACAGCAGTGTTATTAAGCAGACTTCCTTTCCCAGCACCTCTCAGAGGTGAGTGCTCCTCCAGGCCTGTGCCTTCCACATGAGAAATGGCTGAGGGAAGAGATTCCCCATGTGGTATTAATTCAAGAACAGGAATGAATGATTAAGGTCCTGAAGACATCTGGCAAAGCCAAGGAGCTCAAACCAGTTGTCTAGGCACAGGTATGAAAAGGGAACATGCCAGTACAGGCAACAAGTAAACCCAGAGTGGACAGACTACCCCCCATGACTGCTTCCCCCCAGGAGTGGGGAGAGCCATTTATTGAAAATAAAATACTTAACTCCAGAGAGGCAGAGACATTGCAAATGGCCCAAAGCTAAGGCAACAATTAACACAGCTTTCACTTTATTTGCATTTTATTCTATTTTTTTTAAAGCTATACAGGGAAAGAAAAGTTTCTGGGGTCAGAATGAGGTGCAGGTTTTCAGTAATGTGCTCAACAGAATGGATGCGTAAATCCCATTAGCAGTAATGGAAATTGGTTTTCTAACCCAAGTAATTGAAATTATGTGCTGACTTTGCTGTCTTCTACAGTAGTAGCTCTGAATCCTGCATCTTTGGTTGCTGTTGGTAAATAAAATGGGCTTTGTTTCTATAAGGACTGTGCCGACAGAAGAAGTCATCTTCCAGATTTGAAAGCAGGTCTGCTGCTGCAGAGCCACCAGGCTCGCACTGGGACCTCTTGGAAAAGGCCAGCAGCCTGATGAAAGTGGGGACAGAGAAATGTTGCCATAGGGGATGCGCCAGGCTGCATCTGGCAGACGTGTGGTACACACACCAGTCAGTGTCTAAGGGATTGTATTTACATGGCTCATCTTCATTCCCTGCTGAGGCAGGATAGCATGTTTCCCTGTGTTTTCAAAAAAAATGTACTGTTGTACTGTTGTTCTGTTTTGTTGTGACTAAGGATGTCAGCCCCCAGGCCAGGAATAAAATTGCTCTTCTAAAAAAAAATAAAATTAACTAGACTTAACAAGTCACCTTCTTTTGGTAAAACTGGTTCTTCCTTGAGGACTCCAGCCTTCAGTACCTGAAGGAAGCCTACAAGAAGGCTGGGGAGAGCCTGTTTACAAAGGCCTGTAGTGACAGGACAAGGGGCAATGGCTTTAAGCTAGAGGGGAGCAGATTTAGATTGGAGATTAGGAGAAGGTTCTTTATTGTGAGGGTGGTGGAGCACTGGAACAGGTTGCCCAGGGAGGTGGTTGAGGGCCCATCCCTGGAGATATTCAAGGTGAGGCTCGACGAGGCCCTGGGCAACCTGGTCTAGTTGGGGGTGTCCCTGCTGACTGCGGGGAGGTCGGACTAGATGACCTTTGGAGGTCCCTTCCGGCCTGGACAATTCTATGATTCTATGACTCCTTGAATTTACTCTCAGCTTCCAGTGATTTTAATGTGGGTAAGACTTACACTAGGCAAGGAGGACAGCAGTGAGATATTGGCAGAGCCTTTACTGATCCCAGATGTTTTCCCCCAGTAAAACTGTGTGCCTTTAAAGCTTGAATGTATTCTTGACAGGTCTGGTCCTGCAATCTTCATAGTGCCTCTTCCTGAGGATATCAGAGCTGACTCTGCAGGCAGCCACCTGCCTTGTCCTGCCTGTCGTGTTTGGTGTGTGGACACATTTGTGTGTGAAGAGCAAGTATGACCCGTGCTCTAAAACCTCCTGGACAGATGAGCTTTTACACTGTTTATAGTCTAAAATCTGGAATTGCTCCTGGTTGATTCCACCTAAAGCAGCCATAAGGAGAATTCGATACAGTATTTCTCTTCAATACTTCATTTAAATACAGCAGAGGAGACTCCCAGCAGGGGACAGGCTTTGAGCACCATCAAGACACGCTTTTTTGCTCAGTAGTTTGCATCTCTGTTCTGGGATACTAGGAGGAACAGTGCTCATCACTTCAGGAGGGATGCAGTTAGCTGCAGCATAAGAGTCAGTAAAACGTGTGGTGTTGACGCTCCAGCATTGGACAATTCTGATTTGTCACAACTTCTGCTGGGTTAATAAATCCCTAATGAAGGTTTTATGAATGCTGGAAGGATGGTGTGTTGTACAGCTCCAGCAGACTGGAGGCATGTTCAGTTCTGTCCATCAGCCCTTGTGCAAATGAGAAGCAGCAGTGTTAGTTAGGACAGGCTCATTATTCCTGCTGTGTTGACACTCATGTGAGTAACAACTACAATTGTAGTGGATCAAGAAATTACTGTGAAAGTTGTCAAGACACGAGGAGTGAACTATTTCCCATGTAGGGTCCTGGTAAATTGCTGCCTTGGCTGTGCTGGTCAAACTCTTCAAAAACCCTGGGATAATCCTGCATATACAGCTATAAACATTGTAAAGCAGGAGAACTGGATGTGCCTAAGAAGCAAATGACTTATAGCTTGGGTCACCCCTAGTGGTCAAGACCTTCTGTGCCCTTAGCAATGCCCTGTTTTGATACAACCGCATTGAGGGTGCAGAACGTGCAGTGATGAGGAATGGCTGAACCCGAAGGACTCTCTGTACTTTACTAAAAATAGTGTAATTAATAAAAAAGCTTTTGCAGTTCTGCTAGGGAAATGATAGGACAACTTGCCCAAATGCATTTAAAATGTGAGATTTGTGATGGCACAGGAAGAATAGAGATGTTGTTTCCAGCTACAGTAGATTCAATATCAAACACTTAGCACAAGTAATGCGAGATGCCTCTGCATCCCATGTGCATGTTCAACCTTCAGAATAATTAAAACTGATTGTTGGCTTTCTTGTAATAGCACCTTGCTAGTGTGCCGCAAGATGTGTATGAAACCTGGCAGCAGTGCTGAGAAATGCACAGGACCATGGAGAAAGAGCTGTAAGACTCAAAGGCCATTGGCAATATTCCTAGTGATGGCACCTGGAGGACTTTGGATCTGGTGTCCCAAGTAAACCTGCAGCTATTTTCACTGGATGTTTTCAGCTGAATCATACTGTGTTCTCTAGAATAGCAGATTTATTTCACAAAATTCAGTGTGGTAGAGATCAAAAGGTTGTAAGAAGCTGAAGGTGATGGAGCAAAAAGATGACCTTTTTGGATAGACAAATTAGGATAGGTATTTTTTCCAAAGAGGGAGGAGATGTGGAAACACTGATCAGCTAAGATTAAAAATAAAGCCAGAAACCAGTTCTCAGGTAAATGAATACCTAGGACAAGAAGTTGTGCAATTACATATCTTAATGAGGAACAGATTTGAAGAATGAGTATGATTCATAAATGTAGGGGAAGAAAAATTATTTTGGTATTAGAAGTTGAGAAATCAAGCATTAAAATAGAGCTAAGAATAAAATTAATTATTCTTTTCAGTACTTATAACAACTTAGCAAGGCTTGTCTCCATTTCTAGATTCATTTAATAATTTGCATAGCATAGCACAAGCCATGTGTTTATGAAACCCTCAAACATAGTACATTATAAAATTTGTCTTGATTAAATTCAGATGAAGTCTAGGTACACAAGACCAAAGGGAATCAACTCACTGCTGCTGGCACTGTCCCGTAATGTCCTTTTTTGAGCTGAAACATCTTAGTTGGCTGAAACAGCCCTGAACGTTTCACAGGTCTGTAGGAGGGTGTTGTGCTTCCAGTCCCATTTCCCCCTGTGGCTTTCTGTCATAAACAAGGTTGAATTTTGGGGCAGGGTACCAACCACACATAGCATCTCTGCACAACTAAGGAAACTTGTATAATTTTTGTCTCTATAATTTTTGAGGAAGTTAATTGCATTTCCAGTTGCTTCATTTCATCTTTCTCAAAGACTAAATACAATTCATTATGGTTCATGCCCCAGAGTAAATCAGGATTTT
Source organism: Tringa tobata (assembly GCA_033628505.1). Classification (NCBI taxonomy): domain Eukaryota; kingdom Metazoa; phylum Chordata; class Aves; order Charadriiformes; family Scolopacidae; genus Tringa; species Tringa tobata. The sequence goes on from JAHREE010000559.1 coordinate 3,422,422, forward strand.
TATGAATATGAACAAGATCTTCTCAGTCACTTAAGAGCAGAGGTTACTGTCTCTCAATCTTATTCAAGAGTATGGGCATGTTTTCAAACCTCAAAATACAGAAGCCACTATTAAAATATCTTCTGTGTCATTTTTTAATCTGACATTTTTTTGCCCCCTTCCTCAAGTATAAAACGAAGCAGAAAATAAAATAACAGAGCACAGTGAATCCTTGTCCGTAATGTCTGCATGACTTAATGCTTATTCTTTCTTCTCCAACTTAATTCTTCAAACTTTTGGCATGTCCACAGTATGAAGTCTGCCCAGATTTCAAGCTTTTTTTGTTTCCAAAAAGAGCCTGCAATTTATATGTCCTGCAATGACTATCAGAGCTGCCCTCAGCTAGAGGGAGAGGTAAAACTCTCAGCAAATAGCCATTGCTCTAAGGTGAGGTTACTTGTCCAAGTAGGAAGTTGAGGGAACCTGAAGCTACTTGGTTCTCAAAGTATAGTGGAAAATTTTGGTGTCTTACTGAAACAGCTGTGAGAATTATTAAGACATGTTCAAGAGTTCTGTTGTGTTTTTTAAGCAGTGTCCTAGGTAGCTGCACATATGAATTATTTTGACTTCTCCACAGTCCTGCCTACTCACTTAATTTGGTACATTGCAAGTGGGTGCTAATGGTACTGTGTGAAAAGCCTTTGCAGGAATGGCTCCTGAACACTGCATCTTAATGGAGTGCCCAGAATTCATTTCATTATTATTTTTCTGAAGAGGAGAGGCATTGCAGCAAGCAGGGTTTTACAAATAACCTCCAGCTTCCTAAAGACAGAATCAGTTCTGGAGGATTCCCATCTGAATGTATTAAAGAAGTTCTATATGGAGATTTGTTTTCTATGTAGATTTTTTTTTTTTCCCCCAAACTGTGCATTTGATTAAAGTGAGAGATTTACTCTGAGTGCTTTGTGGTTAAGGATAAACTTTTCAGGAGTGCCTAAATAAAGATGTTGTGGATCTGATTTAAAAAGGTATTTGTAGCTGGTTAAAGTTATGGAGGGATGTTTACTGGGATTTACAGAAATGTTAAGGCACCTCATTCTCCTTGTAGCCACACTTGCTAGATTTTTTTGTCTTTTTTTTTTTTTTTTTCCTGTCATTCTCACTAACTGCTGCTCCAAACCTTGAGGCAATTAAATACTTTTTGTATAATCAGCCCAAAGATACACAGGCACGGTTGGAAATTTAGCCAGATAGGCTGCTTCTCCTAAGAACAGGCTCCTGCATCTTGTCTCTGTGGCAGTATTTGCTGAGATGTCTCAGTGAGTGAAGTGAGTCCTACACCTCATATAGCTTGAATGCCACTCAGACGGTTTCCTCCTGATTGTTTGGTTCTTCAGAGGTTTGTTGGGTTTTGTTTTTCCCTATATGGGCAACCCCACTTGCTGTGGGGAGACTTCACTGGGTAAAGACTTCATTTCAGGTCAGAGTGCAATAGTTCCTACAGTTGTTTCTCACTTGAGTATTACTTTCAGTGCCCTTAAAAGTATCCATTTTTCAAGTAGATATTTTATATGGTCTGCTGGGAGATTATTTCACCCACTAGGTAGTACTTCATATTTAAAAGAGTTGATCTCTAGAATACTGCTTACTAAGCAAGTGAGCAGAGGTGGAGAGCTGCTTGGGATAGCAAGGTATATCCATGCCATCTACAGGTAGAAGGATGAAGCTGGGAATGTGCAACTTTATCTCCTGCGCTGTGCAGGTTTGCTCTCTCAGACTCTGCTCTCGGTGGCAATGGGCTCCGCTGTGCACAGTGGTGACCAGCAGGAAGGGATGAGGGCAGGGCTCTGGGTATGGACCCCCATCAGTCCCTTTCTGGCAGGGCTGGTGTAGGCAGCAGGGAAGCCGTGAGTTTGTGGTATGTGGCTGCGACTCTGTAAACTAGAGTGGCTGTGAAGTTCGTGTTCCTTTGTCACCTTGGCAGGAGGCATGGGGGGTGTGCAGTTTTGGGTGCCCTGGTGCCCCTCCCTGGTACAGAAGAGCGTGAAGGAAGTCATCCAAAAAAAGCTGCTGCAACAGGGTGCTAAAAAAATCCCCGTGATCAAGGGGAGAAGATGAAAGTGTTTGATGAAGAGGGAGGGGGGGAAGAAAAGGTCAGTGGAGCCCAACAGTTTGTCAGGGAAGAGAAAACTTTTTAATTGACTGTCAAACCATAACCTTGGAAACCTAAGGAAGAGAGGCATCAGCATGTCTGTCAGCACAGATAGGCATCAATCTTCCCTGGCTAGACAGCAACATGATTACTTCTGGGATAATGTCAACAACTTGGAAGTGCAGAAAACTGATCTGGGCTGTTACAAGGGAAGGGAGGATGTGGGGTGCTCTTCCTCCCCTTGTTTGCTCAAGCTGTTTCACTTAAATAGATTGTTTACAGTTATTTTTTAATTAGGAACGATTAAAACCTGTATTTCTGTTTTGAAAGATTCACTTTGTTATGGCCTATTCCAAAATAAGGTCAAACTGGGGACAAGTATAACTGTAACAATTTTTTTTTTTCTGTATTTCCTACTGTTTTTGTGATTTCCTTTGTCTTAGCCTAAGTTATCCTAGCAAAACTGGTACGGAGGGGTTAATAGGAAATACTGCTAAATAGTTTTAATTTTAGCAGAATTTTTTTCTGATAATTTAAGAATTTTTTACTTCACTATGCAATATCTGGACAAAGATTTGGAATCAGGTCTGGCTAGGGAAGAAAATACTTCCTCTTCCTTTTAAAAGCCCTTTCCTAACTATTTGGTGGTCTTTGGGACCAGTCAGCAGTCCTGCACACCCTGTGGTGGGAGTTCATCTCCTTACCTACATCTAGAGCCACTGATGGAACACCTGAGGCAGTTATTTGTCTCACTTCACATGGAGATGGTATATAACAGGAGCCTTTCTATGAGGCTGATGAGGGGCAACTTCACGGTGTTGTCCTACATGACACTGTCTGCTCTAAGACATGAGACAAGGGCACTGTTCCCACTCTGCTTTTCAGCTCTGTGGAGTCATGGACTTTGTCCAGGATTTCTCGCCTGTGGAATTGCATGTCCAGAACAAAATGTTGCTTCTTGGAGGGAGCACCAGGCATCCCTCCTTACCTGCTTCTCTGGTCAGCTGCATCTCTTCGTGGTGGCTCTAGTAAACCCAGTGTGACCCACATCTCCTGCTGCACTCCGAGAGGCACGTCTTTGGGAGCCCCAGGTAAAATGTTATCACTTCAGAGCTTGTCCTATGTGTCCTTCATGCTCTACTTCTAGCTGTGAACTCAAACACCGCTGGGCTATAAACACAGGTCAGGAAAAGTTATAAGCAAGGGACAGTCCGGAGGCACTCTGCCCTGCCTCCTTTCATGACAAAGGTTATGAGTAGAGTTGTGTAAATAATTACTTATTATTTTTGTTGCTGGGCGGCTGGACTGCCTGGAGTTACACTGATATTTTTGCTTTTCTTGCTGAAACAAAAACCCTCAACAATCAACTGTGCATCAAATTAAGTGCTTTTGATTGATCCAAAACTGTTTGGTTTAGCTTTGGGTTTTTGTCATGCTACTTGTTTTGCTCCAGATAAACTACAGCAGTGCTTTTTAAAAGGGAAAATGTACTGAACTGTTGAAAAAAAGTGGACGTACCGGATTATAGATGTAATGTATAGTGATTGTGTAACATGATGAGATTTCTACCGTTGTCATTCTGCTTAGAAAAAAAGGGCTGTTTTCTGCCACTGGAAAGCGACTGTGGATTAGCATGGTATCTGCTCCTTTCATTTTGGTTCTGCAATCTGTTCTTGGGTTTGGAACACCTCTGCATTTTCCTGTGTAATGGCAAGGCCCATGGGAATGAGGTGCATGTTGTAAATGAGGTTGTGTCAAGATGCTGTGATTTACGACCATAATATTGCAGTCTTGTCTCAACTTCTCTGCACAACTTATCCTAATGTCATCTACTGTTATCTGGGAGGAGAAAGGGGACCTTAACTTACAGCTCAATTTATATTAATTGCATTTCCTTTTTATATGCGTAGACCAAACTTTTGCTACTTGTTTTGCAGAAATTTAGGGGAAGTAACATGTACCATGTCCCCATCTATAGCACATTTCAACCAATTCATATGACATTTTCTGAATTAAAAATAATTAGTAGCATAAGTGATCAAAGTGGTTTGTCAAAGGGCAAACATCTGTGCTGACTGAAAAGCTTTGAAGGCACCAGCCTATTAACACCAATTAAATCAATGATATATGGGACTATGCTAGGGAGCGGCCTTTGTGGGCGTTCTCCAAACAACTTGAGGTATGTTAATTTCCTCCCTGAAGTGCTGGCAATCAGTTTAAAAGTCCTTTCGTGTATCAGACCTCCATTCATCCCCACCTGGTCTGCTTTGCTCCAGAGCACCTTGGCTGGAGGCTCCTCTGTGCACAGGTACTACGTCCAAAGAGAGGGTGGGAGTGCGTGAAGGGGTGTGTGAGCACCCTCTACGTGGGATGACCCTGAGACTCTGTTGCACAGGATCTAACAGGCAACTTCTGATTATTCAAGTACATCTTCCGTTGCTTTCCCAGTTGCTGGTGGAAAGCTGAGGTGAATGGTGGCAGACAGCAACCATCAGTGACAGAGGGATTTGGCAGAAGACCTCAGACAAACCTCTGAGTCTTGGCCCTCCATTGTTTTGTTTGCCTACAGAACAAAAGTGAATTAATAGAGATTCAAAAGCTTATCCCCAACCAGCATGTGTGCGATGAGTACTTTTAAGGTGCTATTTGAGGAGTATGGTATGATATTGCACCAGGAGAGTGATTTTGCAAATGATTCCAGGCTTGTAGAAAATCTGGGAGCAATGTGTGAGCACATGCTTCATCACTGTGCGACCCATCAGGATGAAAATCTCTGGACTTGTTTTGAATTTATTCTGAGGACCCACAATGCTGCATTTGCTAAGCAGATCTCAGCATGGACTGCTGTAGTGCCTGGCAGTGGCAGGGAGGAGAAGGAGAAGGATGGAGGATACTGCTGCTGGGCATACAGGGCTGGCTTGCTGCAGCTCACTGGGGGAGTACATTTAGGGAGTCTCCTAATAGTTTTGATACTTGCACATTTGCACAGTTCCTCTTTCATACTGGTTTGTTTTTTTTTAGTGTCAGATTGAAATTAAATTGGAAATTGTATGTGGCTTTAAAAAGGAAAAAATGACTCCTTTGACATGGCTGGGAGAAAAACAGATCTTAGGAATTTCCACAAAGGCTGGTGTGGAGATCTCAAGTGAGGAGTATCACTGTCTAATCTGTGAGCTGTAGACACAGCAATCAAGCCACTGAGGCTAAAGTCTGCTGAAGTTAGGAGAAAATTTGTCTCCTGAACGTGGGTCTATATTGCCCCATGGCAATGTTTCCATAAAAAATTATTTCCATACAAAATGAAGACCTTTTCATCACTTTCTTCAATACTTACAGCTGATTTTTTTCCCAATCAGGGAAGTGCTTGCCCTTGCAACAACCCCTGGACTGGGCTACAGCATTTCTATAACCCTATGTTACTGAGAAGCAGATTGCAAGGAGCCCGCAGCACGTGAGCGCGGTCAGCTACAAAGGAGAGATGTGAGCCTTGGTGTTCAACACCCAAGGCTAGTCCCTTAACCCTGGACCAATCTCCCTGCCTTTAAGTTGATTTATGTGCAGGATTTCACTTCTTCATCAAAGTGTATAAGACAAGTCATGCAGACGCATTCTGCATTAACACATGCAGAATATATGGGTGATTACAATCCAGGTTTAAATGCACATTTCCACAAAACAGGGAGCATTGCATGGGTGCATACAGTTATTTTCATGTCATGTGAGGCTGTCCGTTTAAGATCCACCTTCCAATTTAAAACACAGATCCCTTTTTTAGTATTCATGCTAGAGAGAGACCTTATCCAGCCTCTTCTGGAAAAGCTGGGCTTTGTAGTCTTTGGGGCTAAAGGATCTAGTTATAAAAGGAGGGTCCTTGCAGTCAATCTGTGAAGCTTGTTGGGTAAGTCAGTGGAGCAGACTAACCTAAAAACTAGGATGGTGAAAGTCAAATGTGCATTCTACTACTGAAGCCCAGTTGTGTACTTCTGTCCGCAGCAGTTAGTTCTGCTCATTTGAATGGTTGACGATTAATTACTCTTGATAGACGCCTTGGCTACTAACAGGTTCAGCCAGCAAATGACTGATGCAGAAACCAATAGGCAAACAGAGCTTTAGCCTGAAAGTTCTAGATATGTTATGCCATTGAGACATTTTTATCCTATCTGCTCAGCATCTCCACTCTGCATAAAAATTCCTACCAGCCCTTTAAATTTAAGCAAATTAAGGGCACACACTGAACTACTTGTTATTAATATCTCAGCACTATTTTCTAATTTCCAATTCATGCTTGAAATGGATTAAAACTGCTAATCCTTGACAAGGCAGCAAAATTTGATGCAAATTTATTGATGTGCTCTTTTAAGAAACTTTGGGTTTCTTGTCTATAAATTAAATTTAAACAGAGCATTCAAGGTCCTTCCCAATTTACAGAGTAGAGAGCAGAGATCTGTGTGCTGAAACATCGCATGTCCTTGAGCTTACTGTACTGTATGGCTGAGGAGGGATTGTCTTGTTTTTCTTAAAGGCATGTGTTTGTGCCTTGATAGCTGTCTCTTAAGGTCGGCCATGCCGATGGCTTCTCCATCTTATGCTGCTTGAGTTGTCTTGGTTCACCTTGAAGAGTAGTCCAACCTCTTATCTCCTGCTGAGCTTTTTCCTCCTGTCCCGAGCTCAGGTGTTGCTTGGTGCTGTACGTGGTTTTTCATGAGCTATCCCAGATGTGGGATGTCAGTGCTGAGCCTGGGAGAGGCTCTGTTTTTCTGCACGGAGTTATTTTAGAGTCCTTGCACATTTTTCATTACCTTGGAGCCTTATTTCAATCTTAGTCCTGTACGTTTATGTTAGTAACATGCTCCTTTACCAAAGGAAGTTTATTATTTTCAGAACATTGCAATTATGTAGCAATTGTTGCTTTCATTCGTTGTTGTTTTTTTGCCTGGGAAGAAGTAAACACTGGGGAAGCTCAGAAAAAGCCTGTGCTCTGTTGACTTCTCTGCATGGAGTAGAGCTGCCCTTTTCTGTAACAAGCCTTTTCCAACCACAGGGACACCTTTATAACTCTGGGAAAGACAACAGAAATAGCCTGTGGCTAGACTCTGTGCCAGACTCCTGAGCCGCATCAGCTGCTGGGGCGGGCTGCCATGGAGGAGGCAGCTCGCCTGTGCTTGGGAAGCCAAGTGATTTGAAATCTAGGAAAAACAGGTAGCTAACAACATCATATTGACCGTGGCTGATGCTACAGTGAACTCTGTGTGGACACTGAGGCACTAATACAAGGTTCCTTTGGGTGGTTGGTTTCTTGTCCTACACATATTTTTGAGGGTTTGACATTTCTGTCTTGCCTTAGGTCAAAAACTTGGAATTTTCAAAGTGGTTTCATCCCAACACTGCTTCCCTTATCCCGTCTGTCACCCCAGCTATTTTTATTTCGGAAATGCCCCCACAAAATGTTTTGTCAGCTTTAAAAGCACCTCATAATTTGATGAATTAATTGAAATAAAACTTTCCCTGAAGAATATTTTAAAAATGGGAATTATCACCTCAGACAGTTCTGGGAAATTGATAGCAAGTTTTATCAAAATCTAAATGGCTTCGCAATTAAAGGCAATTGCTATGGAACTCCAACAAAACTTTTGGGAAAACTAATTGCAGTAAGTGTTCTTGCCAGCTCTGAAAAATGTCCTTTATTTAAGACAACCTACGATTCCAGACGTCACAATAGAAACTAATTGTCTTGGTATGGACATATTTTATGGGATTTCCTTGCTGAGATTTTCCATCTTGAGACTAAACACATTCCCAGCTATATTGCCCACAGGGTTAGCTGAACTGGGTTTCCTGACATGCTTTGTCCTCTTACCAAGCAACAGCTTTTAAATGAAAAAAGCAAATGGTATCTCTGAGCCTGGATATTGCAAGTATCGAGGGGTGATTTCTAAGTAGAATCCTTAGCCTGGAAAGTTGAATGCACGCTGAATTTTCTCAATATAGTGTTTGCTTCACTGCTAGTAAAGCTGCATGCCAGAAGGAGGACAAGGCTAGATCTGCCTGGCATTTGAGTCTGTTTTCCACAGCAGGCAGGGCTGGCTCCCATTTAGCACTGGTGAAAATTTCCTTAGCCAGTGGCTAAGACATGTAATGTTAATTACAGATAACGTTGACTGAAATACCTGGAGGAGATGGGCAGTAGCTGTAGTATGTAGAATCCAAAGAGACTTGTCTGAGTGGCATTAATTTTTAACACTTTAATCAGGATAAATCCCTCTACGAAGTCTTACAGGGAGTAGGAGAAGTCTGTTTAATTTTTGGAGTATAACCTGAAGGAGAAAGCAATAATTTCAGCAATCTCTAGTGATGACAAAGTTCTTAATTGGACAACAAGAAAAACAAACCCCTCATTTTTACCCAAGCCATTTAAAATTCAGCTGAAGTCAGACAGAGAGCAGCAATTCCATTATCTCTAGAAGCCATTCTGTAAGATTTAAATCTCTTACATGCCTTGTGGTTTTTTTCTTAAGTGAGACTTCCTGCTGCTCTGGTAGATGCTTCCCAGCTAAAGGGGGTTTGCCTGGGAAGGTGCAGGTTTCTCCTCTCCCCTGCTGCTGCCGTTTGCGTGGCCGGCTGCGGGGCAAGCAGTGCAGAGGGGGCTTGTGCAGTGTGGGAAGGGCAGCGGTGGCAGAGGACCTGGTGCATTCCTCTGCACCCCCAGGAGCTCTTCATCCTGCGCCAAAAAAAATCCTTTCACTCCAGAACATAATAGTGTGCTAATAACCTTTCAAAACCCGGAGCTGTATTCTACAGGTGTGTGAGGCATATGGCTTCTCCCCTATTAGCAATGCAAATTTAATCAACCAGAACAATATTCAAATGGTTGGCTCAGCACGAGCCAGCAACCGACAAGCAGTTGTCACTTCTTCCCGCTTTTGACAAACGTAAGAAAAGAACTTTGATTAAAACTTCAATTCTCCTTAAAACAGATATCCTTTTGAACGAAAGGAAGCAACGTCCTCTAGAAGATCTATTGCATTTCCATTGCCAGTTCATAGGAAAACTGCTTTTCATGTCCAGATCTCAGCAACATCAGATAGAAAAATCTGTGACTTTCCAGTTGAAAAGCAATCCCTGTCACTAAACATGTTGTAATTCAGCAAAGCGACAAAAGTTCAGCTTGATCTGCATATTTTCCCATTTGGGATTTTTATTGCATTTCAATTTAATTTTGTAGCAGGATGCTGTTTGTTGTTGCCTGGCTCTTGCTAATAGCCTCAATATGCTCTATGTCTACTCTTCTGTCTGTCAAACAGTGCCAGGTCACTGGGTTTATAGACTTCAGCGCAGAGCAGAAGTCTGGAGTGTTTTAATACTCTCCTCGCTGCAGCAGCACAGCCGTAACTATCAAAGTCATGGTGACACTCCTGGGAGAGGTCAGCGTGGTCACATTTAATGGCAAGGGCAACAGAGGCAGGGACTCACCAAGCCAGAACCTGACTCCAGGGTGCTGTGCCCAGTTTGCAAGTTGGTGTAAGCACATCTTTCTGGTGATTTGCAGAAGATGGTGGTGGTTGGGGCTTTTTTAAAATCTTCTGGGAGCAGTGAAAGGCTTCCAAGGACAAATAGAGAAATGAAGGTCTAGGCACAGACTGCTCTCTTAAAAGCTGCAGGTTAAAATATACAGGGGCCTGTTTAGGGATGGCCTATAAATCTGAGTGATACCTTACAGACTAAAACAGGACACAGTCATTATTCTCTGGGCGGTACATTCTCAGACAGGGCCCTACAGAGAGATGTTGCAATTGAGGCAGGTCCAGTTGAAGGAAAGCTCTGCACCAGGCTTGTCCAGGGATCAGGACCGGGATGCTGACATCGAAAACATATTTGTTATACAGAGATTTGTTCCTGTGCTGGGTCATGTCACAGGTAGCACAACTGAACAGGAGGCTCCCTTCACTGACCCCTTCCCAGCTTAACAGCATCCCACGTTCCTGGAAGGGAATGACCCTATTCCTTGGGGTGTTTGGGGGAGCTTTGCAGTGTTCCTGGGCCAGCATGGACCCTCCTGCCACCCAGGGGGCTGGCACTGGCTGCATGTTACTCATGAAGCTGGTCTTTCAGCTGCGGCGTAAATACTGATTTTTGCCTGGCTGTCACCAGGTTTTACCTGATGGCACTTTGCTGGAGTTCATTGATGCTGGTGAAAACAAGATCTGGTCCTGTAGCCTGCCTCCAAAACAGCTGTATCCATGTCCTGTGGTAAGTAAAACTGCCTCTCTTTCCTGTTTGCCTATAAAATGCACATGGCGCCACACTCCAGGGCCGCCGCCTCTTGTCATCTGGGCAGTTGGAGGGAACCATAGTGTCATCTAGTTGAGTAATTGTGGGAGGGCTGCAGGACTCCACTTAAAATCTCAGATAATTGCGGTCACTTTATTTTCCATTTACTTAGTGAAAGAAAACGTGAAATTACCACAGCAGATAATTATGGTAGTAGGTTTCTTGTGTTCATTACATGCTGATTGAGAATGTATCGCTAATGACTTTGCTGAGTTATTTCAAATAATATTATCATTTATGGGACTAGAGACGGTCTTTTCATTGAAAGCCCCTTTATCTAAAGAGGCCCTGCATGACACATCCTTTTAAAGGACCTTTTGATCATAAAAAATATCAAAGTTTGACTGTTGCAGAAACATGGAAACTGAGTTGCCTGAAGATGCAGAGGTCGATCCTGTGGTGCATGATAAAGAAGGACTTGGCTTATTTTGTAGCGTTTCTGCTACGGCTGTGATTGTACTCATCTGCTGCTTTCCCAGGACAGGCCAGACCCAGTGCCTTAGAGACTTCAGCCATGGCTGAAGTTTGCCAGTGAGATCTGAAGTTATTAGGGATGTTGAAGCACTGTGGGAGCTGTGTTCCCGTGAGGGAAATCAGAGTATGGCCAGCCGAAGGAAAATACAAAGATAAAATATGAATGCTGGACTTCAGCAACCGGAGTCTGTCTGTGCTGGGAGCAGAGTGGGTGGCAGGCAGGTCTCTGAGATGTCCTCCTCCCAGAGTGCTGCTCCAGGGGCTGTGCTGCACCTCGCTGCCCGTTGCTGCTCTCCACATCCCTGCCTTGTTTAGGAAATGGCATCTCACCGCCATGAACTTTGTGGATGGGGTTTCTCATCCTGTCTGAGGCTCTTTGATTTATGGGGGAGCTTGTTTGCAGGCTGTTTGCAAAGTTGTCTGCTGCTGATAAGTTAGTGCTGTAGCCAGCATGTTTCTGGCCTCCAGCCAGGTACGTGCAGTGCTTCCTGAGATACCGTCTGCTCCTTGCTTGAATGTTGGAGTTCTGACTGTTGGCCCTTGAGTGCCATCACCCTGCAGTCTCACCCATGTGGCTTTCAGCCTAATGCTGATGCTTCATGGGAGAGCTACAGGTCATTGTCCATACCAAGGACAAGGCTGGACTACAGGGATGGGGACAGCCAGGGGGTGTGGGAGCAGGTATTGACGTCGGAGGGCTAGGAGCAGACCTCTTCCACCATGTGGACAACAGGAAAGAAGGGGAGAGCAATGATCACAGCTCATAAAGGGGCTGCAAGATATGACTGGAGCAGAACCACATTGGGAATGGAGGTAAACCTCAGCCCTCACAGGAGGAAGCAAAGCTCTGGGGCTCCTGGTGCATTGTCACACAGGACTGTGGGTAGCAGAAATGCAGTGGCAAGTGCAAGTGGTGTTCCCAGTGAGCTCTGCAGGGTGCAGGTTTCACATGTGTCTTTCACAGAGCTTTTATTTTTGTTTTCCTGGGGAAAAGTACACTTCAATGTCTCTTCTTGCTGTGTCTCTTTCCTCCTGTAGTCATACAGGGCAGTGTGAGTGCCTGAACATCTGTTATGATTCTGGGGTTATGGCTTGGTTGGGGTTTTTGGGGTTTAATAGAACTTGTTCAGCAGTGACAAGCAGTGAGCAAAGAGTCTTTGGGCATTTTGATTCCCTTGATTGCTGATTATTGTTTACTTCACCCTCTTGAAAAGCAAAGCACTTCTTATCTCTGCACAGGAGATGAAGCCATCTCTTTAGCTGCAGCCTACTTAAGAAAAAAAAAAGGGTGTTTTTCTGATGCCTGTGTTTTCCCCTGAGAAAACATGAAACACAATGAAAGGAGTCTAAGCAAAAAGCCAAAGTCCTTGGACTCCAAAGGCATCAAAGCTGAGCTACTTTCCTTTGAAAATAGTCTTTGGGTGGGCTATGATTATTCCTAGGCATTTATAATGCCCCCCATCAGACAGGTTTTATCTTAACTAATTTTGTCTTCCATTTCTCGATGCTTTTGTCTATTTTTTTTTTTACTTTGATGTACTTAGCTAAACAAGCCCAAATATGCTCCCAGGAGAAAATCCAGCTCCAGGAGGTGGTGCAGCTTGGGACCAGGCTGTGCAGGCAGCCCTCCCCAGGAGCCCAGTCTCCCCAAAGCTCAGAATGGTTTCTGCATTGATTGCATGTGCCAGCAGATCTGGGCATCCCCTCAGTGTCACAACCCTGCGTGTCCCTTCTCCTCTGTGCTCTATATCCACCCCTAAAAGAGCTCTTGGAATAAACTTTCTTCCTGAGCTTGAATGTCTGCAAAAACGAGGGATTCTGGCTGTTCTCAACACATTCTCCTTAGACTAGATCAGGCCAGCACAATAAGGTAGTTTGGTATTTTATCTTGTTTGTTTTTTAAGCAAAGCAAATGGAGTCCTGCAAGTGAAATATTCACATGCTGATAGTGTTGGCATATGCTCCGTTTGTTTTGATCTGGGAAGGAAGCCTCTCAGATGGAGACTGCTGCAGATGGGTTTGCAGAAGGAAGGAGTAGAAGGTTAGCAGGGTCCCGCTGCTCTGCGCAGAACGGATTACCTGCTGTCAGTCTGTCTGGTGGATGTAGTCTGTGCGGGGCAAGCAGAAGCTGAAACATTTGCTTAGTCTGTGTCCTGTGGGGGTCTGAGCTCTGCAAACCCAACTGCTGGTGAGGTGAACGTGACACATGGTGATGATACGGACTGAAAAGCCACAATCCTGGTGTCTGAGATAGCCAGAATGGCTTAAGGGAATTGATCCCACAAAAGGCCATCCAGAACTGTATGCTTTTCATTAAATTCAAACATCATAGATTTGTCCGGGTCATGAGGAAAAACCATCTGTAAGTCAGTCTTCAGCTGAGCTATGCTCAGCTTGTCCCTGGGGGTTGCTCTGGGCAGGAGCAAGCATCAAACACTTCAAAAACGCTTTGAGCAGGAGAAAGCATCCAAAACCTCCTGATGTGCTGCAGGAGGGTGTGTGTCCTGGGCTGGTTGCATGCCTGGGGTAGCCCACCCCTCCTAGCACCTGGCTTTTGGTGACTTACAGCAGGCATGAAATGGGATTTTTTTACCTTCAAACACAGGGAGCTTCTGATGGCTAAGACAATGAAGGGTGCAAAACCAGTCACTCTAGGAAGCATCCATGACTTTTCATTAATGGTCTGTGCCAAACTGAAGGGAAAACAGGAAAACTAAAAAAAAAAAAAGTGTCACGCTGTTACTGCTGGTGGGTGACACAGATGCTAGATTTATTTAAAGCCTGGACTAATAGCTACACTGAATGATATGCAGCTGATTCGGGTGATGTATGAATACAACCCAAGTTGGAAGATTTCACAAGACAGTTTTCAAGGCGGAAATTGTTAAGAAGTGCCCTTTACACATCACCAGCTAAGTGGTGTGTATTTGCTGCTCGGAGCTACTGCGCCAGCTGGATGCCTGCCAGCCTTGTAATGCTGCTTTAAAAGGGATCACTTGCCATGTGGAGTTTTTGCATTTTCTGTTATCCAAACAGACTCACTTGAATGTTAATTTGTTCCTGGCTGCCAAGGACCCAACTCTGCAAAAAGCCTAACACAGCAGAGCCCTGTGCCTGCTGGAGGGGCTGCTCCCATCCCTGCTCCACCGGGCTGGAGGCAGGCGCTGGGGACGCTGGCTTGCTGCAGCCAGGGAGCAATCTATCATTGGGATATAAAATGTCCAGCCACAAAGGCATTTCCTTCTTCCAAAGGGCAATGCCGTGACCTTGGCAAAAGAAAAAAAAGGACAGCAGCTTTTCCCTCCTGTGGGAGGTGACAGCTGGAGAAGGCGTGGGGAAATATTCGAAAAGGAAAAACATCTCTTGGGTTTTTGGAGCTGGGATACTATGGAGCGTCCTGGTTCTTGGATGGAGCCTGCCAGGGGATAGCAGAGTGGCATCATGAATGTGGGCAGGTCAGTGTGCGTGATCCAGCCCTTGTGGAATCAAAGCTAAAGCCACCAGGAACTTTCCTGTGCCATCAGCTTGCTGCTCCCACAGACCCTGGGTCCCAGGTCCTTCAGAGGCAGGTTGGGGACCCCTCTGCATGGGGGTGGCCCTGTTGTACCAGGGCCCTGTGGTGGGGCCCTCAGACCTTCTTTGTTGGCCCTCTGAATTTTATCTTGTCCTTTTCAAGGTGGCAAAATAGCAGCTGATGACCTTGGCCTGGGTTCAAACAGGATTGTTTGTCATGTCACTTCTAGTTCTTTTAAGTGTTTGCAACATCTTTTGATGGAAATACATGGGTTTTTCCATGGGTGTGTGGGCAAAAGGGAAGCTACCTCACTGGGTGGCTGCTGTTCGTGGCAGAGTAAACTGCAAAGCTCCTAGGCTGGGGGTGGGGGGGAGTGGCCCCCAGGAAAACCAGGGGATGTTCTGACCTGCCCAGGGGCTGGACATGAGAAGAGTGAAATACTGATGGAGATGAAAGCAGCTGGGAAAGGACAGCAACACGGAAGGTGTGACAGGAGGCAAAGTTAGTGGGGTTAGTGCACAGAAAGTGGGATGTAGTGCATTTGGTGTGTCTTGTTACCAGCCTTGTGCTTGGGGTGGCACCCTGTCTCTGGGCAAGGGCAACGAGCTGGTGAGGGGATGCCAGGCTGTGACAGTGGTACCACACTGATGCTTGGTGCAAGGCATTGGAGCGATGGGGATGCATGGGAAAGACCCCCCTACTCCATGCCCACTTGTAGGGGCATAAGTCATTGGAAAGCCAAAAGGCACAGAGTAATTGTCGGTTGGCATGAGCTTTACAAGCCACTGGGCTCTGCACTGAAACTTACTGCTTTGACTAGAAAGCACCCAAATAGGTTCAAATTCAGTTAAATTTTGCTCCTCCTGCTTAATTTCTGTAGCGACATTTTTGGATGCTTGAAAAATGCAATTTTTTTGGTGTCTGTTTTTAGCCATGGAAAAAATGGGAGATTGTTCAAAATTTGATTAAATATTTAAAGCACAGTTTCTATTTAGAAACTGGCACTTTATCAAGTTAAACAACCCATTAAGCTCATAATCACACTCTATCTTTTGGGGCACAATGCCTTTTGCATCTTTCGAAATTAGTATTTGTGTCATCACTCGGTATGCTCTGAGGTGAAATTAATCTTCCATTATATTGTTTCATTTTACTGCTGACTGAAATAATATTTTCAATATCTTTTTCATTGTTTATTTACGTTCTTTTTTCTGACACATGACTCATGGAGGAAATTTGAAAACAAGTCACAAAATTGAGATCCCTGATAAACGTCTAAAACTCCTTAAATATTCAGCTTAAATATTCTGCCATCAGTGTGCTGTGAGTAATTGCTTTTTTACCTCTAGCAAATGCAGCCAATGTCACTTTGAGAATTGCTGTGGTTTTGGGGCCATTTTGATGTTAGGTGATCAAATATTTAAAGACGCATTTTTTTGCAAAATAGCAGTAGTTGGTTCTGGGAGATGGAGTCCAAAAAATTCTGCAAAGGCCAGAAGAAAGAATGGAGTCAGATTTCTGTAAGGAGCAGGGATGTCAGAGCACATCCCAAACACTTGTTGGCAGACAGGGAATTGCTGGCAGACATGCCGCCTGTTGCAGTAGTGGCATCCCAGGCGTGAGAAGTGAGTCTGTGCCTTCCTGTGCCCAAGGACTGTCTCTGCAGAGTGGGAAGCAGTCACTGTCCCATGTCCCACGTGCCAAGCAAGGATTATTTCTGTGTCCAGTTGGGTGATGACCACAGTGCTCTGTGTAGTAACTCAGGGTAGGTTAGAAGTGCAGCTGTCATTTAGGAGCCTTAGTGCATGCATGATAACAGTGATTTCACCAGAATTCTTCTCCTCCCCAGTCTTACATCAAGGAAAGTTTTCCTTTTTTAGTTACCTCTAAAAATAAACGAGGCAGGCTGCTCTTTCTTTGAATGGTATGTCTGCTTTCTATGACAAGGCTGAGTTAGAAATACATTGCATTCATAGATGCAAGATATGGCAATGTTTTAAAGCCCTAGATCTTTTTGCAAATGTAATCTTTTCCATGGGGTGACTACAAGGTGTGGGTTATTTGCGTTGAGATTTACAATGAATGTTTGCAGGTTAATCTTATGGTATATTACTACCACTATAAAGGATAGTGACTGCAGCAGCAAAGCCATGACTGCGCTTTATATGTTGGAAATGATGAGGTTATATCAGCAGAGCAAGCAACTGAGCAAAATCTATTCTTATTTATGGGTTGGAATGCAGTTTGATATCTAGTCATAAAATAAATGTAACTTTAGATCATGTTCTTTGCTCTGTGCCTCATACTTGGAATTAGTGCCCAGCTTTTTCAAAGATGTTTCCTGCCGTTGCTGGTGGTACATTTATCACAAGGAGTCTGAACATGTCCTGGTATTGTAAGTTAGATCCTTTCTATGTCCCAAAAATTTGAGTGCCATGTTTTCTCAAATGAACTCATCAGAACACAGACTTTTTCTGTCAAACATTTCCCATGCTGATTCCTTCCCTTGCTGCAGCCAGGGGGTTACCAAAAGCAGAGTTCCTTCAGTTGAGGCTGATGTATCTTGTCCTTTGCAGCTCTGCCCCTGCCTAATGTTCTGCAGCAGTGGCTTTACACACAATATTTTTGGTTTCTTCTTGGGTTTCTTGTTCTTCTGTGCTAGGTCATATGAGAAGTCTCATCAGCTTTCCATTGCTTTTTGGTGTACAATAAGCGGTTGTACACTTAAGATCAATGACACTACAGAGTCAATGTCTCTGAGGATTACTGTAACTGCTGGTTTTACTTATAAGTTTCTTTCTACCTGTTAGTGCTACGCAAGGAGCTTCCTGCTTTGCATCTCACGTCCCCATCCACTATTTCCATGTTCTCATACTGGCTTTTCATGAACCTCTTTTTGTCCTGATCAATATAGTAGCCATCCACCAATCATTTCAGTGAGCAATGTGCAAGAAAGCATGCTTCAAAAAATACTCGGAGTACAGGCAAAGCCACTTACACACCTGGCTACGTTAGTTCTCCTTTGAACTCCCAGCTCACGGAGCAGGATGAACATTCACAGGCATTGCTGTAACGTGCTGGTTCTTGGTGAAGTGAAATGTTTCATTCTCGTAATGTGGAGACAGCAAAATAAAAACCTTATGCTACAATCAAGCAAGGCATCAGGGGGCTATTCTTTTTGGGAAAAAATAGTATTGTTTGTTGGATGAGATAGTCCTTAATCCCAAACTTACAGAGCACAGTTGTTTCCCTGGTGAATATGAGTAATTTGCACGCATCCTGCTAAGATTCCAGACTGACTCAAAGGGGAATACTTGCAGCGTGCAACCGAGAGAGTTTAGGCCTAAGAGGGGGGCTGACGTGACTTAAAATACCAAAGGAATGAGGATAATATAAGAAATAGTTAAATATAACTGTTACTATTAAAAGTGTCACCACAGCCATTCTTACACTGTCGTAGGATGATCTAAATGTTGAAATGGTAAAGGTGAGGTGGAGTGATAGCAGTGCATTCACATGTAGTGGGAAAACCAAAGGAGCACTGTTAAAATTGAAGTAAAACCCACAGGTATATAGCAGTTTATAGTAGGATACAAAATAGGAGAAAGCTTAAATATGTATGTATATTTTAAAACTCCATCATAGGATAATTTAAAGTACACACCAAGCAGCAATGAGAAAAGACTTGGGGCTATCATTTTTACACAGCATTTAGTCATCTATTAACTGCTTGCAATACACTCCTCTCCCAGAACCCAGCCTACAGGGAAGACTATTCTGCTCCTCTGGAAAGTACTTGTGTGAATGAGGAAACAGGTCAGGAGATGCTTATTTACCCTCTATCAAAAGATTGCAATGCTTGCTGGGAGGGGGCTATCTAGAGCAGTCAGATACGACCCTAGGTGATGACTGGGGGTCATAAATAAATAAAATTTATAAATAAGTAGAGTCCTGGCACTTGTTCCCACCACTGAAATGGGCTGTGAATAGAAGCAGGAGACCTGTGTGCTTGTAAAACAAGCCCAGTTCCTAAGAGAAGTGTTTGCAGAGATGTGCTTGCAGCTCTGATCCAGCTGTATATGGGATGACTTTGTGATGCCTCCCCCACGCTATTACCTCCTGCTCTCCTGCTACCTGTGGTCTTTTTCTGAGTAGATTTGCTGTAATAAACTAATTTACTCCTGTTGTGTTTTACTACAGACCTTGAATAAAAATAGACGTACATTTGGAAAGCCTGACTACTTCCTAAATAATGAAAATGAGGAATTCTGTTGGATAATAAATATTATAAATTAATGCAGCATTTTAAATAATTGTTCAATAATTTCAGACTGCACCTCATTTTCCTTATATTCACTGATACCAAAGTAGGACACTTCTATAGAACTGTTGTCTTGATGCTTGCCCAATCAGGTTTGGAAAGCTTTCTATTTGACTCTGTAAATCCAGGTCTAGATCATTCTAACATAGTAGATCCGACTTTCTTTTTTTCTTTGTTTGAGGAAGGGACAACATAACCAGATCTTTCTTATCCAATAGTGTGATTGAAGGACCCCTGATGCTGCACCTGGACGTGGTAAAAGCTTGATCACTTCAGCAGCCCCGAGTCACACTCTGGCTTCTGAGCATGAAGTAATAGAAAATATGCAACCAGTGTACATAGCTAATCGTTTCCTAACCTACTGCAGCAGCGTCCCGTGTAAAGGTATGTTGATATTTTAAACCCCTATCACTGCTATGATGTGGATGTGTTATAACCACCTGCTCTTTTTTTCATGTGTCTGTCACCAGATGGCTGTTGTTGATGATTTATAGGATTATATTTCAGACCTCATTAACCAACATAAGAGTATCTATGTGCTAATTTCATCCTGTCAGATATTATTTGTAATAAACATCCTGGTAGTTTCATCCAGTGGGGTTTATTGACTAAAACAGCAATGAGGCAGTACCCACATGCTGATGTGATGGGTCTGTCATTAGTCTGTCATAGGCTGGGTGGGTACACCCCCTCCCAGCTACCACGTGCTCCTATGCTGCTCCCTGCTCAGCATCTGTCAGATGAAGGAGACCCCTGTTCTGCAGTCCCTGCTACTGTCAAAGAAACGGTCCCACTTAAAGCCCTCCCTTTCCCTGGTAATCTACAGCGTCCTTAAAAACATACTCATAACACAACCCCCTACGTGGCTATTTTCTTTTTATCTGAAGAGCTCATGCCAGCATTCTCAGCTTAGGCAGCAAAATGTTATTTATTTCAAGAGCCTGAGGTACCATCTGTTAGCAAAGCAAGGAAAATAGCGGTGCCTGAGGGCACAGCTGACCCCAGAGCTCCTGGTTTTGGGTGCTGGGACCCAACTTTCCTTTCCATGATGTTCCACACTTGCCCCAAATTAGAGTAGTTGGGGGTGACATTCTCAAACTACCTGATGTTCTCTGTGCCAGCAGAGTCCAGCTCTGGTATGTGGCTTCTAAACAAGATTCAGCAAAAAGAGACAAGGTTTTTAGCAAGGTTATCAATCCCACATCCCTATGCAGGGCCAACTGCTGTTGCCAGGAAAAGTCCCATTAAAGCAGCTCTTGTTCTACAGCTGACTCCAGGGAGTCCAAAATCCATCAGCAGAGACCCCAGGATGGAATGAGGCCCCAGGACAGGCTTGGCTCCGCTTGCCGGCTGGCCAGTGGGGCTGAACGCAGAGTGCATCCCTGCCAGTTTAGAATGGGCCTTTATTCTTCTCTACTCTAAAATAGCTACAGTCCGTATGGCATTTGCTGACATTTCCAAAACTAGAAAACAATCCACCTTCACTGCTGTGAGAGTGCTGGGGTCAAAGAAAAAAGGTGGTGCTGGAGAAGGGATGTGCATGGAGGGCTGAGGGTATGCAAGGTGCTTATAAGAGACCAAGCCTGTGCCCATAAAGCCATAGGGGAAAACTGCTGGAGAGGACTTTTGCCTCTCCAGGCTGTTGCTGGTGATGCTGGGAGCTGGAGCACCTCTGCTACACCTCACGCTCCCACTTGTCCTGAGTGTGGAGCAAGGAGTGGGAAGCTGAGCGCTAAGGGATCGTTACGGGACTTGTGTAACGCTATCATACAAGCTGCCATACCAGCCTACGATGCTTATTGCCAAAGGCAGGCTGCTGGTACAACATAAATAACAATAAATCCTGCTGGAATAGAAATTCTGTGGTTAGGCCCATTCCCAATATTTAGAAAAAACTGAGTGATATGTATTTATTAAAGTCTGCAACTGCTGTGGTGAGGATTGGTACCGCTGGTACCCGTCTAGATGAACAAATGGTGCTTCTCCTGTGTTTTGTTACTGCTGTCACAGACAGGGAGAGCTCCTGTTTAAGGAAAGCCCTGTTTGGCAAGTGTTATCTGCTGGGGCATGGGATGAGGAAAGCAGTCTGGATGTCAGGTCCCTGCAATCTGCATCCAAGGGCCTGGGACTATTGATGTGGATGGGCCCTCTGGAAGCATCACTGGTAGACAGGGCAAAGCTAGGAAAAGAAAAGGGTGTCACAAGCCTTCTGTGTAAGTCTTGTAGCCTCCTCTGATGTTTCGCTACAACCTGGGCAGATTTACAGAGGGAAGAAGGTTTCTTAAAGGGCAACAGCTTCTGCATTGCCTTCCTGCTGTGGTGGATGCTCCACGCTGTGTGGCATAGTGTGTGGCACCACTCATGTGTGCTCGATCACAGAATTGTCCCTGCTACTCCTCAACCCACACCCAGTGGAGCTCGGCATCCTCCCACAAGATGTGGCTCTAACACCTTGCGTTTGCCCTGACAGTAACCCTTAAGGCACATCCACCCTGAAGAAGAATCTGTGCCTGAGCCTTCTTTCTCTTGCCAACCCAGGCAAGCCAGGCTTTCATACTGTAAAGCCACAGGTGGCTTTTATCAGAGCAGGCTTATATTAGAGTAGCCAAAGCTGCTGTGAAGTGGGTCAGGCAGGAAGATTTTTAGAGGAATTTCAGGGTCCTTTCTGCCTTTTTCCCCAGACAGCTCCAAATGCTTTGTCTTGGCACATCATAAGAGCTCTTGGGTGGTTTGGCAACCCGGGGAGCAACCAATTGTCCTAATAACCCTGTCTCCCATTATCAGATCCTAGCTTAAGCTCCTTTCCTGGCTGTCCTCACTGAAATGGTCATATTGCCAGTCAAATGTTTCAGCAGCCACAGTCTGACTCCAACTGTTCTTAAAATCCCATTTACAGGATTTCCTCTCTGCTTTGCAGGGAGACAGTCCTAAGCAATATGCTTAGTTCTTCAACAGGCTCTTCTGGCAGCTTCTGCAGTGAAGCATTGCTGGAAAAGGGCAGGGTATCTGTGCTCCTAAAATGTTCTTGTTCCTCTGTGGTTGGTATTGATTCTCCCACTCAGTTTCCCAGCAAGACCAAGTCTAAATAATTTATAGGCAGGGTTCATTCCAGCCCTGAAAAAAGCTTCTTAAGAGAAATGTAACCTGAAGGAACATCTTCTGTTTTTTTGCCATAGAAAAAAATTGTGGAAGTGATCACCAATACTGGCACTTTTCCAAAGACCACAAGCCTAAAATTGTTCAGGATTTATTTTTATTTATATCTTTAAGTAATTTGAATGCACAACCAAATCCTTGTTTATATATAAAACTCAAATACCAAAGTAATGAAAGTGAAACGTAAAAGAATTTAAGCAAAGAGGCTTTGTTTCCACTAAAGTCTGGTAATGAGCAAAGTATTGATATTTACTTTACAAATGGGGCTTTTTAATTTGGAAAGCTCGTTAATAGGATTTCTTTTTTAATTCTCCTGCCTTAAAGCTTAATTTACCTCTGCAGCATCTTTAGTTTTCCGATGAACAAGCAGTAAAGTGGTCATCCTTTGTTGGGATATTCAGGCTGTTTCTGTATGGAGGTGGAGAGGGTTCCTCAGGGGAACGCTTTGGTGTCCCTGTGCTGAGCATCCCACTCTGAACTGGACATGCAGGTGCTCAGCTATAGCCTGCCAGTTCTGTACCACCTCACACCCTTAGAAATATTTTTTCATACAGGTAGGTGGAAACTTTTTTTTTTCCGGATTTTTTTTTTTCTGAAAATTTCACTACCCATTTTTAAGCAAAGACCTGGCTGCACCCCCATCCCAACCAGCATTCCCTGCTCTTTGCCCAGCTGCGTGCCACACTCCGGGCACTGAGCCCTGCGATGCCAGGCACAAAGCCTCTGTGAAGCTTGTGGGAGTCATTGACAAAACCAGTGACATACCAGCAAGCTGCTTTTAAAGGGTTTCGTTGGGGCCAGCAGGGAGTGATGCCAATGGCCTCCCGCAGCAGCCAGCAGGCAGAGCAGGCTGGCTGTCCCCTGCTGCAGCCAATCTCCAATGGAGGCATCTCCTGCTCTTGC
This sequence comes from Tringa tobata, assembly GCA_033628505.1. Classification (NCBI taxonomy): domain Eukaryota; kingdom Metazoa; phylum Chordata; class Aves; order Charadriiformes; family Scolopacidae; genus Tringa; species Tringa tobata. Next base: position 3,445,249 of record JAHREE010000559.1, read on the forward strand.
CTACTCGTGTTTCCCAAATGTCCCTGTCACTTAAACATGGCAATTTAAAGAATAACAGTCAGATGATTCTCAGTACCATCTGTCTAAACGTTGCTTTTGCTAGGAAGTCAATTAAGCTAAAGTTTTTCTTTGCAGAGAATGATAGCTGCACTCTGATGAGAAATGCACTTGATAATTTAATAGGCATTTTGTCTTTTTTCTAACAAGCTGTGTTGATTTCTGAGTAGTCTGCTATTCACTAAGGGAGGAAAATGAACAAACTGAAGTAAAACATTAGAAGATCCATTAACGTGAAGGATGTTTAATCTCTGCAAACTAAAAATAAAGCTTGTGAGCTATTTGGATTATTAACATTTGAATGATAAAGAAATTTAGGAAATGCCAAGACAGTGGGGAAAATGTCAGCTTTTTAAATTAAAAAAAATTGTTTTGAAATAATGGATATAATCATGTTTTGACTTTTGAAGGGAGAAAAATGTTTTCCTGACAGTGTTTCTGTAGTAGAATACTTTCAAGGTCAAAATCTTAAGTTTGAAAGAATGAGTCTCAGGCCGTGAGAGGCTTTTTGACATTTTCAGTTCACAGAAGGTTTCGATTGTCTTCAGTCCTAGAATATGGAAAATCTTGAAGGTCTCAAATGCAATGTGATAGAAAAATCTTTTCCCAGTCAATCCTGGTGTTTTAATTGACCATCTTTGGCAGAATTGTGGGGCTGGTTATAGCAGCCATGAGGTGCTTTACCTGAGGGCAATGATTTCTCAGCCTGGTGATAAACTTGAAGATGGTTTCAGCTGAGTTTTTTTTTCTACTGTTGGCCCCTACACAGGTTGGATTTTATGGAAAACCAGGAGCCAATTTTGAAAATGAGTTAGTTTGGCAGTCAGAAATCAAACAGGATTTTGTTTTTGTTTATTTTAGAATGATGATAGCACATCTGTGCACTGGCGCGGCAAGGTTTGTTGGCAGATGCTGGGTCTGAGCCCGACAACTGCCCCCATGAGAGTCTTTTGGGCTGTGGGAGAGCAGGGGTGTTTTGCTGAACTGGCAGCCCTGGCCCTGGTGACTGCAGGGACATGACCGATGTGGCTGCTTCATCCCTCCTCTCTGAGAAATACAGAGGAGAGCAGGAGCTGCAGGGACCCAGGCAGTCCCGGAGCTGCTCCCTTGAGTCGCAGGAAGGCCAAACAGGGATAGCTGAGGTTGTGCCCTCACAGTGAACACTGGGTGAAGCTTCCCCAGAAGGGGGTGCAGATGCAGGCTCCCTGCCAGAGCAGAGGAGCTTAGCTAAAACGGCATCACCATGCTTTTCCTATCAGAAAATGCATTTTCCTCACAACTGAATAGTGGAGGGGCTCAGGGGGGAAAAACAGGAGGCTCAGTGACACTGTCCCACTGGTAACCCCGTGGTGCTTCTGGGGTCCAGAAGATCTGAGTTTAAGTCCTCTTCTGGTTTGGATCTGCTCCACACAAAGTACACGCAGCTCTTTGAAAGCTGCTGCCTTTCCCTGAGAGCGCTGTTACTTCCCAGGCCCTCTCCGCTCATCGTCTTGCAGGCAGACTCTTGGGGGAAACTCACTTTATTAATGATTTAAGCCTCGTGGGATGGAGACTGACAGTAGGTGAGTGATGGACAGGGTGTGGGTGACCTGTGGGGAAAGGGAAAGGCTGAGAATGAGCCACATCAGGAACCAACCGAGGCAGGGACAGGGCAAGAAACAAAAGAATGAGCCAGGATGAGGAAAGCCACAGGTTTACATTGGACAAAGCCCTTGTTTTGTCTCCTTATGTTTTCATAATAAGTTAAATATGGTAAGTAGCAAAACATCCATATGAGGCCACATTTTTGTGTTTATTGTAAATCCACTTATGCAGCTGGGGGTTCGGTACAAGTATGGCTGCAGGGCTGGAGCCACTTTGGTGCCTGATACTTGCTAGAACTAAGTTGAAATCCAGCAAAAAACATGCAGCCTGTCATTCCCTTATCACAGCCCTGTCTTACCCTGTAACGCACGCAGGTCCATAGATTTGTGACTGGTAGGGTGTTTTTATAAGCAGTCCCTACTCGGCTGGTTCTATAGTAGCTGCAGTGTGCTAGCAGAGGAGATGCAGATCTCTGCTGTGTTGCAGTGAGTGCTTAAACAAATTCCACAAATAATCTCTGAAAATGAGTTTCCACCCCAGCAATGGGTGACATGAACTGGTATAACCCCTTTGGGGAGCTGCACTGTGTTTGGTCTGGGAGACTAAACTCTGATGCTTTTGAAAGTGAGTGTATGTGAAGGCCAGAGAGAAGAACAGATATTAAAACATTGCTGGGATTATGCCTGAAGCAAGAGTACACCATGGCAAATAGACTGATTTCATGTTTAGGATACTGAAGAAACGTGAACTGGTCATCTGCCAAAGGTTCCTGGGAGCTCTCAAACAATACTGCAAGGTAAAACAATATTGTAATTTCACCAGAGGGTGAGTAATAACGCCCCTGGTAGCTGCACGTGGGCTGGGAATATTTGCACAGCCTATACCTAAGGATCTTCTCAGGATCCTGTTGGCAGTACTCCTACGGAAAGGTCAGATCCTGGTACCTGGGGTAGGTACCCAACCACTGAGCTCTGGAGCTCAAAGGACCAATGTTGTTCTGGTGCTGGCAGAGATTGTTCACCTGAGTAACACCCAACAGCAATCCCTGGAACAGCCACAAATACCCTTTAATTAAAGCTTATAATTTGTTTTTTAAAAGATCCCACATATTAGAATACTACAATAATTGGAGGAAATGACTGAATGCCATGGAGCTGCTTCATTTGAATAAGAGATGTAAATCAGTTTTGGAACAGGATGGAGTCTTGTGGCTGGATGCTCTCTAGCAGAAGGGACCAAACTTTAAGTCCCTTTGCTGGCATATACCATCGGACACCATGGGACTTGTTGCTGAGTTTGCCTGCATCGTATGGTTTTAATCCACATTTTATACAGCAAACCCCCTCCCCCTCTGTCTGGGAAAACAGCATCTTTAAATTTAGGCAAGGACTGTAATTCACCCATTTTCAAAAGACCCTTGAGACGCATACACCATTCAAACACTGCTTTTAAATATCCCCCTCCCAGGGCACAGCCACAGCTCAAGGCCAACTTAGCATGATTGTAATTCCGAGTGATTAAAATTTATGGTGGCTAATCTGTTGGAAAGCATATGTTAGAGCAGCATTTGGCTGATCAAGTACATTATCTGATAACTGCCAGTAACTTCTGCTGCATGATCTATAGCCTGATTCTGAGGGGAAGGTATTTAACCTGCAGGAACTTATGAGACTAGAAAGAAATAATAAAACCAGTGTAGGCTTAAGGGAATAAGATGAAATGAAAGCTATTGAAAAGCAGCTGGTGAAGCGGTTGAAGCATTCCAGTAGTAACAGCAATCAACAGCCCTGCTAAACCAACGGGCTGCGTGACCTTGGTTGGGAGCAGATATGGAATGGTGCTGTCTGCCTTGGGCTAGCAGAAATTCAGGCAAATGAGAGGATAAAATAGCAGCCTATCAAAAGTGAATCCTCTTCAAGGGTATCTGAAAGGATTTCCAAGGCAGATTTTTTGCAGAATTAGTAATGTGCTTTGAAATTTCTGTGAAGCGACAAATTGCTTGGCAGGATTGCTGGATTTTTGGCACAGTGAAGGCTGAAGAGTAAGCCCTCGCTGCTGGACCAGGCAGCAGCAACGTGCTTGGCTGAGTCTCTTTTTGGAAAGCCTGAGGATTGCCATCAGCATCCCAGGCATGGAGGGGCCGCGTGAGGTAGATGCCTTGGATCAGCAGCTGGCCTTAGATCGGCTGGGGTTTGGGTGCTGAGGAACCACCATCTTTCCCACCCTGCTCAGCAGCCATATACGGTTGCTTTGACTCATTTAAAAAATGTTTAGGAGATGATGTTAGTAATCTAAACTGCCTGTGGAGAAGCCTTAAACAGATTGTGCAGTTTTCCTCCTCCCTGCCACAGTTTTATTTATGTTCCCATTCCCACTGATGAGGCCATGGCACCGAGTGGAGGGGTTGGACTCAGTGCTGCCCCGACCACACACAGCGAGGAGAGGACTCGGTGGCCTTCCCATCCCTCCTGCCACCTACTTACTGCTGTCGTGGTCCCTTGAGCAGGTGTTTTCTAGGTCAGGCTGCAATTTACTCAGAGATTCATTCAGTTAATGGCCTATGCAGTGCCACGCTGAGTATGAGGAACTCATTTCCCACCTTCAGGCAATGAATCCAGCGACCCTTTGCCATTGCTGCTCGTTGTGTCCCGTTGAGGAGTGCTGGCGTAGCTGTGCTTTAGGAAGGGGAAATGTGCTGATGAATCAGGAGTCGTGGCAGGCTCCCAAACGGACTTGTCCCTTCTTTGTAATAAGGTGTTTTACATTGTAACCTTCCCATCATTTTCAATAAGCTCTTGTGCGGTCAAATCCACACTTGGCCATCTTCCTCATTTTCCATCTGCTTATAAAAAGGGCTTACGAGTGATGAATGATTAAGAGGAGGTGCTGTTGAGGATGGCTGCCCTGGGCAAGAAATCCAGGTTCCCATCTGGCTTTCTTTGGTCTTTTTTGGTCTAGTTTTCTGGAATAATGTTGCTGACACGGGGACATCCCTTTTCCAAAGGGAGCTTGGGGGGAGCCAGGAGGGTTGTCGGGGGGAGAATTAAGGAAGCAAAGCAAGGTTTATCCCATATATTTAGTTTCTACCCTATTGTGTCTATTGGAACTGTACCTGTATCGCTAAGTGAGAACATGGTCCTGCTGCCTAGGCGTGATCACATCAGTCAGGTTTTTTTTAGCAGGTTTTCTTCAAAAGGCTTAAGTGTGATATAAAAATGATTCATCTTTAAATTCAGTCTGAATGCTTCATCATGCTGAACTGGAAATTCTTGTTCAAAGCTATCCCAAACCGTCCTGTGAAAGACAGAAATTACCCAGCAGATAGTCCTTACTATGTCTGCCTTGGATTGATTTGTTACAGCAAAATGAAACTGGCCAACAGTAATAAATTAAAAAAGAAATCCTCTTCATCAGTACAATGAGACCGTAGTCTTTATAATTTATTATGGCAGTGTAGAAGAAATCTATTGCATACACCTAACTCTTGGAGCCAGGAGAGATTTCCTACAGCTTCTGGTCAATTCCTTCTTGCAGGAAATGAGAGGTACTGGCAGTGCCCCTCCAGAATTAGCTCCCACAGTGATCAACAGGAGCTGTGGTTTTGGCTCAGAGTGAAAAAAACCAGCAGCTTATTTTTGCCCATATTTATGGCAGCTGGCTTTAGCAGTGTCCATAAGTGCGTACCAGTAAGGGTGAATCCCAGTTGGAGACTCAAAATTGGTCTCTCGAGAACCTCTTTTTGCCTTGAGTAGCTTGTTAAAGCATAAATCTCTTCCCAGATAGGCAGTTTGTCTGTTGCAGACAAGTTCGTATCGCCGTTCACAGTGGTGTTTTTGTTTGCCCATAGGGATGAGTGTGTTTTGCAATCCTTTAACTCGTACAGTGTGTTCAAAACAGAAAGGTCTTTCACGTATTCCTGCTTCACTGCTCTCAGTGAATTACCAGTCATCTGATTTAATTAAAGGGTAACTCAGCTGACCTTAATAAGCATATTAGTCAATGGTATTTCTTAAAGGTAAATTTATATATCTTCAATTACAGAAATGGATCAACTGAAAAAAATGAAGCTTCTTTAGCTGCTGTTCTTACTTCTAAAGATCTGAAATGTATTTTCTAGACCAATAAGCTTAAAGAAGGGCTGCAGTGCATTCAAACAATTCCTGGTAGCCCTTCCAATGCAATATTCCTCCTTCTCATTATGTCCTGCTGCTGCCCTTTATCTCACACTGCTGGGGAGAAGTGGTATGTTCCCATTAAAAGGGGAAAGGAGCTCTCTGCCCTAAACAAGCCTGCTCTCGGATGTCCTCATTTGGCCCTTAGTATTCAGAAATATTCAAAGACTGCTCTCCTGCAGCCAGGTCAGGGCAATGGAATGTGAGGACACTGCCACGCATCACCAGGGGAGATGCTTTAGCCGGAAAAGAGAGCAAGCCCCGTTCTTCTCTCTCTCTTCCTACCCTTTACCTACATTTTCTCAATAGCCCCTTGAGGCAGGAGGGAAAAAGCCCCCCTGTCTCCAGGCTGTGACTGGGCAATCCAGCTGGGTACTGCAGATGTGGAAGTCCTGACATCAAGGCAGGAATTAATGCCACCTCCACCCATAAACTGTCCTTGAAATTGTAATTGAGTTGTTACACTGAGGTGAAACGTGCTTTCTACTTTTTAGTGTGTTTATTAAGTTGGCAGTGTATGATTTATTATATTCTTAATTATTAATTTTCTTGCTCATAAGTGCCTAGATTTTTGTAAATGATGAGATAGGGAAGTGTAATGCTGTCACTTAAGAACCTTAACTGAAATGAAGGGTTTGGCTTTTTAATGCAATTTATATTTATGAGAAACTAATATAAGATCATTTTATATTATCAAAGTAATATAACTAATACAAGATGATTAAAAGAATGATGATTGGGTAGGACAGACACATACTTATGTGAGCAAAAACTAACTGCTGTAGGATCTAGGTCCTAATTTTGCAAAACATTTAAATACTCAATTTTGTGGGCAGGGAGGTTGTACTGTGTTAAGCCCTAAGTGTGAAGAAATTTATTGAGTGTTGCTCAAGGCTACCTAATATTCTGAATTTTGTAAAATGGAGCAGGGCAAAATTGAATGTGGAATAGGTTCAAGCTCAATTTTGCTTGCTTTCATTCTCACGAAGCTTTACCTGCTGAGCATTTGCAGAAGATGCTCATGAAAAGTGTGGTGAGCAAGGCTGGATTAAGCTGGTTTAATTCCAGTTCATAGTTTCTGGGTTTTTTTCTACCACTATGGGTGAAAATAAAGCTCAAGTATTGGGTCCAGTTGTAACAATCACAGACTACCTTGAATACCAGCAAGCGTCATCCAGACAAGGAAAAGAACATGTATTATACCACTTCTGGAAGTTATGAGCACAGGGCATGGTTGACACATTTATTAATACATGTGAGAAGTTCTGAACCTGCTTGTAAGGGTACAGATGTTTTTCATGCACCTTCAGAGCTCCTTACTCAGTGCTGTGTCTGATCATGAAGTTTCATAATGAAGTAATTCAGAATTCAGCAGTCATTGCAAGTAAAGAAAATAAATCCATCTGAATCTTTAGCATTAAATGTTCCCTTAATTCACAGCAATTTCATTTTCATGGTGCTGCATGAGCTGTACGAGGACAGCAATGCTTTTATTCTGTAATTCTTGGTTGGGGGAGCAGGGGCAGGAAAGAGACAATATATGAATCCCTATTTCAAACTACTCTCTGACAACTAAGTTTCTCCAGATTAAACACGGTATTGTCAGAATTCACTTTTCTCAAATGTCAAGGTCAGCTAAGGGTTTGTAAATTAGTTCATGCCAAGAGAAACTAATGAACCAGTTAAAAGACTGATACTGAGGTTTAGCTCTGTGAACATGTTGGTTAATCATCTGAGAGTCCACTAAATATGCTTTTTATTACTTTCTTGGCTTTATTTCTGTGTTTAATTTGAATAAATCTCAGTCACAACCTCATTTTGCTAGGAGTCACATCTCCACTGGGTGTTCTTGGAACCTTTTCTAGTTTTATATTAAATAAATATAGAGTAAAAGTTCTAAAACCAGCATGCGGAAAAATCATAGCAGTTGTTACACAGATATTTTAGATACATTAATATAGGTGTAACATAAAACAGGAATACAAGTTCTCCTTTTTTTTTTTTTCCCAAGGAATAATCTACTCATGTGAATGAGTAGCTCCAGGTGCAAATACTATGGGGTGATTATTTCCCAAGGATTAACACCCCAAATGCTGTCATAAGATCTGAAACTTCCCTCCCGCACACTGGAGAAGAATAAAGAGTCAGTTACGGGCATCCATGGAAACTTCATCATCTCAGAGCTTTGTAGATCCCAACAGACCCAAATCAGGCAAGGAGCGGGCAGCCTCCTTGCCAAGAGCAGGGTTCTGGCCAGGCATTGGCAGCAGGAACATCTGAGGTCTCTTTCCACAGCTCGCTCTGTCTTCCGGATTTATTTTTAAGTCTGTGTAATCACCTTGAAGTCTTTTCATGGGTAGTTTGAAACCATATTGCCTCCCACTGGAAGAGGTAATGCAAGACTTGCAGAGGTTGTACAACCTTTGCCTGAGGTTTTCCTGATGACAACTTCATGACCGGGCCGTTTCCTCTCCTGGTTTATTGCACTTCATTACTCTCAATTTTCATCAGTGCATGGAAAAATCCCAGGCACCGGCTCATAAAAATGCAGATTTCTTTTTCCTCTTCCAAATCCAGTTTCATTCTTTTCTTAAGAAGGGGAATTGAGGTTTTAAGTCAATAGCTTGACTACATCTTATGTGAATTGACAGTACAGGCAAGCAGCCTTAATACTGTGTTTCAGCTCCTTCACATCTGTTGGGAACTCAAGTATGTTCCTCTTCAAAATGAGTCTCCCCTAGGCACGCGATGCTTCACTGACACCCTAACAGATGGAGCTCATCCTTTTTGTGTGAAACACAGCAGCCCCAGTTCAGCCAGGAGGGGAAGAGCCCGGCTGAGGATTACAGAGGCATGAGAAGCGCAAATAGGTGAGTGCAAATCGTGGGGACCCTCTTCCTGTACCCTCGGGAAGGGGACAGGGCAGGCACCCCAGCTGAGAGAGAGGCTCCTCTGGGAGCTCTCAGAAAAGGCAGTCTGGGGATGTGAATGCAAGAGGAAGTTTTCCCTCTCTCCAACCCCTCCTGCAGTGCCTGGATGCTGCAGCTGGGGCTGGAGCACCTCCCCAGCAGACCTGGCCGAGGCTTTACCAAGTAAGGAGACCAAGTATCTCCAGGGAACTGGTGATCACGGAGTGACACCCCCTCCCCAGGGGTTCCTGACCCCTGTTTATGCCTCTGTCTCTCATTATTTTCCAAATCAAAATTTCCACTAGCCTCGGTGGCCCAGACTGCCAGGCCATTTAAAGCCTGGCAAAGGAATGTTTTAAGCAAACATGTGATCCAACCTCCCAAAGGAGTGCAGATAATTAAGTACTAATTTGAGCAACATTTTAAAAGCAATTATGGGTTTTATTTGTGGATCAGCAACTGCTTAAATCGATGGCTTTAGGGTGAGAGAGTGATGCTCGCCCTTACTAGATCAGTAAGGTGCTGTTTATGGGCAGCTGTGTTTGGACATTTTTTGGTTGTGTTTCTGAGTGTTAAAGGAGTGACTGGTTCAGTGCCAGCCTGACTTTGCAGCACAGAGATATTTGATCAGGACTAAATAGCTGACAGTGTAATGGAACACGGTGATCACACATTTGTTTCACTCATCAGCAATGCAATTGGTGAAACTAGAGCAGATAATTAGAGTTTATAACAAAACAAATGCATTTATAGTAGGTACTACTGGAGGAGCAAGCGGAGCGCGTTTCTCATTGACGTTAAGGTCCCTCAACCCCACCATGACACTGGAGTTATGGTCTCTCATGCATCCCTTGTTAGTTAAGGACAGTGGGTAAGTCCCAGGAAAAGATCCCAAAGCTAAACCCAGTAGTGTTCATCCGACCTATCCTCTCTTGGTTTTCCCCCCAGGAAATTTCTGCATTGCCTCACAGTTCAAAGAAACCTCATTATCTAATAGAGCAGTAAAAACCTTTTCCTGTTTTTTAGGCAAGAATTGGAAGGGGGGAAATTTTCATAGTACAGCAACAAAAAAATTGAGTTGAAAGGATGTAAAATAAAATTATATTAATGCTGGGTACAGTTTTATTTATCTAAGTGCAGCAGGTGAATAGTGATGTCCCTGATTATCTGACTGCAAAATGTGGTGTGGTGCATGAAGGAGCAGCGAGTTGCTGGCCACCAGTGGCACCTGGAGCTGTCTCCCTGCCCCATGGCCTGTCCCTGGCAGCTCACCGAAGGGATGGAATTACTTTTAGGCCTCTTCAAGCCCAGAATTCAGAAACAGATGTTTCTTTTGGAACATAAATTTTACAGGGCTCCAAATGTTTTCAGAGACCAGACCAATGTTGTCCCCATTAGTCAGAGAAGTATTTCTTCCTCCTCTGAAATCCAAGGTCATTTCTGGGTCTCAGATCTATGGCAGAGATTTCCACTGGCTAATTGTGTTGGTTTTCAACAGTTCACCCTCCAGCTGCACGTCCAACAGTGAATTGCCTAGTTTATCTCCACTGTATCCTACACCCTAACCCTGCCACATTACCTTAAAAAAACCCCAACAAACCAAACCAAAACAAACCCCAAAAAACCCCACAGGAACAAGAAAATGCCCCTGGGTACCCTGACACCCATTACCTGAGATGTGATTAACCTCCTGATTTGTGCAGTACTAGCAAGAGAGCTCAAGGAAGAATTAGCATCCTAAGGAAAGCACAATAACACCTTAAATCTTGGCCTTGGCTAAGTGGCAGCCTGCATTAATATCTAACAGTATAAGCTAAATCAAGGAACATAAATATAGAGGAGTATCTCACATTGGCTTCCGCATGGGTCCAGAAGTGATGAAATAATACATTTTCTAATTAGGAAAAGCTGGACTTAAGACCAGCTTTGTCTTGAAAGACATAACTGCTTATATTAATAAGAACTGCTGATTTTTACCTAGAATAAAACATGCCTGGATTATTTCCAAATTATAATTATGGTGGAAAAAAATGAAGAGATATATGTATCCATACTAAAGCCATTACACTGAACATCTATGAACTCTGAGTCAGGCAAGGTTACAGCTGGGGATTGACCATGTTTTGAGGCCAAGAGTGCAGATTTTGGATCTAATAGCTATTCCATGAGTGGGTTATCATCTCCTATTTGAGCATGTTTTGGTAGAGATAGTGTCAGATGGAGGTTCTGACAGCGGGTGTGATGCACGGCCATGGATGAAGTGGGACAGTAGGAGCCTGGGCATGGTCTTGTAGGTGATATGTGCACCTTGAGCTGGGTCCAGGACTTGCGGTGACCTGTGCAGAAGCTTCCAGCTGCACTCTTGTTGTGAAAGAGCATGCCCAGGTTGGGCTGCACACTTGACAAACATATGCAAGACTGTGTAATGTTTTCTCACTGATAAAAGAATGATTAGACAAACAGTCCTCGGTGATAATCCACTGTGGAAACCACAAGGAAGAAGAATAGAAAGCAACCGCAAGATTAAATAAGTATCACTAGAGGCATGGTAAGAGGTGTTATGCTGTGTCTGCAGAGGAAGGGCAGGGTTTACTGGGCAACATAAATCCCTGTGGGAAAGACAGAAAACTTGTGAGACACAGATTTTCAAGTAAACACTCAAGCACAACATTGGTGTTAACCTCTGTCAAATGAATCCAAGTTGCCAGCCTCTCCCTCTCCATTGCTAGCTGCATGACTCACACCATTACCCAATTTAGTCTAATTGGGACCCAGCCAGTTCCCCAGTTGCTTATTGTTAAATTAGCTTCACTGAAGCAGGAGAAGCTGGAGGCTTGTGGTTCTGTGGCTGTTGAGTTTTGCTTGCTGGGCTGCAGTTGCTCTTTTCAGGGTATATTGCTTGTTTGGCTTACTCTGCCCTACCGCTTTCTAGTGGTGCTTTAGGGATTCCTGGCTCCCTGGACACCCTGGTGTGCCTTGACCCTGCAAGCTGTGACCCTTGCACAGCAGCACAGCTTCTCTGGACCAGCTCAGCCAGCAGCATCCAGCACCTGGAGCCAAGGGAGATGGAGAGAGGGCAAGATTTGCCCTCTCAAATTCAGGTAGTTGAAGGTGGGGGGTGATATGGAAAGCTTGGGGCTGCATTGTTGTGCTGGGGTCTACTAGCCTGTTGCAATCCAGCAGTTTTTCAGGGGAGATGGCCTCTGCAGGTGGCAGCTGGGAGGGTTACTGTGGATGGGCTGCTGCGGCTCTAGGGGAGGTTATACCTGCTCCAGTGCCCACCTGGGCTGTGAGGGCTTTCGTACTGTTGCGGACGGAGTGATTAACTTCACTAGTTAGAGTGAAGTAGTAAAATATTTATTAAGGTGAAGCAGTGATTTAACAAAATCGGTAGTAAGTGCAATAAAACCAGTAGTAAACATGATAGTGTTTTACAAGATTTGATGTCAAGATACACTCTATTTACTGCATAGAGGACAGGGTCAAACAAGCTGTCAGGGAGCCCCTCCCGTTGAGTCAGGAGGTTCAGAAAGGACCCCCTGGCTTTCTTAACTCCTCCTCAGAGAGGAGTCTGGGTGCGGCTGGATCCAATCCTAGTCCCAGACTTGGTCAACGGTTTATGTCTAAAGGGTTATATATGCGCAATCAATCCTTTACATTACTTAGCTAAGTTTTCAAAGTTTAGCATGCTATTAGTCACTTACTGAGAATCTGTTGCGGCAAGGAATCTCTCAGCCTTGAGGAGTAGAACCTTAAGCGAGCGTCCTCACAAAATGGGAGATCCTGGTGTGCAGCCCGCTGCCATACAGGAGAGCTAAAGGGTTCTTGGGCTGTCCACTATTTTTACAGTAGGATAATTGACCTATAGACATATTCTCATGGGAACAAAATTTCTGGGTCCCCACTCCAGACATTATTTTGACTATGTTGCCAGCCATCCCACAAAGTCCAGGTGCAAGTTATCACAACTGCTGTTGTGATGGCCATGGTGGCCAAGGCCCAAGCAGGAGCTGGGGCAGGGGGAGCAAAACAGGGAGAGCACACCACCACACGTACCCACCCAGGACAGGGGCACTACTTGGTCCTTTCTGTCTGTAGTGAGAGATTAAGGCACAAGCCCTGTGAAGCCTTCCTGGTTATCTTCCTCTCTGGTCTGTGTGCATCTGGAGTGCTCACAATCTGGAGTTCAGCTGCAAAGAGACAGACCATGGAGATCTTGTAGTTTAATTTGAGGTTGTCATCCAGAAGTAATGGGATAATTATCTTTCTAAATCTGTGTGTTTTGACAATGTAGAAAACAATTTACAGTCAAACAGGGGTCATTGACTTGCTTTATTCTTGTTCTAGAATGACAAAATATAAATGATTACACCTACGGTGTGTCAAGGTTGTCAGTAAGCACAGAAATGTGTCATGTCTCTGTCCTGCCTGGAATGAAGAATTCATCCTTGTGTGCTCTGGATTCACTAGGTTTAAATGCAGCAGGCAGAATGAAAAGCAAACAGGACCTCTGTGCTAGGTGTGCCCTAGCTGTGCAAAGAGACACGGGCAGAAACCAAAACCCAGGTGTGAGAATCGCTGAGCTAGCTCAGTGTGTGAAGCTGGTTGTTTTGCTGCAGGATGGGAGGTGAGGGAACGGGGGGCTTGGACAGGGCCAGCAATTGATTTGGTTGTAGAAAGTGTGTTTGCAAAGGCTAATCTCTGATAGCAATTGGCATGATCACATCCAGCTCTCAATTCATATACAGTCAGGCTGTTGCCCAGTACACCCTGCCCATCTCACTTAGCATGCAAGAACTGGCAGCAGTTTGTGCCAGGAATATGGGATGAGTCATTTGAGCTGTCTTGTTTGAAGAAATCAGGTCCCCGATTGCACTGTTTATTCTGAAGTCTTTCTCTTTCACTGAGAAGAACAAAGTATGCCCAGAAGATGTGGAAGGTTGGGGATATTTTTTTCCATATGCAAATAATGTCCTTCACTATTTTGCCGAAGTAGAGGTTAAGGGTGCCCTCCATGCTCTTACAAGATGAAAGGTGATACAACACATCTGTACCAGGCAAGAGGGGTTTTTTTTTAGGCTGGCTACGGGCCTCATCTGATTTGGCATTGCAGGATGGTTGAGGTGGGCAGGCATCTCTGGAGATGGGCTGGTCCAGCCCTGCTTGGAACAGAATCAGTCAGAGCAGGCTGCCCAGTGCCATCCCCATCTGGGATTCTCCAGGGACACAGAGTCCACAACTTCTCTGGACAACCTGTTCTTGTGTTTGAGCACCCTCACGGGGATGGGGAAGAAAAAAAAAAGGCGGCTTTAATTTTTAAATGAAACTTCCTGTGTTTCAATTTTGTCCTGTTACTGTGCCCCAGAAGAGTCCACAGAGGAGACTGTGGCTCTGTCTTCTTTGCTTTGCCCCCATGAGGTGTAAGATGACCTGGAGCCATCTCTTGTCCAGGCTGAACAGTCCCAGATCTCTAGTCTCTCCTCATGCGTCAGCTCCTCCAATCCTTTAATCATCTCTGTGGCTCCTTAGATGTGGTTTTGCTCTGGAGATAAGCAAGGAATACGCTGAAGGTTACTTTCTTTAAAGAAACACTCTTAAGAATGGGTGTATTTTTATCTTTCCCAGAATATGTGATTCAACTGTCAAACTTGTAAAACAGAGATTATTATATCTATCTTTCCCCCCTTTTTCCCCAACACCACATTTTTATGGCACTGTTGCTCTATTTGCCATCATCCCCTTCTGGAGGGCTGGATGTTTTCCCTGATCACAAGTTGGCATCCTTTGCCCTTCACATCCTCCACTTTCCTGCAGCATGCCAGCTCCTGGGCTGAAGGGTGGTAGCTGTTTAGAGCCTGCATCAAGTTCAGTGGCTGGACCTTGGGGTGGGACTGAGTTTTGCTTCCGAGGAACAAAAGGAGATAAACCTGACTTCCTTTAGTACGTGTGTTCAGTAAGGCAGCAGCTATAGAGCTGCCAAGAGGAACCCAGGAGAAAAGTGAAATGTGTGGGTTTGGGTGGGTTTTTTTCTGTTTTCTAATAGATGGGGGCATTCTTCATCGAGCACAATAAAATGCTAAGCCTCTAGGTCATAAACAAAAGAAATAATTTAAATAATAAACTGCTCAGGGTGGCAGTGCTAGGGGAGCTGCATATATCTGCACCTGGAAGCTGTCTGGGTTTGGCAATAGCTCTTCACTGTCGAACGTCTCCGTGAGGCTCCCCGAGTCTCCCTGCGGTGTGCAGGTAGCAAATTTGTACTGATGGCAGCATAATAAGCCTGGCAAGGAAAAACAAAGGCTTGCCATCGCTGCTGGGGAACAAATCCCTTAGCGTGACTGACCTGGACTGGAGAAAAGCAAGCCTGGCCAGCAAAGTGCTGTGAGCGTTGTTTCACTGTGGGGACACAGCAGCAGCGTTTGGGGTGCTGGTGTCTCTCCACGTACCAGCCATCAGCAACACGGGGGTAGGGGGTGGCACAGCTTCCTTCACCCCCCCTCTGAACCTGTGCCTTGCAATGTGAGCTTGCCGATGGTCTCCCAGATCTGCAGACAGCTCTTGTACCTCTGCACCAGCTGCTTCCCTGGGTTCACAGCTCCATATCCTTCACAGCTACTTCTCATGCTGGGATCAGAGAGAGAAAGTGGGCAGAGGTTCAAGGCTTCACAGCCACGATCCTTTGGACCTGCAGAGTCTTTTATTTAGACAAGAAACTGAGAAGCAGAAACTAAAAATAAGCAGGTTTTATCATTTCATATCTTTGTAGCTCTGAGCTGTGGGGGTTTTTTTTGCCTCCCGAACAAACATTCTCTCTTACATGTAAACGCCAATATCTCCTTCAACAAACTTCCAGCAGAGGTCTGAAATATCTGTCTCTCCAGATAATCACATTATTTGAATAATTCCTGCATCTGACAGGCATTTAGGAAACAAAGTTGTCTGTAAGTACCCCCTTTTTTGCAGTGAATGAAGTAGTACTTTGAAGAATAAAAATTTCATAAATTCATGTTTTTTATTGATGCTCTTATGCTCCAGTTCATATTTCTACTGGAAATGACAATTTTGTGTTTAAGGAGTTGGCAGACTGTATTTGTATCCAACAAGTTATGTCCAGCAAGTAGGAAATGAAGTTCTAAGCCCCCGGACGCTGGCAAAGTTTGAATATATTTTGTGGAGTGGGAAAAGTGTTCAAAAATCATAACTGTTTTGAAAATCAAAATAGCCAGAAAGGTTTCCGTTTGACAGGGATCCACTTTTTGATTGGCACATCCACTCTTACCTAGCTAAGACTATGTACTTCAATTACAGCTTCACGAAGCCACCACAAGGTTTTTGTTGTAGTGAGCAGGATCCTTCTTGACGCAGCCACTTGAATTATTTGGGACGAAGCCCTTCCTAATCCTAGCAGCCATTCTGATTTTCTCCATTTTGGGAATTTTGTAACAATTTGAAACGTCTCTCCATGATCCTACATCATCAAGCACCCTGATATGATTTTTGGTTTATAAGCTTAAAATATCCTGTAGTTCTGTTTTTGTATTTTCTTGCAAGTCAGGCTGGAGCCCCCAAGCTTCTCTTTCCCTCTTTGTGGCTGTTATAACCAAAAAGAATTAAATTTTGTCCAGTCTAACAGCCGTGACCTTTTCAATCTCAAGTGCTTGTACTGAATTTCATCTGAGCTAGCAACTTTTCCTCCAGCATCCAGAAAAAAAACCTTTTTGCCCTACAAATAACTTTCGCAAATGCAAAAAACGGTCGCTAAGCAGACAGGAGAAATGTCTGGCATTTGGTGAGACTCGCCAAGCTGGTGGCTTTCAACACACGCTGCTGCCCAGGGGTGCCTGGGAAGGAGGTTGGCCTGTATTTGCAGTCAGCCTCTTCCACCACGATGCTGTCTGGGGCAGGGAGGTGATCTGATGAGCAGAGGCTGAGCAGCGCTTAATTTCTTGCTATCGATCTTCTAGCAGAGGCATCAGACACTGTGATCAAACACCTGGCTGTTCAACCAGGATAATCCAATTTCATTTGCTGATAACAGGGCCGTTATGAGGCTCACTGTGGTGGAGCAACCACCACCAGGTGGGAAGAAGGCAAGGAGAAGCTCTTGGGTAGCAGGGACTTGCCCAGGTGGCCAGATGTACCTCAACTTGCAGCTGGTCTGGGAGAAAGATACTTTCTGCAGAGCTTGAATTGTACCAGGATAACTGGAGAGAGAGAGGAAGCTGAACCAGCGTTTGGCTGGTGGGCAGTTAGTCTGGCAGCCCCCTCGGTCCTAAGCAGGCTGGGACACCCCATATTTATGTTTTTGTGGTTTTGTAGCCTCACACAGGAAAAAAAGACTAGTTATTGTGAGAAACATGCCATATGTTGTTGCATATGGCTGAAACATCTGCATATGTACCCAGGGATCTGATATATGTGATGAGCTTCTGTTACAAATCTAACAGTGAAGGAATTATCTTTTGGTTATTTTTTATTATTATTATTTTTATCTCTAGGGTTCTTTAAGGGAAGTCAGCCTCCTGGCTCTGTCTTCATGGGATTTCATGAAACCTGCAGGGACTGGTGCAAGTAGGAGGTACTGACAGTTGTTTGTACAGGAGCTACCAAGGCTCATCACTGGGGATGTCTGAAGATTGAATGAGTTGTCCAAAGCTCTTCTGTAAAACACTGCTACCAAGCAAGCAGCAGAAGAGCAAAACAGATTCAAATTAAAATTATTCAAATAATCTAAACAGATATTTTTGCATCTTCCATCATCCTTTTTGTCCCTGGTTGATTACTATGACTCGTAAGTGTAGTACAATATAAAGACATCACAATGTACTGTGTATCCAACGGTGACATTGTCAAGGTAAAGAATTTAATAGAGTTACAAAAATGAGCTGAACAACAAAAAAACCCCGTAGTCATAGTAGTTCGAATGAAACGGGATAAAGAATACCACTCCTCATGTTTAAAGATGTTCACGGATAGCCCAGCTGCCTGGTTAATCCAAGACATCCAGAAGCAGTGACCATAAGAGATCTGCTCAGCGTACCTGGAAAGCCTTCTGTATTCCCCAAAGTTACAGTGCCTTCATCAATAAGGAGTTTATAAAACACTGATTCTGTGTTGTGTTCATGTAGCACCTAGCGAAGGGAATCTCCCATTCCTGGCCAAAAAAATGTTGTTAGACATAAAGGGCCAGGGAAAATACCACAAATCAGTGAATAAAGTGATGTTTGTCCAGTTTCTCACTGAGCAAGGGGGATGGAGCTCCTGAAGAGCCCTGTCACGGAGATCTGAGGCCTGAAGTGCTTCTCCTAGGCACATGTGAATGCAAAAGGATCCACCTCGTTTAGCTGTACTTGTGGTGCAAAATTCTCAATCACATGTAAATTCCCCCAAACTTTTAAGCATATGGATTTCTTAGGCAGATGGTGGGGGTGGATAGGGGGTGAAGAGATGGATGATCATCTGACAAAACAAACGAAGGAACTGATTGAACTAGTCCATAAATATAAATGTATTCCCGACAGCATTCTGTGTGCTTCTCTTCATCATCCTACGGAGTGTGGACTACTGATGGGTTAAAGCAGATGGGAGGTGGGGGAAAGCGAGTCATCTAGGTTTTGTTCATGACTTGTGTTGCTCACTCCTTGATGGAAGAATTCTTCAGCTATATTCTCCTGTCTCTCTTGTGCAGGAAAAGGGGATAATAATGCACAGGAGTCTAATGGGAATGTCTAAATTTTGGTGTTTGCAAGGTGGTTTCAGGCTGGAGGTACTGAGGAGCTGCTGTCTGGCAGCATCACTGCTAGTGGATCAGTGGGAGACGTTCTTGTGCTCTGACCACGGCTGAGTTTTCCCCTCCCTTTCTAGTTGTGTAGCATGTGTAAAGGCCTTACTGGAATATATCGTTTTTATTACCATTGCAAATAGGAAGCTATCACATAGTGGAATATCTCCCTGTATTTGAGATTTACAGTTGGTATGTTTTTTTTGCATTTCAGACACCCTGAGAGCGCAGCCAGGACATACCCCAGCAACACAGCTAGTGGATCCTACAGCCTGCACCTTACTCTTCCTGTTGCTGCCATCCCTGGGCACAGCTGGGAAGCACCGAGAGCTGGGAGCACAGATGCACTGGAGGAGATGCTCCAAGCCCCAGGCAGAAGTCTGGATCTCGGTTGTTTTCAGCTCTCAGGTGGGACCACTGAGGGGCTTTGTGGGGTTTGGCCCCTTAAACTCATGGATTTTGCACTTGCTGCAGGGAATCATCTGCTGTGCTGCATGCTCAGGCAGGGCGAGGGGGCAGCAAGGAGGCTGGAGGCATTGCCAGGAGCTCCTGAAAACAGCCCCTTATGAAATATCCCCCCTCCACACACACAAGTCCCTGCCCAGGGGGAAGAGGTGGTAGGAAGACGGGGTTACTTGCTCCTGCCTACAAGCAGGTGAAGAGCTGGTGGTACCCGAGGGCTCTGTGCCTGCTGCCAGCCCTCAGCGAAGCAGGCTGCCAAGCCCACCTCCACCGCAGTGGGGTTGCAACAAGTCTTTAAGGCACGTATTTTATGTGCTGTTTTAATGCTCCCGCGGAGTTCCTCAGCATCACGCTCAATGGGGAAACGACTGAATGTATTTCAGCGTATCAGAGTTGACTGCCCATCCAGGCACCGCTCACAAACCTCTCTAACTAACTGGGTTGTTTCAAGGCAGCTATAATTAGGTGTAATAACTGCAATCATAATTAAAGCTCTTCATAATGGGGATATTTGCTTCTTAATTCAGTATTAAAATGGTCTACTTGAATATTGGATCAACAATTCGGAGAAATCAATGAAAAGTACATTGTAAAACTATCTGATTTGTGGATGGTCTTGGGTGAAAACTATTGAAAAAATGAAAGAAAAGAGCCCAGACTGAAGCCCTGTGCTTCAAAATAACATGAGTTAAGAGATAATATATCATCAGTTTGTACAGTATTGCTTGCAACCTGCTATCAGGTGTCAGAGATAAGAGAACATATGACTCCTACAGAAGGTTTCTTGGACGACAAAAATTCCTAGATACTATTTGAATTATCGTGTGCCAATAGCTCAGCATTTGTGGAAGGTATCATCTAATTAAACCAGAATTTTTAAGTACCAGACAGCATGAAGACCAGTAATAAGAGAGCAAGATCCATCTGTATTACAGATGGGATGTGCTACTCTAACAGTATGGCTTTAGGCAATATTTAATTGAGTAGTTAAATTATCTTTTCCAGACGGGAAAATAAATTACTGTTCATCTCTCCAATTTATTTTAGCTTCTCCACATTCTGTTTCCTGAGGGAGTGGTGAGGGAGTGTGGGACATCCCCAAATACGCCCAGGATGATTTATTCTCCCCACGCACCATAACTCTCCCTTCAAGAAGAATGGCTTATATGCATGTGGAAGTTGGTGTATATGTAACATTGGCTGTATTCTCCTCTTTTCTTTTAAACGATATTCTGTTAGTGTGGTGGGATCACAGAAATCCAGCTATACATTAGTGTTTGTGTTTTATATATATATTTTTAAAACGTGCAAGAGAGAGAATTGCTGGTTCAGCATCCTGTGGCCAAATCTGGAGCGTGTGTCTCACTGGGGCTGTGCAGTTTGCCCAAGAAGCTTTTCCAAGCTCTGGACAGCCTGAAAATCTTCACTTTGACTCCCACCTTTTTGTAGTATGGAATTATTCAGAGAAATTGTGTCAGATTCTAGGTTGTTGTTCTTCAGGTTGCCAAACTCAGCCAAATAAGCACACAGAAATGTATGATACTCTGCGTGGTGCATGGGAGCAGAACTTACTGGAAAATTTCAGTTCATTGATTAGGTATTGGATCCATGTGATAACAGATCTCCAGGCTCAGCAAAATTTTTCTGTAGTCAAGTGTCTGCATGCAGGCATAGCTGCATGAGGGGGTATTAGAGTTTGTGTTTTATGCTGGCTACAGGAACACAGCTGGTATTTGATCCGGCATGAAATCTTCTGCCATAAAGTCACTTCTTGGAAAATCGTGAGCAGATGTGAGTCGGCTGGTTGGGTTGGTACCAGAGTGCAGGTTTGTGTCGTGTGGCTGTGATCTTCTTGATTGAGTGCTCTGAGCAAAAAATGGATTTTCACATCTTGCAGAACCACAGCCTGAAACCCCCATGACTTCTAAATGTTTGTGAAGGTGATAACAGGCCTGTGTGTGTAGCAGAGTGCTGAGATTCAGTCTGCCTATTTCCAAACAAAGTCACAACTTGCTTTCCAGTTGGCCAGTTCCCAGCCATGGGTCTCGGCCATGGGCCAGGGGAGATAACCATGTTCTCCTTGTGCAGCCTGAAATTCTGCCGAAATTCTGGTGGCAAGAGGAGAGTAAAGTAGCTTTTAAAGCACTTTGGAAGGAAAGACTCTGTACCTAGTGCAGGATGATCTTGTTATTATTGGAGTATTATTACATCTGAGAGTAACTTAAGGGACTGGAGAAAATGGTTTTTAAAATTACAGGTGGTCTATTTTTCCCCTCGGTAAAAATTTTTTCTAACAAAGTTAATAAAAGATGGATTTAATGAATATGGATGGTTTTGTCATATTGCCCAGAAACTCCATGGGCTGTAGAAGAAGATGTCTTCAGGGGAAAATGTTAACTGGAAAAGCAGCCAGTGCAAAGCTGATGTCTGTGAAATGTTTCTCTCCTGACACGCTAAGCAGAGAGTGCTCCCAGGCTGTGGAAATGCAGCGTGGTTGGCGTGAAGCTGGGAAAACTCCTCCTGTGCTTGATCTGAGTTTTCATCTGTGCTGATCCCTTTAGTGACCACAGATACGAGCTTAGCAACAGCTGAACTGCTTCCCATTTTCCCAGAGGTGTTTAACGTTAAGCAGAGACAGGTCTGTGGAAAGGGGCAAGGAAAATCCACTTATCCACAGAAAGGTCGAGGCCCTGGGTTTGATGGAAGTCCCAGTAGACACTTCAATGCTGCGAATCTGCTCTGCAGGCAGGAGCTTACCCTCCTTTTCTCTCCCGCTCTGGCAACCTGCTCTTCTGCCTTTGACCTCGACCTTGCTTTCTTTTAACCAAGCAGACTTCAACAGCTCTGTGGTCCCTGCTGTGAGGAGGAGCTTTGCTTCACTTTGCTTGGTTCCTCTTTCACCACCCTGCAGTTCCTCTTTCACTGCCTTGCAGGTATTTGGTAGAGATGGAGCAGATGACACCTGGCGCATCTGTGAGAGGCAGGGAACCCAGCCACCGGCCATGGCCTGTTCTCTGACCTGGGACCTCTGCATAGAAAGAGGTAAGAAAACAGCCTCTCCAAACGATGGGTTTCAGGCCAGTGGTATCATCATCCTTTCAGAGTCCAACTGCAAGGGCACAGCTCCCTGGAAAAGAACAGGTTCATCTGCTACAGGGAATTTCCCTCTGCCAGTGCCAGTACGTATGGAGCTGGGAGTTAGCCCTTCCACCTGCGATGGGAAGGATGCATGTTCCTACAATGGCAGTTTCATTTTTAAAATGAGTGAGCATAGATGCTTTCTAAGCTGCCTGAAACATGAATCTAATACACACAGTTTCTGAAATGATTTTACTAGACAACTCCTTTTCAATAAGCCTGTCTCTCTTAGACCAGTCTAAGTTTAAGCATTATAAGAAGCTAGCCCTGAGGCACTGCTCTCTGAAAGGATCAATGCCTTAAGGGGTGGCTGCACAGTAAGGATGCAAAGCTTGTTCTGCATCCAGGACTATGTATCAGCAGTAAATTTAATCTCCAAATATATTTTATTGCACGTCCCTGCACATCCATAAATGATGTTCCATATTGGCGTTTCTGAAACACTAAATACTCACTGTTTCTGTGTTTTCTTTAATTAAAATGTGTTTAAAGCCTGAGTAGAGATCAACATTGGATTGTAGTGATTTCTTTTTTGCTTGCAGTTGTGAGCATTCATCACCTTTCATTCTTGTGTATGCTTCCTGGCTATAATATGAGAATTTTTTTTTATCTTCCTGGGTTTGAATCTGACGGTTGAAATGTGGGGGTTTTTTAACAAACAAACAAACAAAAAAAAAAAAAAAAGAATATTTTGCTAGGTAAGCCTTCACTTCAAAAGTGTATTTCTCTGCCTTTCAGATCCTTCCTTTAGGGTGGAGTGCCCTGTCGTTGACTCTGCAATAGACTGCTCATTATAAAGACATCCTGATAGTAATGACTGGACACGGATCTGCTACTGCACTCTCTGCCTGGGCTGCTCCAAAGGCTGATGGATTTGGGAAAAGCTTAGACCCAACTTCATTTTTGTAGTGTGAACCAAAGTCTACTGGAAAGGTAAAGTTTACTCTCCTCCATCTGTCACAGAACAGATGAAAGTTGGATGAGGATGTGGTTAAGCAGGTGTGGGAGAGCTTTCCCCTGTGGAAATTTTGGGGACCAAAGGGGACAACAGGAGTGAAAATAGCGAGGTAACTGGTGACATTGTCCTCTCTGTAGGCAAGCCCTGCAGAATGGCATCAGGTGCTAAAGGTCCCCATGGCTACCTGGCTCCCCTGAGCAAGTCGCAAAAGCCCTGTGAAATGTGAGTTCCCTGGGTCTGGCTACAAATGCTTCTTTTGTAAGAGTTCCCTGTCACCTGTGCAATGCCAGCATGCTTCTAGGGTGGTGAGATATTTTAGAAATCCAGTTTAGGGGCTCCACTAGAGATACTGGCTTGTAGAAGCTGAGCTGAGTGGGTGACTGTTGCTGCCAACATAGCTGTGCTTCTGCACTGAAGCTATGCTGATGAGCTCTTAGTCACCCAACAGAGAAGTATCACATAGGTTCCAGCCTTTCACCTCTTGTGTACAAGACCATGAGAAAAGCAGCCATGTGTGCACTTTCTGTTACATCATGTGGATTTTGTGAACCAAAAACCTGCAGAACTGTCAGTGCTGACTGTCCAGCGCTCAGGCTGTGAGGGACACATGGGGTGGCCATGCCAGCAGGCTTCCACCTGCTGCTCTGGTCCTCTGATCCCCTCCTTCCTGATGCTTCAGGACCTGCTGGGGTGGATGGTGAAACCACTGGTATACTTTCATGGGTACCTCTTTGTAATGCTACTTTTTGGGTGACGTTCTTTCAGGGTTCACCTTTTCCAAGCTCTGATGCTTGATGGTAGCCGTTGTAGAGTTTGTGCTAGTACTGCTCACACCAGGGCAGGTGAGGTCTGGGCACTTGCTGTTCTCTGTCCTTTCAGAGATGTGTTGACATGGCACAACGGGGTGCTGTGAGAAGAAATGTGAGCTTCCTCAAACTGCTTGCTGAGCTCTGCAGTGGTTCGTACCCTTTCAGAGGCTATTTTAACCCAAAAGAAGCACTGAATTTGCACTTACACTGCTTCTGGCATCTCAGCTAGTTCACTGAGAAATAGCACTCACACTCCTGCTGTGGTGTGATGACTCTTCCAGGGTCACCATGATGCCTGTGTCTCAACATCTCAAAGTATGAAAAATGTATCTGTCTTCAAGGGAAACTAGTTGCTATTTGTGAAACAGACAGGGTTCAGCTCCTCGGGCTGCTCAAGAAGAAGATAAATGAAAGTCATGGACCTTTATGCTAGCACTCATGGTGCTCCCTCAAGGGCATGACCAGGCCTCCTGTGCTCCACCAACCTCCCGTTATTCTGCAGGAGCTGTGGCTGAGCTGTGCTTGGAGCAGTAAGAGTGCTGTGTACCAACCAGGCCAGGCACAGGTGCAGGTATGGGGCATTTGCAGCCCTCCCAACCTCCGTCTCCCTGCAGACAGGCTGCTCACAGCTGCACCGTCCCCACTGCTGCAGGGATTTTTTCTGCTCACAGCCTCACCAGTTATCTTGGAGAACCTGAATCTTCTTTCTCTAAGTCGTGCCTGGTACCAAACTACTTGCCCAGCACTGGGTTTGTTGTTTGCTGCCCGGCTGCCTAATCCAGAGGGTCTGACCCATCTCTGAGCTCACTGCTATCTCGGCATCTTGGGTGATGGCCTAGAGTTCCTCAAGGGAAAACAGGGCTGCAACACCACCAAACCAGAAAAAGCAGCATGCATTTTAGTAGATCCACACCCAGGGCATTGCTTCTTTGTGCCTGCTCCTCAGTGTCCCTGGTTTAGTTCTTGCACTGTAACTTTAGTTTTTCTTCTGCTTGTGCTGTCTCACACCCCATGTGGGAAGGAGCGTGCTGCCCAAGTTCACACCCTTGCAGAGGTGCTTTTGCAGAGCGAGTGGCGCTTCAAAGAAGTCCATGTAGTGACACAAGTGACTTTTACTAAGTTGTAGGACTATATTTTATTCTCTGAAGGAACACTTACTTCACATAAAGGCTTTAACATTTTTATAGAAATGGCTATAACTGTGTTATTTCATATGAGGAAGAATTTATTAAGCCCAGATCTGGATCTTCTTTTTATGTTATGCAAATGACTAATAACAACCCTTCTTCATTACCAGCTCAGTACGAGGCCAGAGCTATTAAATCCCCCCTTCCTTTCAGTCTGCATCTATCAGATTGCCACGTTAGGCTGCAACCTAATCGGAATTCATAAAACCATCCCAGGCTCGCAGTGAGATATGAGGCTGCAAGATTAAAATCTGAGCTGTAGAACATGATGTTTCTTTGGCTATTGCGAGGAGCAAGCTGAGGTATTTTGGGGCATGGTGGTATGACACCACCTTGATTACTTGTGATCATGAAAAATTTCACAACCACCATATATCAGGGGAAAAAAAGTAAAGGTTCATTTATCTCACTGCTCTGATTGGATTATACATGGGGCAGAAAACTCCTGCTTTTCTGTATTTTCAGGGGTGGTTTCCACCACATGTCATCCGGCCAGGCAATCTTCCCCTCCAATGCTGCTACTCCTTGCTCTGCTCTTGCCCTGGAGGTGGCTACAGAGGAGGGCTGGGGTGCACGTGGCACCTGGCAGAGCTGCTGGGACATACCTGGGAGGACCTCACTGCATGCTGAGTGATGTTTAGACCGTCACGCTTGTAAGACACACCTTGGTTCTTTGAAAAATCTTTTAGTGGGTTGGAGTTTTTTTGGGGGGTTATGTGATATGCTAGAAGATTAAAAGCAATAAGGACCTTTCCTTACAGAAAGTCAACAGAGCAGCCAAGTGCCTACAAAAGTAGCCATCCCAGACTCATTTATTGCTGGATATCTGGGTGCAGTCCCCTAGGAGAATTTGAACTTTCATAGTGTATCTCAGAAGAAAAGCCCATTTCTCCCAAGTCTGGGATGATCACCCAATCACTGAAACTGGGTAAATGTGTTGGGGAGAATAGTTGCTTCTCTGGCTTCTGTGTGCTCTGAAAATACCAGCTGAATCAAGTCCTGTAGGTGAGAAAAGTAGAGGAACACCTTATTTGTGGATGTAGATGGGATTTTGTGTGGGCTAAGCACCAACTGTTCAGCATCTTTTGTGGATGGATCCAGCCCAACTGATCTGAAGTGGCATGTGTTGAGTGAAAAAATACATTTCTGAGGGAGTTCCTGGACATAATTTAATGGAAGAAAGGGAGAAGAAAAAGGTATTCCTGTGAGTTTCATTTTCTTTGCAGGGAAAAATCTATCAGTACTCTTCCCAGAGCAATTCCAGAAACCGTAATTGTGCTTTTGTGTATCAAAGGAGAAGTGTGTTTACACCTGACCTGATCTCTGGGGAGATGAGATGTTCTGTCTTGGGAAATTGTCACCTTCAGGCTGGTTGCTCTCACACAGCTATTGCAAAGCACAAATCTCCCTGGCGGTGTGGTTGCAACCTGCCAATATTCACCCAAGGCAACAGCAGTCTTTTCTGCTTTCGTGGCCTTTAGGTCAGACCCTGACCTGTCAAACAGTGCTAATGCTAATGGGACAGATTCTTCAGAGCTCAGTCTGTGATTTCCATTATATAGCATTAACTTCAAAAAAGGAATTAATATCCCAGCAAAACACAGAGATCATTTAGATACAGGGTAATTACCTCTACTAAAGTCTAGATTGGACGTGAGCATTGACAGCTCCTGCTCTTCCTGAACTCCTTTGCAGCCTTTCGTTAGCGTCCTTTGGCGTGCCCCAGGTCTGCTGCAGAAGTGGCCGTGCAAAGCGTCCCTGGTGCCAGTGCGAGGACAGCCGTGCGCCGCACGCTTGGGGCTCTGCTCGCAGCTGGGTCTGCACAGGAACTGGTGTGGTGGAGCCTGTGTTCAGGTATCTGAGAGCTCACTGCTGAGCAAAGCAGGCAAGGACCATGAAACCGCAGAGTCTGTAAATGACAGGTGGATGCTGGATTATAAAATATTATGCAATGAAGGTCACATTTTTCCCCTTTAACAGCCAGAAATAAACTTCTTTGACTAGGGCCCAGATATGTTCCCTTCTGTACGGAAATAATTTCAGCAAAGTGCAGCCTTAAAACTGTTTTTATTTACACAGGTAGACAACCCCCCTAAACCAAACCATCCTTCCTGCCCAGGGCTGCCAGAATGGCTGGACTTTCACGGCCCCCAAACCTGATTTTGGGGGCGGGGGGGGGGGACGACACACACGATATAGTGATGCTGGACAGGGAGAC
>JAHREE010000559.1:3472857-3596643 GCA_033628505.1 Tringa tobata
CCCTGCTGAGCAGCACCATCTAGAGGCTGCTGCCGGTCCCAGGGCGCCGGGCAGCAGCCCCCCGCCCTGCCCGCCTCCCGCCACGGCATCCCCGGGCAAGGGCTCTGCCCTTCGGCTGCCCCTGGCAGGGAGATGCCGCGGCTGGAGGAGCAGCAGGGCGGGCTGGCTCTGGGGCTGCCTCCAGCCCTGTTCGGTGGCGGGGGTGGTGGTGGTGGTGAAGGGTTTCTTTATCTAACGTGCTGCAGCCCTGGCACCATCCGGAATCGCGCCGGGGAAGCAGAAATGGGATGCGGTGTTTTGGCCAGGCACAGGTGACTCTGCTGTTTGCAGTGCACTTTGCACAGAGGGAAGCTGGGAGAGATGCCGGGCGCTGAATGCGTCATCTCAGGCTCTCTGAAGCATCGTCTCTTTTCACCAGGTCTCTTCTTGCTCACCTGAGTTAATCCTCGTTTCGTGCAATTCACCCCGATCTCCTCCTCATCCTAAAATGTTCAGAAATCCAGGAGCTGGGAAGCAGGTTCAAGAGCATTTTCACAGGTGCCTCAGTGTAGGTACCGGTTAAAATGAGGAACAGGGCAGTCACAGCTGGGCTCTGGAAGCACAGCTGCCAGGCATCACCATGCCTCTCTGAGCTCCAGCTGAGGTGAAGCTTTGCTGTCTTTCAGGGCCACTTCTTTTGCAGACAGTAGTGACCTACAGTTAAATAGAATGAGGCTTTGGGATGCTGACAAGTAGCAGGGGAAGTTTCTGGCATGGTTTGCTTTGCTGGACTACTTAGAAGGGACTTTAGGTGAGGACCAGGGCTGAGGTCCTAGAAGAAGGACCTTGCTCTTCAGCTCCTCATAAGGCTTCGTGTTGCTCACATTCCATGAGGCTGCTCTGTGGGGAGGAAAAGAGGTGAGCAATGTTGGGCTCTGGGGAAGAGTGGGACGTTGCAGGCTTTGCAGGTGGCATGAAGGGAAAAAAAAAAACCTGAAACAAACCAAAATAGAAATTCTCTGTGGCATTTTGTATTTGCCTCTATAAAAGAAATAAATCCTAAAAGTGTGTAGCATCTGAATGTCTAACGTAGGGGAAGGGCTGGGGAAGCCAAGCTGCAAGCCAAGTCCCTCTGCTCCAGGCTTGCTGGGGAGGCTGGTGAGTGGTAATATGATCAAGCACCAGTTGCCTTCAGATAAGTGGAAAACCAGCTCCAGGGCAGGTACAGCTGACAGGGTATCTGCTGGCCCTGCGTATTCAGGAACAGCTCAGCAGCAGCCAGAGCCCATGCACATGAAGTTAAGACTCCGAGTTAAGTGTTTGCTAGCTAATGTTCCCAGGGGAAAGATCGTAGTTTTGCCATAGCAGTGAATAGGGATAGTGCCCTAATCCTTAATTGAGTTTACTGATAACCACAGTTACATCATACATAGCCATTTTTCAAAATATCAGGTTAATTTTGAATGGGACCTTCTAAGCTGAAGAAGAATTGGCTAGAAAGAGACTTTTTTTCCCTCTGCATGCAACAGTCACCATGTCTTAATATGAGATTTTTTAAAGGCCAAATTCCTATTAACCTCAGCAGAAACAGTAACAAGGAAAGGAAAGAACAGCAAGAGAAACATTTCTCTGTGAGAATGAGGCAGGGAGATTCAATGAAATGTGAGTACTATTTATTTAGAAGATGATTGCCATATCATTGGTGGGCATCAGTGAAACAGAAGCATCCGTCATCTACCCTGGGGCTATTATGGAGCTAATGCTCACATTTCCATGTCCTGGACACGTTGTACTCAGACGTGTGCCATTCACTGCAGCCTTGAAGCATAACTAGCACATAGCAAAGCTTTTTGTATTTTATATTTTCTAACATGTTTAATTACTAACTTTAATTATTTAATTATTGTCTGTAGTTTTTGCCATGAGGGGATGATAGAGCAGAGACCTTTCACGCAGCACCAAGTGGGTAACTTCTGCTTCTGTGGGACTACTTCTACTACTGAAGCAGTTGGTTCAGCTGTGGAGGACGGAGGAGAAGGGGTAGCAATCTTTTGGTGTCCTGGTGAAAAGATCCGACAGAGGGAAAGGATGTTTTCTCATTTGCACATGGGTAACAGGAGTGCGAGCCTGTATGGGGAGGGAAGTCATTGGGCAGAGACATGAGGTAATGGAAAGTTATGACAGTGGAAAGCAAAGATAATCTTGCCCAGACTTCTGCATTTCAAAGTCCTCCAAGGCTCCATGTTCTTCCTCAGCTTCTCAAAACACACAAGTCCCTACACGCAAACCAATTACAGAGGCAGCACTGATGTGTTTGCCTGTATGCTGAAAAGACTAGAGGTGATGAGCATGTCAAAGGGAAAGGTTGAGAAACACCAGTCTCTGCAACACGTAGGGTGCTTTGCCCCCTTCATGTCTCCCTGTGACTGCATCCCAGCCAGCCGGGGGCTGTGGAACAGGACCTTTTGCTGCACCTAGAGAGCTGCTCCACGGATCCTTGTCTGCCCCTGTAACTACCGAGGAGTCTCCAGTAGCAGTTTTGGAGTGTTTTGTCCTTTCTTTGCTAGTTCATGTAGAAAATCAGAAAAAAATGAAGTCTAAATGCTGAACTCCTCTGAGAGCCTCAGCTGGTTTCCCATGTGAGATTTAAAGGCCATAACTCGTGTCCCTGGTGAGGTCTCAGAGGAGTTGTGGGCAGGGCTTCCACATGTCGGAGAGCAGCGCTGGTTCTGCTGTGCAGGAAAAGTGGTGACTTTCTCCCATCTTTTTGATATCTCCAGATATGAAAAGCTCAAGATTTTTGCATTCCATATCCTTCCTGTGGTTAAAAGCCAAACACATGTGTTTTAAAAGTGTAGAAATAAACCAGCATTGTAGATATTTGACTATGCAGTTGTGCAGTGGCTGCTGCTGAGTGGCACATTCTGCATTTACTTTTTTCCAGGAGCGAAGCGTGAGGGTCTGTGCTTTGGATAAAGCAAAGCATTTCACCGAAAAGACCTGGGACAGGAGCAAGGACACGCTGTTGATTTGCTCTGGAGCATCTCCTGGTGATTTTCTCCTCCCTGTGCCTAGCAGGAAAGCTGGGTGAAGTCAGGAAAGCCTGATTTAGACTTCTCCACTCTTCTTGATAGAGAAGCTGTGAACTGTGCTGTTTGGTAAGTTAAACACAGACATTTGTGGGCTCCTTTAAGCAGTGTTCATTCACCTGAAAGCCCAGCTGAGGCTCTGGCTGGATTCAAATACCTTTTGGGTGAGTACTGGATCCATACAAATAACTCCTGTCAGTGCAGCTGACCTTGGAGATTTTTATTAGCTAATTAAGATGCCACATGCAAAGGGCAGAACTGAAACCACAGTCTCACTTAAAATTTAGCTACTCTATTAATTGAGTTGAGGAAGTCTGGCTTACATCCTAAGCTGTTGGCATCCTGTATGGCTATAAGAACATTACCATTTGTTTTACCGGAGAATGCAAATAACATCGCTGTCACACTGATGGATGGCGTAGCATGTAACAGGATGGGGAAAAAGCTGGTAATTTTATAAAATTTTGTAAATTTTGAGGTGGCTTGGCCCAGCGTGGTGGATCTCTGCAATGCTTTCTGGGACACAGGAGGAACAGGGACCATTTTTAGTGTCAGTTGCAATGAAAATAAAATTGAGATTCTCAGGAGCGAGGAGAAGGGAAAGCAATTTTCATGTAATTGATGTTGTGAAGCTTATCAGAAATCCTTCACTTTTAGGACTGTTTCAACAAAGAAATGACAGGTTTTAAAACCCTCCCACACAATGCAGACATACAGTAGTATCACTAATTGTTGTGATAAAGTATTATTTACTTCTAAGCACTGTCTTTCTTATCTCTCATTTAAAGTATGTTAAAGTATGTGTTTGTATCTATCAATCTATCTGTCTAAACAAATCTTTCTGCTTAGCTTGATAGTCCTGTGGTTTACCTGAAGTCAGCCTGTGCCACTGCACCAAGGGGAATGTTGAGCAGCAACTGCAGAGCCCCAGCTGAGCTGAAGGTGCTCTTTCTCTTCCCTTGGGAGCGGGTACTTCCACCACGAAGCCAAATGTTTTAGGAAGTGGAGAGATGCAGTTCTGAGATGTCTAAGAGAGGCTGACATCTATATTTCTGGCATTTTTTCTGGAGCATGGAGACACTTTTAATTCTTTCTTCTCTACAGTGATCCACAGAAACACTGTCCCCCAAGGCAAGCTCTTTACCTGGTCAGCCAAATTAATTGTTTTGCCTATTTTGTATTTACTCCCAGTTTGTCTGTCTGCACAGCTTGGACATAGCTGGCTTGTAGATCCCACTTGGTAGTACTATTTTCTTGAACTCTGGTGACTACTCAAACGCACCAACTTTGACTAGTTTGAGGGGCCACTTTTGAGTATAGAAGCTGTTCTTTCCACCTTATCTTCTAAATTTTGTACTTCCAGGCAAATATGCAAAGCTCCTAACTTTATGTCATGTTTTCACACTGTTCTTCAATGGCTTCAAAAAACAGGGGCAAACAACAATTAAATACATTAATTTCTTCCAGTTGCTTTATTTTGACCAGGCATCAACACAGTATTTTTAGGTAAAAAAGCTTCAGAAGATTCCCTCCTATTAAAGGAACAAAAATCTGTTTCACGCACATAACCATGACATGAGAAATGCCAGTTTAAGTCCCTCCTTTGGCATCATCTGAACAAGTTTCTATGACTTGGGCAGGTTCTTTAGTATCAGATATGGGAATGGGTGAGGGCTAGAAATATTTAGCTGAATCTGCTGAGGGTTGACTGCTCTACTAAGACCTTCTTAAAGGTCTCTAGTCTCTATTGCCAATTTCTCACAGTGCCTGTTTATAAAAAGTTCTGTTTAAAAAAAGGTGGTAGGAGGTCTGCCAGGACCTGGCTGGAGCCAGAAACCTTTGGTTTCTAATTCATTTTAAAGGAGTTTGGGACTTTGAGACCTAACCAAGATGAGGACTGTATTTCATAAATCGGATTACTTTCAGAACAGAGAATTTGCATTTATGTCCCCAAATGGGCTTTGGAAGTACTTTTACCTCTGTGCTGTCTTTTCAAGGACTTGACTTTAGTAGTAGGTGTATGATAGGTCTGCCAAGAACAGCAGCCTATGAGAGAGGATCAGACATCTGGGGAGGGGAATTTATGGTCAGTGTGCACTTGAGCATATGAATAATGGTAAGAATTATATTTTCATTCTCATTCTCAGCCATTTCTGATGGATCAGAGCCATAGCAATGAGAAGTAATTTTTGGTTCCCCATGTCACTTTTATATCCATCAACCTATACAGGCATCTGTTTCAAGTATGTGGGGCTTTGGGGTTTTTTGTTTTGTTTCTGGATCTGCAAAAGTTGACATGGTGCTGGGGGACATGGTTTAGTGATGGTTTTTTTGGTCAGAGTTAGGTTGATGGTTCAACTAGATGATCTTGAAGGTCCCTTCCAACCTAGACGATTCTATGATTCTAAGATGAAGGTAAAATATGGTCCAATTCTTTGATGAAATAATGCTACTGGATCCCGAGGGCCAATGCTGAAGCAGCTGGGGAACCATGAACCTCCCATCAGCAGGTGTATCACAGGGGACAGAGTGCAAACAGCACCACTCTGTTGTTGTCTGACACCATGCGCTAGGTAAGAAGGCTGTAGCATAACAACTTGACCAACCTGACTGCCAGGCAGCAGAAATGCCTTCTACAACAGAAGGAGTATCACATAAGTATGGCCATAATCCAGCCCCATAGCAAAGGACCCTTCCCTGCTTATTCTCCACTAATAATATGAGTCTCAAATCCAAAGGGGAACTTAGTGGAGACCCAAGTTTCTTCCTTCTTCTTCTGCACTCACCTGTAAGCAAGGCATAGCTGTAATTCTGGTACTGAGGGTATCTTTTGAAGGAAAAAGGCTGTCATCCCAGAGCTAGTAGGCATAAAGTCTTAAGAGTTCCCATTGCATAAAACAACTTCCTTTTTATGAGCAGACATTATCCAAGCCATAAAACTCACGCGTGTTTCTGTTCTCCATAAAACGTGTCTCTAGACCAGTCCAGGAAATAACTGCTTTTCCCGTTTATTTCTATGTGTGGAGTTTAAGGCCACATTTAATGTTTGTTGCACAATGCCCTGCTACTCAGGCTGATGGATCTCTCTTCCCCTGCTGCTCCCAGGGCAATGCAGCCCTGGCCACATCCCGCCTGGAGGTCAGTATGCCAAACTCAAAACCTGCTCTGCTGATACAAGGAGTTGCCTGGTTGTATTTGTTCTAGCCACCGTCTTCCTTCCAGTGGTGCCTGTGAACACAGCAAGAGAACATGTTTTTTCCTACGTCGCCTGCTGGGGCACGGTGCTGCCCGGCTGTCCCTGCTCGGTGCCTGCAGAGCGCTGGCTGCCACGGGACAAACCCGCTCCAGGGGCGAGCTGGCAGCGACGGAATGGGGAGGACAGCAGGTAGAGTTCATGCCTGTGCAGCAGCCCTGCTTGTTTTGCTAGTACAGGTGCAGGTGAATTCCTTAGAGAATCACATAGGGAAGATAAACACTTAACACAGAATAAAGGCAGAAGGCCCCATGTAATCCTTGATGAATGGTTTAGTGCCTCTGTGTTTGGATATAAAGGTTAAAAGGTTTCCAGCTTTTGATGGTTTTCTTGCACACTTAGAGCAGCCCAGTTGTTTTACCTTTGCTGAAAATTTTTTTATTGGAAAATTTCTAGTCTTAACGAGAAAAATAGTCTCCCCTTTGTGACAAAACTGCGCTGCCTGATGCACTGGATTGGATTATCTGGCCTTTTTTCATATTCTGTAGAAGAGAAATGTCACCCCTATAACTCTCCATCTTCATAAAAACCTGTTATGTTTTCCAAAGATAACTACAACCCAAACAGCAATGGGAAAGGGCTGTGTTTTCTATGCATTTGTGCTAACACACTATTTTTTTGGAAAAGCACAACCCAAACCTGCAAAACAAATCCACAAGATTCACTCTATAGTCAGCATTCTTTGTCTGGGCAGATGTATAAAATGTCACAAACTGCTTTAATTGCATCTAACATGTAAGACTTTGATTACATTTGCCTCTATAGAAAAAGGGGATTTCTCTTTCTTTCAGTATTGAGAGTCTCATCTGTAATTAGTAAATGTGGCTTGACTTATATCAGCAGCGGGAATGAAGCCTTTCCCACTCTATTCATGTAGGTGCCTCAGGTATTTCACAACACAGGTGGAAGGCAGCCACTTCCATCAGCAGCCCTATGGGGTTTTTGCAAAATGACAGCAATAATAGCAGGAGGTGGAAATTAGACTGTGGGACTTCTAAGTTCCATTAGCTAATAGGGGTATCTTTGCCCTAACTTATCCTGGGATGGGCAATAACAGCAAGAGGATTGTAACATGGAATATACCCCTATAATGCCCGTATAAGTGGTTTCTTTGCTAACCCAAAGCATTAACATTACTCTGGTTCTATTTCCACAGAAGCTGGTGACCAGCTATGTTACATGCTCTGTGATTTGTATCAAAAAGTTGCGCTTTTGGCCTGGAGTATCACAAAGAGCTAGCTGACCCATTCATTTCACCTTTTGTGAAATATATCTTTTTCTTTCTGGGGTGTAAAAGTTAAACAGTTAAATAGAGAGTATTTGTAGTATTGCCATAGCCAGCAACGTCAAGAAACTGAAAGAGGAAGGGTTTGGTAGGAAGAGGTAACATCTTTAATTAGATCAACTGACATCACTGGAAAAAAATGGACAGTGTGACAGCACAGAAGTCCTTATTATTCAGCAAAAGAGATTGAGAGCCCCTACAGTTGTCTGTTTGCTTGAGCTCTATCAGATTGTATAATAAAAGACATCGTTCCCTACAAATGCCAGCTCTCATATAGGAATTGTCTCTCCACACTCCAAATCTAGTCACAAACATTATACATCCGTTCCCCCAGCCATGGCAAACCATCACATGAAATAAAGCCCTGTCTCACAGCTGCTCTTTCTTCTACACCATCTCCTCTGGGGCTCAGCTCTAACCACATAAAAACATTTACTAATTCTAGGCGAGTGGTTAACAGCTTCCAAGCTGATGCTGCACAGCGCTGCTTGTTTGTTGCTGGGAAATCTCATTTCAAAAGCCAGACCCCTGGGGTCACTTGGCACTTCTGCAAGATGAGTCCTTGTAACCTGTTACTGGCCCCAGTAGCCACGGTCCCTTCATCCAGCTCCTTTTCTGATCATCTGTTTTATGTCTTTCTTTTTGATACATTACCATGAAAATAAATATTGGGAAAAAAAAAGTAATATTCACAAGCAGGTAGTTTTGTTTTTGAATACTTTCTTTTCAGTTTTCACCTTTCCAGCTGTGCATGTTGGGGGAATTCTTTATCTCCATCTGCCACTAGATGGTATTGCTTCAGCAGGCACCTTCCCGGCTGCTCCCCACCCTTGCTGAGATGCAGCCCCCCAGGAGAGCCCCCAGGTGCCTGCCCTGCAGAGCACCCCGTCTGCACTGCCTCCGCTCTCAGCACGCAGTTTGAAACGTGCTCCCTGCGTCAAACCAGCCCAAATGAACAAAGTTCAGCAGTTGCACAACTGTTTTTTCAAACTGTGTTTTCCTGTTGCTTTTAGTCTTTTAGAGGCCAGGCTGCAAGGCAGCTCCCAGGGACCAGCTGAAGGGGCTGCAACAGCAATGAAACCGAGGGGGAAAAGAAAATACTGCAAGGGCTTGGAAGTGCATGGCCAGAGTTGCCAGACCAAAAGGCCTTCCCGCTCCACTTGCTGGGCCAACAGGAATCCCTTCACCGGCAGGCAGAGTCCTCTCCATAGAGCTCGCTGCTGGGAGCTGGGACAGGAAAGGCATTATCTGTAGGGGGCTTTATATTTTATATTCTTCAAGCATTCCCTGGCATCTTAGAATATCAGATCTTTGGTCTCAGCCAAACTGGCAGCTTCTTGCCCTTGCAGTACTGTTTCTGCTTAAGGGCAGATTTTCTATTCATTCTATAATCCAAAAGCTAAGACAGGTCTGTGGTCTGCCTGAAATTTCAGAGTACTTGATGTATAAAACCTGAAGCAAACTGACAAGACTTTGTATGCTCCAGATTTTTTAAAGTAACTGACACAAAAATGCAAATAAAAAGCGGGGTTTTTTTTGTCACAGTTGGAAAATTTTTCCAATAGTTTTGTATTTCCCCTACGAACTCATGAAAGAAAAGCAGTTAAACATGCAGGAAATCATTCAGCAAAATTATTAGTCTAGTAGATGGAAGTATCAGTGTGATGAGGTATGAAGTCATTTTATATTAAAAATTAATGACATGGGCTGTTAAGCCCTGAGTGATTTGCTACTTTCTAATGACTGATACACATCATTATGGTAAGTTTATATGATGTGAGACTTACTCCACTTTTATGTTTCCTTGGTTTGTTGTTTTGTTATTAAAATGCCTTATGTCATTACTTTTCCTACTGGGAAAAGAAACAGGAAAGTCAAACCAGAAGTGGAAAGAACATCATGTATCTGGTGATTAAGTGTTCACTGCACCTACATTCATAGTTTTCAGTTGTCTGACTTATATCTTAACTATGCACTAATTTTTTTGCCATTTTTTTTTTTTTGCTAAGTAATCCATAAATAAGCAATACCTGCTCACACATTTGCATTGGAGTATCAAGCTGGAGTTTAATTAGATGTTTTTAAGAACTAGTTTGAAGTTTTAAGCTCATGTTATGCAGCAAACCCTCCTTCCGTCCCCATCCAACTGGGTATGGGCTACAAGGCACTCCCCTGATCCACAGCAGCCCCCTTCTGCCCTCCTCATGAAAATTGTCTCTCTTCCTGGCTCAGGCAGCAATGGAATCAAATGAGAGGAGGGTTGTCATGTTGTAAAAGAGCGTAAAATCGGTTGGTTTATAGTGAAAGTGTGAGCATGAGAGCCAGACCTTCCTCCGCAAGCACTCAACAGCCTGAACCGTGCTGCATCTTAACAAACAGGAGGGAGCTACCCGCCGAGCTATGATCATTGCTGAAAAAAAAATGCTTCTAACAAAACTCACTTTCTCATATTTCTGGGAGAAAACATGACAAAAGGCCTCACTATTCACAATCAGAGGGGAGGAAATCACTGCTGAAGACAGTGTTGTTCAATCCCTCCCACCTGTACCCGCTGGCGCAGCGTATTATCCGTTGCCTCTAGCCCAGATGAGGAAAATTCACTCCGAGTAAGCTCTGAGAGGGAAGCTCAAAGCAGGAATTACCAAGAACAAAGTGCTTATCTCCTGATCTCACTGCTTGCGAGGAAAACAACCCTTTCTTATGTTTCTTCTCTTCGTTTCTTCTCTTCCAGGATCGTAGGTAGGAGGATGCCGTGCTGGCCCCTGAGAGGAAGAAGAGGCCACTGTGCTGTGCCGGGTGCTATGTGGTGCCGCAGCAAGGAGCAGGGCAGAGGCCACAGAGCTGGGCTGCAGAAACGCTGGGTGTCTGCAGGCTGCGGGAAAACACAAGGAAAGAGTCATGTGTGGAGTCAGTGACTCACACAATTAAGGTCTGGCATGGCTGAGTGGCAAGGCAGCAACACAGTTTTACCATAAAAGGGGCAAGTATGTTATTGCTGTGGTATTTGAGATTCAATTAAATGGCAGCGTTCAATTAAACGGCTTCCAGAGCTATTGTTTGGAAGTTGCAATGCTTTGCGTTCCTGCTAGAGCTGTTCATTGAGTATAAACAATTAATTCCCTTGCAAATGAGGCTGATTGCATAGCACAGAGATCGTAACGCTCTGCTCTTCTGTTGAAAAGCTGGGTGCAAGTCCAGACCTTGACAAGTATTTAAGCAGAGTAGAGTATCTTCAACAAGAATGTGAATTAAAAGCTTAAGAAGAGTGTCAGCTTGAAAATGGTTACTGCTCAGCTAGGCTACAGGACAGTGAAATCTGCCCCAGTCCTTGGCTTTTCATTTGCAGCACCCATTAGTTATACTGGGGACTGTTTCTCTCTGATTTTGACCAGAAATTTCACTTTGGCTGGAGAAGGAATTTTGATTAACTTTTGCAAGNGCCGCGGCGGGCGGGGATGGCCGCCGGTATCACCAGCCCGGGGCGGCGGCCGTGGTTGGGGGTGCAGCTGGGGCCGGGAGGAGCCGGAGAGGGTGGAGGAGGCCCCGTGTTTGCCTTGGCCCTGCGGTGTAACCCTGGGCGGCCTCGAAACGTGAGCGTGGAGGCTGATGTGCAGTTAAAATCCTCGCGTCCGGGCTGAGGTTATACCCGAACGTGTGGTTTTGCTGCGCAGGGAAGTGATGAGGGTGTGTGTCAGTGCAAGGAAAGGATTTGCCAACAGTGGAGTTCTTAGCTCTGGTAATAAGCTGGAGATCATCTTATTCTTTTATGTGTAGGTGTTAAATAGATAATAGTTTCTAATTTCCGTAGGGAAAGTTTGACTGGAGTTATGCTTTGCATACAGAGACACTTTGAGAAAAATTCTAGCAAAGGAAAAGATTCTGAATATCTGGTTTCTTAAAGTTACTTAATATGCTACCTAAATGTACATAGTCAGCAAAAAGTGCTGTTGGTTTTAGTGTAAAACCTTCATGTGGCTGCACGTCGCTGTCTTTTGATGACTATTAAAGCATGAGAATTTTTTTTCCTGGCTTCTGCTTATTTTTCCAAAGAAATGTCAAAGATAAAATGCGATTTCAAGCAATATTCTACAGCACAAATATGTCTTGATAAAACTTTTTGGAACCACTTACACAAAAATTGCTGTGAAGTTGCCTGGGAGTTTTTAGAATTAGTTATCCCTGATGTGAACTGTTTTTATGCATGTTTGTGTCTCAAAGCCTAAAGGACATGTGCCGTTGAACCTTTGAAAGTCAGGACAGTGTTGCTTGGCTTATGTGTTTACTTCAGCATGAAA
Source organism: Tringa tobata (assembly GCA_033628505.1). NCBI lineage: Eukaryota > Metazoa > Chordata > Aves > Charadriiformes > Scolopacidae > Tringa > Tringa tobata. Next base: position 3,484,759 of record JAHREE010000559.1, read on the forward strand.
TAATGCAGTCAGCCAAGCAGGGCCGGTGAAAACTGGTGGAAGCACACACAAAACCAAGCTTTATGTGGTGTTTTGTATATACAAAACCTGTTCTGGCAGATCAAGTTCAGGGAGACCTTACCAAGTACATAATCGCTTACTAAGATCCTCTTGCTCAAGGTCTTCTAGGTTTAGGTCTATGAAGGCAAAAAAAGTTACAAATGTTTTGGTGCATTGGCTCCGTGTCCTGATTATTGCTACAGTTATTCTAACTTTCTCAGTGGGAGCTGAGAAATTATTTTGAGTAGAGGAACAATACCTAATAAAAAGGAACTTCACTTCCAACAGTAAGCTGTTAAAGTCATTCTATACTTCCCTCTGTATCTTAGCCTGTAGGATTTGTCATTTTCCTGGACTTGTTTTTTTTTTTTGTTTTTTTTTTTTAAAAAAAGGAACTTGGCAAGTTTTAATGCAGAATACTGTCATATGACAAGTGCACGTGTATCTAATGTTAGATATTTAATAATTATGTAATAATACACCAATAAGCATATTAATGTAAATCCCCTATGTTGTTGATGCTTGCAAAGCAATAACAGGGAAAATCTAAATACTGTTTTTAGTGTTGTTTGTGAGCTTTGACTGGCAGAATCATTACATTGTTTTGAATACAGTGATTTTTCTCTTGCAACCAACAAATGCATACTCAAATCTTTATCACTTCCAAATGATATACGTACTCAATTCTTGGAAAGTAATTGGCTTCTTTTTGGGACAAGCTGTTATCCTGTTTCAGGCATATATATTGCAACTTTCTTCTATATGTAACTTTTCTTATTTATTTCAGAAATGAGGGTTCATTAACATCAACTTTAAGAACACTTCTATTCTTCACAGCTCTAATGATCACATTACCTGTTGGGCTATATTTTTCATCAAAGGCTTATGTATTTGAAGGTAATTCTGTTTCTGCCAATTAGCACTACTGTTACGAAAAAGAGGAAAAACATAGTCCTCTAATAACATCTTTGTTCTCCTTCCTGCTTTGAGTATTTGTTTCCATATGCAGGCTAAAGGCCTTGTAATGTCTAATTAGAACAGAAAATTATATAAATGGTCAACGAATCCTTCCCTGCATTGTGGTCTGCAATCTAGTATTTGCTGTTTGTTATACAGTGGTTTATGTAGTATCCAGGTGCATCGTTCCCCGTAGCTAACACCCCCCTGCAGCATCAGGGATATGTTTCCTGCTGGTGTTGCAAACTAATTGCGTATTCAAGACAGAGTAGTGTTGTTTACTGGGTTTATTTTTTGCTTTTTAAAACATACCTGCATTTGCAAGTGTAAACCACTTAAGTACCCAATTTCAGATATTGAATATGGTTGTTTGTAGAGCTTTCTTTTAACTTAAAGAAAAAAAAAGAAAAAAGCTAACAACGTGCCATGTTCTAGCCTGGATTCTACAAGGCTTTAATGACTTCCTAATACTGCAGGAGAGAAGTATCTCCTTCAAAAGCGGGGAGAAGGGAGGGAGAAAGCTGCTGTTTTTAAGAGCAGTGTGTGCATATATAAACGAGTTGTTCCAAGATGATTCTCCTTGGATGTGTACTGTTGTATGCAGTTCTGAAGGCCAAAGCTGAAAGTTTGTTAAGTAACTTTCAAGATCCTTTTAAGCATATTTTGTTCTTTAACCTGAGGTGTAGCAAGCTGACTCTTAACTTTGCTGTGTCAGTTAACGGCAAGATCTGTCAGCACTGATAGGACTGGGTTTGTGTTTGAAGAGTGGTATTTTTGGTGTGGTATAATGTGTGGGGTTTTGTTTGAGTGTTTTTTGTTTTAAATTAAGAGAAATTATATTTTGGTATTTGGTCTTCTGGTATTTGAAGGCTTATTTCATATGAGTTATGTATCTTAACTGGTGACAGATTATTGCTTTACGATCTAAATATAGTAGGTAGAAGTCCTCTAAATTTAATCATTGTTCTACTGGCAAATAAATTATATAATTATCAACCTCTCCTCAGTTTCCTCCCCCTCGAAGAGAGTTACACTTACGAACATAGGATGTTGAGGTTCATTTGGTGCTGGAAGATAGTAACAGAAAAAGTGAACGTTATAGAACTCTAAGCTGTTGACTTCAAAACCAGGGTGTTTTATCTTAAGCACTGAATAATTGCAGTGTTGCTTTATTCCAGAAATAGTTTCAAGGTCTGTATTCTTTCCTATAAGTCTTTCTGAGCTCAGTCTTTTGATACAAGAGTAAATGTGACTTTGGTCTTTAGGTCTTCTGTGATTTGCTGTTTCAGTGTTCCTAATAACTAATATTCTTTACTTTCTTTATTTTCTCAGGTACCTTAGGAATGTCCGACAGAGACAGCTATTTTTATGCTGCCATAGTTGCTGTAGTTACTGTTCATGTGGTCCTTGCTCTCTTTGTATATGTAGCGTGGAATGAAGGTTCTCGACAATGGCGGGAAGGCAAACAGGACTAGAATGAAGATCATCATCATGTGATGACTACAGACTGTAAATTAAATTTTTGTGAGCTGAAGGAAAAGCATTCTTCAAAATGTATAATACATGTGTACAAAGATGAGGTTAATGCCTCGACTCTGGTTACAATAAGACTTGTGCTCATCTTCAATGTGTACCGGTGTTCTCTTTAGTGCTGATGGAAGTTGTTCTTTATCCGGGTTCTACTAGGTTGAGCTGAGGAGGTCTTCACCTAGAATTAGAATGAAATAATTATATATTTTTTACAAAAATCTTGTAGCTATTTTTGCTGTTCCTAGTATTTTTCTGGCTTGCTGTGAACATAATATTGGCATGAAACCAGCATTACATTTTCAAGTAATTAAATTGCTAGTTAAAAAAGCTACATTACTCACTTTCTAACTACAGTCAAAAAGGTGGAATTTCACTTTGTTGTGGTTAGTTTCCTGATTTATGGGTGTCGTGGTTTGACACCAGCTGGCCACTCAGCACCACGCAGCTGTTCACTCGCTCCCCACAATGGGATGAGGGAGAGAATTTGAAAAGAAAAAGTGAGAAAATTTGTGGGTTGGGATAAAGACAGTTTAATAGGTAAAGCAAAAGTCACACATGCAATCAAAGCAAAACAAGGAATTCATTCACCACTTCCTGTGGGCAGGCAGGTGTTCAGCCACCCCCAGGAAAGCAGGGCTCCACCACGTGTGACGATGACTTGGGAAGACAAGTGCCACCACTCTGAACCTCCCTGCTTCCTTCTTCGTCCCCCAGCTTTATATTGCTAGGAATGATGTCACATGGCATGGAATATCCCTTTGGTCAGTTGGGGTCAGCTGACCCAGCTGTGTCCCCTCCCAACTTCTTGTGTAGCCCCAGCCCTTCCTGGTGGGGTGGTGTGAGGAGCAGAAATGGCCTTGACTGTGTGTGAGCACTGCTCAGCAATAACGGAAGCATCTGTGTATTATCAACACTGTTACATAGCCCCATGGTAGCTACTATGAAGAGAATAAACTCTATCCCAGGAAAAAACAGAACAGCAGGATAGACATAAATAATGAATTTCTGAGTTTAGAAGTAATGGAAAAATGCAATTGGTTAGAAACTCAGGTCATGTTTCTCTTATGTGAAATGCGAAGTTTTTTCATTTTCATGTGTATTTTTTATTTCAGTGTAAAATTCACTCTTTGATTTCATTTTGGGAGGATTGTCTTATTACTGCATTGCTCGTCTTTCCACTCTTCTACACTTAATCTTGATAATGCAAAGGAAATGGCACAACATTTTTCTATGTCTTTACGTTTATATATCTCCTTGATAATTGCTAAAGGATGTAGTTGGCTGTCCTGTGGTAAAGTAGTATCGGTAACAGCTATAAGCCACTCTAATGGCTAGTAGAGGAACAAGGAAGAGAAACCAAGCTGTAGCCATCTGCAAATGTTGTCCTTTATGAAGCAGAACACAAGAGTGATCACATGGAATACTTGCTTCTCTTCATAAATATTAACTTACACACTGTGAAATGATACAATATGTTGATTGCTTTCTTTTTTTTCTGGGTTGTGAGTAGCAACTTTCTGTATTCAAACCATACTGAGATATTTGTGTTGTGGGATTACCTGGATTTCACTTCACTGTTGTACTGTTGTTAGCAAGCATTTTAATCTGGAGATAAAGCTTTTTTTCAAAGGACGTTCCTAACACTGATGATTGCTGTTAAGCTGTTATGCTTGAGGTTGTTCTGTTAATTTGAATTTTCCAGTTTGTTGTATTAGTTGAGCCTTGTTTAGAAGTGTTTTGCTTAATATAGGGCTTGGAATGGCTTTGGTGCTCCATTTGTCCATGGTAAAACTTCGTTATAAATGAGACAAAAGTTGTTTATCTATGCCCAGTGGCTTGAGGAATGTGTTCCCAGGTCTCATTATTCTCATCTCCACTCCCATTCCAGGTGTGCACGAGCATATACACTGTGTCACATTAACACAAATCAATTTTTACATTTTGTTTCTGAAATGTTAACTTTTCTCACCCAAATCCCGTTGTCAGCTTGCTGCCAGCAAACCGGAGAACGTCTCATAGTACTTGAAATACAAATTTAGTTTGCAAGTTGGCATATTGGCTTCCTGTTCTCCCACATATGAACTGTACATTGTAGAACAAATACTGTCTTTTAAAAAAGAATTACCCTGCAATACAAGATCCAGTAAACAAGCACTTCTCCTGAACAGTTTTTGAATAATCTCTTTAATACTGCTTGTGTATTACAACAATGCTGAGCTAACAACAAATAGATCAGGTGTGGCACTGTTCAGTAGCTTTTTTTTTTTTTTACTCCATTTATAGTGGCGAATAAATGGGAACATAACTCTCATGCTTTGCTAGCTGGGTCTTGTGCTATGTGTAGACACTAAGTTAATTTCCTAGGAATAATAGGAATTGCAAGTGTTTGGTTACAAAAATCTGCCAAGTTTGACCTGTGCTGTAAGTGTAGGCACTATAATGTCTCAGCAAGTGGGGGTAACAAGCTGAGCGTTAATCCATCCATTGGAACATAATGCTTTGATCCTCAATGTTCTCCTTGAGAAAGAGGCAGCACGTGAGTCTCTGCATAGCGACAGCCACGTACTGGGGTTTATGGTGCCTGTGCCTGGAAGCTGAAAGAACCACTCAGGTAAGTGATGCAGTGAACACAGTCAAGTGGTGGAATTCCACCGTGACTAGGGAGCTCAAAGGACAGAAACTACAGCCATACAATGTAGAGTGTACATGGAGTAGTGTTGTGCCTTTCCAATACTAAGATTTATTATATTTGAAGAGCTTTATGTTGTGTCCTCTTTAGGTTGAGTGTTTCCTTTCATGTTCCTGTTAATGTCAAAGCGAATTCTCATGGCAATTTTTAATTGTTTAGTGGCCATTGTGATTCTGCTAGAGTTTAAATAATACAGTACAAATACGGAAAGTGATCGAAGTTGTGGAGTGGTTAATATTGTTGTTGCTTTGTATTTTATTTTCTATAAAATGGTGATGTGTTTTAAAGTGATACTCTAAGTTTGTTCATTTTATTACTAGTAATAGATTTGAGACAACTGTTAAAAACAAAAATTGGGGAAACAGTGTCTGCATAAGCCATTCAGTACTTCAAAATTGCTTCTCGCTTAGTGGGCCATCACGTGTTTGTATAGGCTGACAATTAGGCAGTTTAGCTAAAACAAGTAATCGTATCTAGCAGTGAGCAAATATCTTGAGACAGATCATAGCAGAAAATTTCTGGAATGTTTTCCAAGATTATAAATCATAAAGGCAATGGGGGGAATCAAGAAGTGGAAAATCAGTGACTTCTCAAAACGAGTCTAGTTTTCTTCAGTACTTCTTATTATCTCTGTTTTTTCCAAATGGCTGCAGAACATAGTGGTGGGTACCCAGCCCGTGAAAGCTTGCAGATGATTGGCTTTGGTTTGTGGTTAAGGATGCCTGACTTAATTAAGCTGTTAACTGCTAGCACCAAGTAGGAAGCCTCCAGAGAAAATGGTGATGTTGATGATCATGTTGTTAACGGGAGTTGTTTGTTATACCCTAACGTTGGTTTATGTACGTGAACTTTAAACAGTATTTACAGTATATTTGAAACAAAAGAAAATACTACCTACCTGTGTTTTTCCAAGTAAGAGAGACTTAAAAAAAACAAAAAACTCACAAAAACCCAAAAACCCCAACCAGAAAAAAACCAAACAAACCAACCCCCCAAACCCTCAACCTCCTGCATAATTTCTACAGTAGTGGTTATTGGGCACTTTCAAGCTGATGGGAAGGTGAAGGATGTAATTCTGCCACACTGCTAATGCAGCCTGACAAACTAGATGGCAGGCTTTTCTACCTGGTGCCTGTCATGGGGGAAGGGAGGTTGTGCTGGCTGAAAAATTTATGTTCTCACCTAACGCATTGGTGAACAGTGGAATGTTTGATGTTATTGCAATTTTGACAGTCTTTAGGCTGCTGCACAATTAATGTAGTTATTGCAAAATAACGTGATGTGGGTATGACTGAAATTTAGGTGGGCTGCAGCTGGTGGGACAAGGGGAAGGGGTCCTGTGAAGCGAAGGAGTGACCTGGGGAGGTGGGGTAGGATGAGGACTGGAATGTGCTGGCACAGCTGGCTATATGATGACTGAGGCACCGTATGTTTTTGTTCAGAAGTGTTTATTCCACTGTTCTGTGGGGGATTATGCAGAGCCATTGATCTGAAATACTAAATGTAAATCATACAAAATAGTGAGCCAATTCCATTTCTAACTTCCAGTTGAAGTTGTCCATAGGTTGAAGGCTTTGCAGTGTGTGATCTGGGGCGCATTTATTCACCTTTGTCTTGTACAAACTAGCATTGTTACTGGCTCTGAGTCATCTCTTAGGCAGGGTCAAGCCCTTGGAGTGTAAATATTTCTTTAAAAATACCAAAGAGCAACTGCCACTCTAATGTTTCATTAGCTCTAACCAACTCTTAGTTTAAGGAAGACACACCAGCTTCTTGTGTCAAGTTCACAGCAAACAGCACTTGCTGTTGCCCTGTGAGGGGAGGCGCTTTTGTGTTTGAATGGGGCTTGCAATAAGGACGTAATTGTAGTTTGGGGCTGCCTCAGTCATTCCCTTGTATGAAGACACGCTAATATTTGGATTTCTGAGATGGTGGGATACAGCCCGAGTCTCTGTTAGGAGGACTGAATCACTGAGGTATAGTTTAAGACAAGAGACAAAGGTAAACTCTTGGGACTTGAGTGCTCTTTGAACCTAGAATGGTAAGAAAAGGTAGGGGGGAATTCAACAGGGGTTTCTGTAGAAAGCAGGTTTTTTAGGTGCTGATCTCACAGTTTGCATTCTGAAACCAAAAGACAGAAGCAATGGTGGTCGTGTTTCCAAAGGCAGGGGAACTGCCTGGGAAGCTTTGGAAGGATGATGGGGAGAAGAGCTTGAAAAGTCAAGTAGGTTCCTTGGCGACTGTCCACTTGGATGCCTGGGACTGAGTCTTCTTGATGCTGGTTTGCTCTCAAATTTTACAACCCTCTGTCCTACCGGCTTTGGAAATCATGTTCTTTCCAAGATGATTCCCTGTGGGTGCCCGGCGTTCCTAGGAGTCATCAGGTGCTTACTTGCAACTGTGCTTTTACAGTAGTGCAAACTACTCATAGGCCTGCAAAAAAGCTGTCAGTGCTTATACTCGGCACTCAACACAGTGTGCTTTAATAGTTTTAGTGTAAATGGCTCACGGCATAGTCACAGGGGGTATTTATTAATTAAAACTGTTTTTAATTGAAGGATGATTTATGAGAGAGAGTAACAGTAAAAATTAAAGAACAAAAACTGCTGTGGGTGTGGGCCCATGCTGCAGGCAGCACTGAGGAGCCATTTAATACCTTTGCAGTTCTTCATCCTCAAAATGCAGAGTTTCTCTTAACTTGCTTGACTTTATTATTAGGACTCTGCTGATGTTGGAGATCAGCTGGAAGTACCGAAGTTTAGCTCCACAGCTTCATACAGCTCATTTCAAGGGAATGAGTCTGATATGTTAGGTGGCTTTGTGTAGAGAAGACAGAAGAACCCACCTTGTTCTCAAACCTTATTGCAGTTGGAGCTCTTTCCTAGAACTGTTCCTATAGAATTAGCAAGAGTTGGATGATGCTTAACATGATAGAGCAGTTTCCTTTAGAAGCTTGTGTATATCTTGTGGGTTTTTTCTCCCAGGGTAGAGTATGCTCTCACCAAAAAATTTAAACCAAAGGAAATTCTGATGATTTGGGTGTTGTGTTTTGATGGCTGTTTGTGTGTTAGGTGCAGCTGGCTGTGTTTATATCTGGAGTGGCTGTAGCTCATCACCTGCAGGTTTATCCCAACATTCTGTGTGCCCTGTGTTTTTTAGGAGGATCAGGATCCTCTGTTTGCCTTAATGATTAGTGGCTTCAACAGGGTTATTGGAAATAATTTTGAATAGCAGCTGGTTCACAGCTCCCAGTTTTACTAAGTGAAAACTAGATCTTTACCTGGGTTGTATATTTGAAATAAAATTACAATGGCACCTCTTTTCAGATCAGTAATGACTGACTGATCTGTTATGTTAAGCCATTTCCTTTATTTCCAGCTAGCATTTATTTCTAACCCATTATACTTTTGGAAGCAGCAGCAAGTTCCTTACTCTTCTTAGCACTTCTCTCTCTTTACCTCCCATGGCTATTTGCCAAGTGCATTCCACGGGAGCAAATATTTTCTATAGCGTGACATCTGTTGTGATCCCCAGTTAAGATTACATTGAACTTTGTAGGGAGAGATGAGGTTTTTATACCACGTGGTGGGGATTGTGCTTTCCTGCCCATTAATTTTCAGAATTGTTAGTGCTATCAGCTCTGGTATTTGAGGCATGAAAACAGGAATGCCAAGGGGGGGGAAAAGTTTCTAATTTTATAAACAATTCTTAATCAGGTAGCTACTTGTCATGGGCCTTTGGAGAATTAACACCACTAAAATAATGGCATGTTTCTGTGTTGTCATATGCTTATTAGATTCAAAACAGTCCAACTCTTGTGTTCAAATGTAGTTTTATTTTAGCATATTACAGAACTTAAGAACATTTAAGTACCCTGAGTGGCATTGTCAGCGTGATCCAGGCTGCTCTTGCTTCTCCAGCTCTGAAAGAAAACTACATTGAGCCTTTTGGTAAGGAAATCTTAGAGAGCACCTGGGAACGTGTGATGCAGCTCTTCAAGAGGCCTGCCCATGCCAAAAAGCCATGTTTGCATTATGTCAAGCTTATGTAAGGGATTAATTTGGAAGCAGAGCTGAGTGGCTTGTGAACTTTCTACCTTAGGTCAGCTGTGCTCTGGCTGCATGGTCCAAATTGCAATTTTATGGGATAAACAGCTTTTGTGTGCTTTTTATGAACTTTGTTCAAAGAGTGAACAGGTAATTCTGCACAGCAGGTAATTCTCCACAGCACCAGAACTAATTTGCTACGATTTTATTCGGTTAAAGATGCAGCAATGCAATAAGATGGCTGATTACATAAGCACAAGCTCAGTTGATCGCAGCTGGATGTGCGTGTAATATGGGAACTGATTGTCTTGTCTCCTTGAATTCTGCCAAGGCAGTTTTATTCCAGTTCAGACTCAGCGGTTTGCTCAGCCTCAAAGATTACTGTACAGATTGATGGACCAGTAAGATGAACTGCGGTGTTTGTGGAAGCTGGCGTGCTCCAGACTCCTGTGATGAACAGATGAGGCGTTGCATCATAAGGGAAGTCCCCTTGCCTGTGATCCTGGCTTTGGCAGAATTAACAAGGGCTGGTCCCAGATCCAATAACAATATGAAATGCAGAAAATGAGGTATTGGAGGTAACTGTGCCAGGAGTACTGTAATATGGATGGATAAGAAGAGTTACCCATCAGTGAGAGGACACGGAGTGACTCTTCCTTTCCTCATTTGCATTCCTAGCACTGAGAAATCAGTATAAAGCCATCATTTACTCTAACAGTCTTTGAAAAACACAATCTGCTCTTAATATTTCCCCAGGAAAAAATTCTACTTAAACTAGGCTTTTGAGACTCAGTACAAATTTAAGTTACTTATTCTTTAGCCCAAAAAAGCTTCTGGATAAAAGTCTGGTGTTGGTGGATTCTCTTCCCCAGAATACTCTGCATATTCCTTTTGTGCCAAAAAAAAAAAAAGTTAACATCACAGAGTACTGTGTGTGGCAGAATCCACGGGTTCATTGTGTTGCAATGGAGTATTTAACTTTCCTAGAGATTGTCCCACTAAGTATCCAGATACCACCCTCTGTAATGCTTGTCCTTTCGTGTACTGTCAGCTCTTCACTGCAGCAAAACCCGAAGAAGAAGACAGAATCCTGCTGCCCTGGATCTTTATGACTGCAGAGTGAGAGTTGATTGCTATCCTGAACAAGTCCCCATATGACCTTAGATAGGTCAGGCTAAAGGGATTCCGGGGGACAAACGCAGCAAACATGTCCAAGTGGGGAGTAGAGGGGTGTTTAGTGCAGTTAGTGGACAGTAACTCGGGGGCTCCTTGGGCATGGCCTCTGAGCTGTGTCTGCACAGAAGGAAAAAAAGCACATCTTCACTGTGTGTAGACAGTCTTGGAGAGGTAAAGGGATTCGCTTTGGGTGCTATGGCAGATCACAGCTTTAGAGAGTGGGTGTGGGAAAGGACTGGAACTTGAATCTTTTGACCCACTGTGCTCTCTGCCATTCACCACCATTCATCCACAGGGATTTTTTAAGGGATTGTTTCTGCTCAGATCTTGAATCAGTGGATACCTGGAATGCTACCCAGTTTTGCATGGCTTGACATTCTATTCAAAATCTTTGCAGCTCACAGTGTAGCACGTGCTCTCCTTCTTTGTCAGTTCTTCTGAGTATTCCATGAAATCCATGTCTCGGCAGGTCCTTGCCATTGTTCAGCCTTTAGACTTCTCTGGGCTCTTTCAGGCGTACCTTTTCTCTGCCTGATCCTTCCTCCTGCTTCTAAAATTTTAAATAAAAATAGTAATTAAAAAATAGCTGAAATTTGCACACCGCTGGAGGATGATGCTGCACTTGAACTGTGTGATGCCATTATCCTTTCAATAGTGTTAGCACTGTGCTTTCATCCCGCTGCGCACTTCAAGAGCACATCCCTACGTATGCCCTCAAGATTGAGCTGGGAATGAGTTCAGTGGTCAGGGTGCAGAATATACATCATGGTATGTGGGGGGAGAATTGGCATGAGTCTGGAGGGAAAAAGACAGTGAGTAAATGATAAAGGAATTAAGATAATACACAGACCCTAAATTTTTGCGTATGCCTTTGGGTACGTACATGTCTTAGTCTTAGCTCTAAGTAATGTATTGTTTGGGGAAGTACATTCAGGCATGACTAATCTGCATTTGTCTCCCTCTCCCAAAACATTGTGCCATTTGAAATGTTTTATTTTTCCGTGTTTAAAGAATATTGTTTCATAATCCAAAAACTATTTTTCATTTTTTCTAGAACAATTGGTGGAAGTGTTTTCATTAATCTTTTTATTATTTAAGCGCTTCTATCTGCAATACACAATAGAGGCAAATGAATTGATTTTTTTTTTTAAGACAAGCTTGCTTTTTATCCTACAGAAACGATGACTCATGAGATTCATCCAAACCTCATCTCTATTCCTCCCCCAGATAATAAGTTAAATGTGAGTTTTGTGTTTGTATTAAAAGGCAGCCTATGCTTACCTCACCAGGGAGCTTGCTTGAACATTGAGTTCACAAGAGGAAAATTCCTTGCCCCAGTAAAACTGCATCTCTGGGCGTTAAGGAGCTTTGCAAAGTTTGCTCTCCAAGTGCAGAAAACAGCAGGAGATGTAATGCATTGCTCACATTTACAGTGATGCTGGTCTGGTGTGTTTGTGACTCTTCATGGTGATGCCAGAGGGTTTGTGGCTCTGATACATCTACAGGCAGCAGAAAGCAGAGACCTGTAGTATTTTGTCTTTGGGCCTGTTCCATCTGCAGATGGAGAATATCAGGACATTCAAGATGCTACACTGATCCAGGATAAAAACTCCCTCGATTTTCATTCTGACTGAAACAGTCCTGCAAGTGGTGGTTCTGGTGTAACTAAGAAGGGAATGTGGGGGATGGAAATGGGTGGAGGTACTCCCTAGCCAGTGTTGCTGCTGAAGCCCCGTGCTGTGAGAAGGCACCCTTAGCTGGAGCTGACTCCCACATTAACACAGCCAAGCTCGTTTAAAAGCTACACTGAAGTATGACCCTGCAGGGTGGATGCACTGTGAGTTTTAGCTGAGAGGAAGGGAGAGCTCAGTCAGTACAAGACACCGTGTAAAAGATAGCCGATTTCTCTGTGAAGTTGTTGATTTTGTAGTGTGCTTTTTTTTTTGAAATGCAGCAAAGGTCTTCTAAGCATCCGTGCTGGCAGGTCTGGTTAAAAGCTTCTCATGGGGGATCCCTGATAGAGGTACACCAGGATAAGAGGCTGCCTTGGTTTCTCCTTGCCTGTGCCTGGCAAAAGAGTTTCACGTATAGGATCTGCCTTTTTTAACTCTGCTCTCCCTAAAAATGTGATTATAAACCAGGTCACACAGCTAGGGAGAGTATTGAAGCCTCTGTCAATGGGTTAGAGAGAGAGTGTGAGGAACCAGCTGCAGTACAAATTGGTTATTTTGGAGAGCTGGCCCTGAAAGCTGGCTTACAGGTGGATGTTTGACTTGTCCATTTAACCTCAAACTCTTGGGCAAAGAGATACTCGACTTCTGTTACACAGCTGATACTGACTATGTTCATTATAAAGGTTTGATCTTTTTATGACGTAAATACTGTGTAATCTAGAACAGAGTTGAGCTGCTGAATTGGTTTTGCCTGGATGCTGATCAGTGCCTGGTTGTAGACGGCACATGAAGCCAAACCAGTGGTGTGAATTCTCAGTTCGCACAGGCGTTTTGCTCTGTCTTTCATCCTCTTAATTATTCAGCAGCTTCACAAGAGCAAGCCCTTTTTTTTCGAAGTATTCCCTTTTTGGTGAAATCTGGACAGGTAAAGTGAAAGAAACAACTTTGTAGACACACTCTGAACATCATTTTTTTCCTGTTTGGTCACTGCACACTTAATACTGCCTTGCAGATGTTGAGATAACTGGTACTTACCTAAGAAAAGACTTTTGAGATTGATTTTATTTTTTTTCCCAGAAACAATAAAAGCTCCATGTGTAACTATCTCTTCCCTTCACCATTCCCTAGGGTGGGAGGGACTGGCTGTAATTACAGATGCTGCAGAACAGACGTGTCCGTGCTCTCCATCAGCCAGAGCTACAAGCCTCTTTCTGTATGACTGGCTAAAGCCAGACTATCTGTGGATTCATGTTGAAAGGGTTTTGGACATTTTGCAGCACTTCTGTTTTCCTGGAGCTCTGCAGAGTGAGTGTGCTGTGTGAATGGAGATGAACTTGCAGAAGTGCAGGTGATTGACTGGGTCATGTAGAGCATTATATCCCACAGGATGCTAAACACAACATGGATGAAAGCAACCTAGGCCATTAACTTCATATTTTCCAATGGAGAAAAACTCTTTGGGCAGAAGAAGAGATTCCACCATGGCAGAAACTGGAAGTTGAACTGTGTGTTGAAGTTCAGAGACTGAGGGCTGTGGAGGGTAATTCATGCTCCTGCCTGACAAAGTCAGAATTTTGGTTGCAGGTAGGGCTTACACCAGAAGCTTAGGTGAGACAATTCTGCTGAAAAATACGTTGGGCAGCTCTATGCATAGTCAAGGAATGTCTTTAGAGTTTGACAGGTAATAATTAGTTTCTTGTCTCTTCTCAAGACAACTGCAAGTGGAAAAATACTGTGATTGACTACAGGCTAGTAGGCCAGGAGAGATTTTTAACTCTTTGACAGAGAGAGTGGCTTTCAGCTGGCTTGAGTGACCATGGTTTCATGGACAGTTCGGCACTAGGACAGACCTAAGTGCAAGTCAGGTGGGAGTTTTTGGGGTGGGTTCCCGTTAGCTGGTATCAACAGCTTTCCTTAGCTTGAATTTCATGAGTGCTCTATTAGCTTGACGTAGTCCTGTGCATGAGCTGAATGTAAGGTATCATATCAAACTTCAGAGCACAAGGTAAACCAATTCCCAACCAAAAAGGCAATCTCTGTGACTTCCAAACCCTCCCCTATCCTAAAAGCAATGTGAAAGTGTAGTATAAGGAAGCTAGTATCTGTGTGCCCGAAAATATCTAATTTCACTGAAAAGTAACTTATGCAGTGCATATTTTGCAGCTTAATGGTGTTCCTTATAACTTGGTATTGTGTCCTCGTTAATTTGTAGATGTGTGCTCATTAAGCAAGATCTTCTTTACAAAGTGTAGGGGCTGTTTAAATGCTTCAGGGCATGAGAATATTTATTACAAGTTGATAATCCTTGTAACTTGTTACATTAAAATATAAATGGATTAGAGTATAGTCCGATGAGAAGCATGAAAGTGATTATTAAACTGCAGAAATAACTGCGCTAGAACCCTAAATAGTATAATAATCCTCTAGGGGGAAATTACACCCTCATTCATTTATAATGGTATTGTGATTGGCTTTGTTTTAGTCCAACTTTGAGTCAATGCCTCCATGAAAATCTCATGACTTGCCTTCCAAAATGACATCAAAGACGAAAGGAGAAAAACAGTCTTGACAAAACCAGGTCACTACATCAGCAAGAGCAGAGTGGGCTGAGCAGCTCTGCTTCCGAAATCAAAGCCTTGCTGCAGGAGCATTAGTGTGTCACAAGTGCCGTTCTCAGCAGTGAGGGACCAAAAAGTGTCACAACAGCAGATAAAGGCATTGGTCAAAGCCTGGTGCCTGTCCTCTCAGAGCACATCTGTCCTGAGATGAGGATGTGGAGGTGCTCAAGGCATCCCTTTTGAGGGAATGTCCTGGTCCCACCTATGCTTTGTAGCCAGCCCCTGCACAAGTTAGGAATGAGGAGAAATAGTGAGTCCTTTGTGCCTAAACCAAACCAAAATCCCAGCAAGGGAACTGAGATGTTCCGCTAGCCCTGTGCTTCCAGAAAAGCAAGGAGCCTTTCATAGTCTTGGCTAGGAACTCCTAGGGCTGGGAGACATGTAGGATCTCCTAAACCATATGCATCTCTGATGTCTGGGAACCATGAGGAAACATGCTTGGGCCTGGAGCCCATCTCAGTCTGTCTACAGAGCAAGGAGCTGGTGAGAAACCACTGTCTCCCTTCCCTGCCACAGTTCCTGTGTATCCCAGAAGAGCTGTCCACGAAGGGACAGAGAGGGGGATTTGACTCTGCTCCTGGATCCCATGTGACAGTGTCCTCCAGCCATTTTTGTAAAGGGCTGATTTAATGTGTATAGCCAAAACTTATCAAGATAATTATGTAGCTGTCAGGGCCAGGTAATTAATATCTCTGTAACAGACTGCTTCTATTACATGTGTTGTGTGAAAAGTGAGAGTGCTGAGGTGTGCTAGTTTGTTGCTGTCGGAAGAGAGTGGAAAAACCTACAGGAAGAAGGAAATGCATTTCCTGTCTTTTAGGGTTTTAATTAAACAATCAGCAGTGGCAAAGTACCAGGGCTTCTCCTGGGACACACTCACTGAGCAAGTGAATTGCAGAGGACAGAGACCCTGGCTGCAGGAGGCTCATACAGGTGTCTGCGTGCAAGAACAGCATCTGGTCTTGCCAACAAGCCTCGCTCTTTTTGTTGCTTATTTACTTCACTTAATTAAGAAAAGCCCTTTACCTGCGTCTTTGACCACCCAGGTGCAAGGCCAGAGTTTTGGTGTTACCACATAAATAGCCATCACAGCACATGGTCTGACCCAACAGGTCATCCTGAGGGGTAAACTCAGAGAGGAAAAGAGAAACTCAATTAAATAATGTTAGGAAGACTTGCCTTAGTTTCAAGTGAGTTAGTATCTGTGCGCAGTAAATTATTTCTATCACCTTAGCTTTGAGCAGAGCAAGCTTATAATGATTCTGGCTCATTGGGATTTTAAATGGCATTCTTGCTTCTTGGTGTAAACGGATAGTGATAGCGTAGTATGTGGGAGCTCTTTAATCTTGTCTTCTAGGTTTACATTTTGTAGGACTGTAATTTAATTTCTTTAAGCTTTTTTTTCATCTTGGGCACTGGCAGAGGCAAGGAGGTAACTAAAGGTACACGCAGAGCATTTTAATGTGTTTTTTTCCTGAAATCATCTGAGCAGCCAAGCCCCCTCCAACCACAGCCCCACCCTCCTATCGGCATTTCATAAGGGTATTATCGCTGTAATTAATAGGAGTTGTATAACAGTACCTAATTAAACTCTGATCATATAGTGTAAATTTAACTTGATTATCGTTAGCCTCGGTGAACTCTGCAGGAGATTAATCCTAGTGATTCACTCAGCGCAGAAAGCAACAGTGCCACTTCTGCAGAGGGCTGAAATATGAGTGTACAGAAATGCTGTGTGCTCCCAAACCCCCTGAGACAGTGCCGTGTACCGACGACAACACCGGCGTCAGCGAGGGGGTTGCGCTGCAGCCGGAGTCCCCCCGTTTCCAAATTGGTTAAAAGCAACTGGGATGCCAGCAGGCTCCTATGGCACAGATCTTAAAATCACCGAATAAGGAGTCTGAGAGGATTATGGCTTACATAAGAGTTTTATGTCTGTCCTAAAGCTACAGCCCCTATGCGTCTGTGGGCTGTGTACTGTGGACAACCATGATTCATGGACACCGGGACCTCCTGAATGACTACAGGCCATGTTTTGTTTAAGGTGAGATTTCAAATACAGGACCCGGTCCCTGTCTTACAAAAGCTGGTGGAGTTTTGTCTGTGGGAACAGAGTGAAGGCAATAATGTTATTTATATTTCTTGATTTCTGCAGATGAAAATGCTACGTGCTTTGCTTCTGCCCACGGGTGGGCTAGAGAATGTTTCCACTTTGCTAAAATGCCAAATGAGCCTTAGGTAAAATAATGTTTATTCCTGTATCTAGTCCAGGAGTACAGGGCATGGGGTTTGTCCTGTCTTTTGCTGAGCACATCTGTTTGTCTGCCTCTAATAATAGTTTAATCAATGGGGCTGATTGCTGCATATTCTCTGTCTGACGGTAGCCCAGAAGACACAGATGACAGCAGAAAAAGGTCTTTTGTACGTGTCACTTTTTTTTTTTTCTTTTGCTTAATTAAAAGCTAAGAGAAAGTTTTACTCCTGTTTGCATGAATGGTCACATCAAACAGTACAGGAAAATCTAGGCCAAGCTGCTTTCAGCAGGCTAAGGAACATTATACTATCGCGCCGTGTCCTTTCATAGTCGCAATGCCTCTTAATAAACGTCAGGCACCTTTTCAACTTTCTTTGATGCTCTCAGCTGTGCTTTCCACCAGTGCCCCCCTAAGCCCACCTTGCCCCCCCCCTTCCCTCCCTCTCTTCCACAGCGGGGCTCCGTGCAGGAGCGGGCTGGGAAGGAGCGGGATGCGCGGGGACGCGCGGCTGGTGCATCCTCGCCGGCGGGAACGGGGCCGCTTATATAACGCCCTGGCTGGCTAACGAGGTAAAACTCCATCAACTCTTCTGCAGGAGCTTTCAGAGNACACTTTTATTGCTCTGAACATGCTCCTGAGATGACAGCTGTGGATTTCTGTCGTGCTCCAAGAAGTGGGGGAGAAGGGCAAGGAGGGAGCATGCACATGGTGCGATGGGACTGTTAAAGCCTGGCTTGGAGCTCCCTTCTGGATCCCACTGGGCTCATTCCCTGGGCCAGAAAAGGATCACAGATTTGAAAATATGATTAGCATTTAGGTATGAGATGTGTCTCCTGCTGGCTGATTCCCAGCTGATGCTAGCCAGAGGCAAACAGAAGGTGGTTTGACCTGCAGGTTGTCTGGTGTCAAAGTGTAAGAGGTTTAATGGAGCAGGTCTCTATCCCAGTAACAGCTGCCTGTGGACAGATCTAGACAAAGTGGAAGGAGCAGTTCAGATGGCCAGAGCCCTGAGCAGGCACATGTTGCTGCCTGGGAGAGTTTACAGCAATGGCAATGACCTGCAAATTAGCTGGGATTGCTGATTTATTTATTTATTCCCCTCAGGCAGGAACTGAGCCTGATTTGGGTGGGTTTTTTTGGCTTAGCTTGATTTTTCATCTTTTTTAATCCAAACCAGAACCAAACCATCGTCTAGTTCTGGTCCAGGACAGTGGTCCAACTGAAAACTGGTGTCTGTAAGACCTGTTCCCCAGCAGGAGTCCCAGGACCTGAAGTGTGGTGCTGTACTGCGCTCCCCTGTCCATCCTCTCCCTCCCTCTCCTGTGCTGCATCTCCCATCGTTCCTGCAGATGTAGGAATTGGAAGCAGTGGACAATATTGAGACGCCAAGTGGTGCTGTTCTCTGGAGACACTTGGGGATAGACTGTCTCTGTTTTATGCACTTCCATTTTCTCCATGTGAGCTGGTTTCAGTGGGTTGGAAGCTAACAAGCTTGTTTGGGCCTGGGCTTAAAAGTGAACCAAAACAATCTCAGCCACACCAGGGCTGAAAAGCTCAGCTTCCGTCTACCAGATTCCCTGCTTCTGTAGGGTTCAACAGAATAGAAGCAGCACAGGACTGGCCAGGAAACAAAGACTCTTAAATGCATATGATTAGTCATAAAAATCATTATAATAGTTGAAAGTGATGGGCAGCCTTACTGGGAACTTAAACATAGATGCCAAGAGTTAACCGCACCTCAAAGACTTTGCCCCACTGTCTCCTTGAGGTAACTTCTGTCTTGCTGGGTGGGACGATGGGCAGGAACCTCTGCTTTCCCTTTCCAGGAGAGAGTGACAAGTTACTCCTGAGTCCGCCAGCCATGCAAGAGTTCCCCCAGAACTGCAAAGAGAGTAATGGAGTTAAGCCTTCCAATGCTGCAAATTCCCAAGCACTGGGTGCATCATTGAGCACAGGTAGAAGGCCATAAGTGATCATAGGTATAGAAATATCACATAGCTGCCTAGTTTTTCATACGTGATCACCACGGTGTTGGTGGCTTTGTAACTTTTGCAGCCCCGTTAGCTGAGCCCACAGGATCCCATTTGCTGCCTGCAGATGGTGAGCCTTGCCCTATATATCAAGCAGATTTCTCTCTGTGCGCATGCCTGTGTTTAATTACCATTATGAAATGGTAATAAAAAATTTAAAATGTCATTACAATGCAGTGCGGAGCTGGGATTTGCAATCCAGCTGCAAGTCTCCTGTTGGGGAGGCTGCTCTGAGTTTATCTGAACTCTGCCATAGGGCAGTTGTTCCCCTCCAGGAATTGCTCTCCGAGCAGGCTGACAACGCTCACGTTGCTTGTCACTGCGTTGACTGGATATGACCGTGTCAGCACCTTTCCTGATTCTTTCCTGCGCTGGAAATTTAGGCTGGTTAAAGTTCCCACCAGCCAGATGCCTCAGCAAGAGCAGAGCTAGGCATGCTTTGGCCAAGGAGTCGCTTGCTTCTTGAAGGAGAGTTATTTTGAGGTAGGCAAAGATCATTAGAACTGCTGTAGAGGAGAGTTCCTGGACTTGTGTTTGTATTATGTGTTTCTAGAATAAATCAAAGCGCTACTTAGTATCCAGATCAGCAGAATGTTAAAATGCATGTGGTGAACGCTCAACCCTAAAAACTTGAGGTGTTAACCCAATTCTAGGGTTATAAATAACCATAAAGACTCAGGTGAAGGCATCAGTGATAAAAGTAAGAGGAAGGGATGTGTGCTGACAGTGCAGGGAAGAGGTTTTCAGATAATGGGATGTATCTGGATGTTTCCTGTTGAAACCTTGACATTTTAATAGTGTGCTCTTCATGCCACCCTCTTAAATCTCCTTGCCTGTTCGTTGAATTTGAGAACTGTAAATGTTTGCACACATTCATTGCTGCAAGGGTAGGTGAAGAAAAGTCCTTGAGAAGTTTTTGGGCCAAGCAATGTAGAAGCATGTCACATAACAGAGAGAATGATTTGGAGAATCTGGGCTGAGTGGGCTTGTTGGCATGCACGCAGCAGTCTGCCAGAAGAAGACCTTCACAATGTGAGGGGATGGGTGAGGTGGGTCGGTTGCTGGGGTTGTCTTCCATGGAGCCAGGGGACCCTTCCTGATGCTCCTTGTTCTGGGCTCTAGTTGGAGCAGAGAGCCCGAACAACACAAGGAGCACAAGTAGCCACTGAAGCCCTGAGCCCTCATCATTTGGTGCACTTTGCAGTAAAATGACTCTCCGGTGCTTACAAATATTTCAGGGTATTAAAATGGGCTTAAAACCTACTATGTTTCTTGCTTTACCTTGGAGGTGGCCCAGAGCTGGGTTTGACTGGCAGCTCAGCCACTGCTTGCAGTTTAAGTTCTTTGGGATGGAGTAATGAAACCCTGCCTTCCCCAGCCCCACTTCAACCTGTTGCCATCGGGGCAGGCTGAGCCCTGAGAGTTCAGCTCCAAGCTGCAGCCAGCGAAGCTCTCAGCATGCCAACCTCAGTGACAGGGTCAGAGCCAGGTTTGTCAGAAGTGCCCCAGCTTCAGAAAATAAGGGCTTTTATTTTCTAAATAAGGGGGGGACGGGGACACAGGGCGGGGAGGAAGGGAGAGGAGGAGAGTTATTTCCAACATGCTAATCAAAACTTTAAAGTAAATAACTAAGCATTCTTCCATTTCAGCATAGCTCTTGGAAAGTTTCCCAGGATGTCTTTAAAAAGCTCATTGTAAAATAATGGGATGTTCTTTCCCCACAGTTATATGTTAAAATACAAACATTTCATTTTCTCCACTTGAAATTGTTATAGAATTACCTGGTCTTGGAATTACTGTAAAGACTTTTGGGAAATTGTCCTCCTGGGCTGAATTACATGAGATGTGCTACGGCTCCCCAGGTCCATAGTTTTGTATGGCAGGGGAGGGAAGGGCTCAGCACGCAGTCTGGCCCACCTGGCTATAAGGCGGAAATCATAAGTTTGACTGGCATTATATTTAAACCTTTGCATCATCATCAGTGAAATGGGTTCTGTTCTTTAAATTAAACTTTTTAAAAGAAAAATGAGGCTTTACTATGAAAGGTATTGTTTGCCACAGTCTGATTGACTCCGACAATTGTTTTTCTAGTTGAAGTGTTTTGTTTCAGGAATTAACAGGTATCTAATTACTGCCAAACTTGTTCTAACATTACAACACAAACGTGTACATAAGAAGCAGAGGGCTTCCTCTGTGTGCATATTCCTCTGTCTATTTGGAAGAGTAGCATGGCTCTTAGCTGCTGACACGGAGCACCTTGGGGAAAGTGCTGAGCCCTGTTGGCTGGGGAAAGGAGTGCTGATGGTATCTGATACCTTGGGGAGCTAAGCCTAAGGCAGATCAATAAATGGCAGTGTTTTCATTGACTTTAGTAGCCTTTTGATTAGATTGCCATTCCCTGCATAGACTCAATGACCAGAGTAATAATGGTAATGAAGGATGAGTAATAAAGGTAAGCACAGATGCTTAGCCATCCCAGTCCCTCCGACATGCCAGTCCATTGAACCTGTTTGCTGTTCTGCCTCATCTTGGCTAGAATGTGATTTTGAGTCTCCACAGGTGGGTGGATTGGGCAACCCCCCCTCGTTCAAAAAACTGCTTCAGCTATGTGGAAAATATTGACCCAGGCTGTATGTTTATTAATAAGCTGATTTTGTAAGGACTGAGCTCTTGTGGCAGGGCTAGCTAATGATATTGGACAGTGAGCAACTGTCACTTTTGCTAAATCTGTCATATTGCAAGTAAGCTGCTTACAGCATGCAGTTGAGGTGGGCAGAATGACAGCCTAATCCACCTTAGGGCTCTACCCAAAGTCAAATTTGGAGTCTGCTTTTCTCTCTCAAGAGCACAGTTGTCCCTTGGAAACTGTTGTCTCAGAGGCACAAGGAAAGCTAAGGAGCAGAACAGTCACCAGCTTTGCTGAATAAACTCCATCTGTGTGTCTGCTCAAGGGCTTGTAGATCCTCATCCCTGAGCAATGATAAAATAGGACTTCTGAGAAAAAGAAGTGACATGGAATTTGTCAGAAAACATATCCTTTTACATTGCTTAGCAATGCAGCACAGATTTGCAAGCAACCTGAGGGGCTGGAACAGAGCCTTGTCTAGGAAAGGGGAATGCTGTGAGACCCAGTCAGCACTACAGGATTCTCAGCAATGCTTTCATGGGTGGGGGTTGTGGCAAGTGGCACACAAAGAGGTTCTTGGCTCTCTCTTTCTGTTCCCTGTGTAGCAAGATGCCAATCCCTAACCCAGAGACCCCGCTGGGACCTCACCTGCAGCAGTGCGAGTGCAGCCCGTGCTCTCTGCCATGGCTGTATGGTGGGCTTGGGGACAGGAGGAAGGTGGGTGTGGGCACCCCCTTCCACTGATACCTTCCTGCATCACCTCCTGCTGGTGTTCGGCCTGAGGTCATTCTTCCCTTTTGCTCCATTGGGTTTGACTGTCCCTTCATGCTTCCCTGGTAGGAAAACAGCAGATTTCTCCCTGGTTTCTCCCTCTCTTTTTACAGGTGAGACTTCACCTGTGCATCACAAGACACAGCATGTCTTTCAGAAATTACGCCCCATTTTGGCCCAATTTGGCCAAATTTGGCAGATTCTTGAATTTGAGTAGATAAATAATCCTGTTTATGGAGGTGCTGCTTAATATTAAACTCAGTCTGTTGCTGAATCATCTCCTTGCTCTTTGGCAACCTTCGTGCTACAGGAGTGTTTATAGATGTAGATACAGACTCTGCAGATGACTCTGCAGCATATGGGGCACAGTTCTGAGCTTTATGGGGCAATAAAACGCTCTGAATAGTTTCCTCTTCACAGGTCTTTATATCCGCTCTTAACAACTGTTCCTCAGTGGCATTTAGTAGTGTTTAAGAATATCTTCACTCCCCTTAAATTGCCCTGTCATCTGTGCAGTGCTCTACTGTAGAGGATGCTTGCTCATACTGTTTCTTTCCTCCAGTTGTATGAGAAGCTCCAAACGAGGTTGGAGTGGTGCGTTAAGCTGGGAAAGTCGATAGCACATGGAATTTGAAGGCTGTCAATCACAATATACATTTTGAAATGCTAGGACTGTACAAAATATGACTGGAAGGATCTTCAGGGGGCCATTTTGTTGCTCCCCAACAGTCAAAGGCAGAGATGTGCCTTTGTGACTTCCAGAGTTAAAGCTTAAGAAAACAAGACAGGAAAGTGGTTTTAAATGCTATCAGGAAAAGGAGATGGGAGATAGATTAAATGCCTTATTAAAATCACTTAATGGCAGGGTTGTTGGTTCAGTGTGGAATTCCTGGCTGTCAGCCCACCGATGCCAACAGCAATCACGTGCTTCTGAGCTACAGAGCTGAGGTCCTCTCCACTTCCTGCAGAGACCAGGGTGCACATGAGACTCCTTGGTGGCCATCACAGATGATGGGTTGTGCAACCAAGGACACCAATTCACGAGTAGCTGGTTTAAGGCCAAAGAAGGCATGGTTTAAGACCATAAATGGCATTTACAAGAAGACAAGATTCTGCCATCTCCACTGCATCAGCACAGTAGTGGCAAAGTAGTTGAAAGCTGATCTCTTTAAAACTTTTCTTCCAGCATTAGCTTTCAACCATGCAAATATGATTTCTCCGTGCAAGGGAGGCTGGGAGTGGCGGAAGTGCTTCTTCAAAGGCAAGATGTGCTTGAGCTGGTCATGAAACTGCACCCCGAGGGCTGCTGAATCAGACTGATCATAAAAGTCAAAAGCATTTTATGTACGAGATGTTTATGTCCTTTCTTGAAGTGTTATAATGAGGATAAAGCGATAGCATCAGGGAAATGGGGTCACAGAGCAGAGCCCTGGGGAAGAGCATGCCCAGCTCCTCTGGTGTTTACTGCGGGATGTGTTTTGGTTACCGACTGCTAAACATAGCAAAGCTGAAGGTACTTTATTGCTCTTCTGAATTTCAAACAGTTTGTTGTGTCTTACTGGCGAGTACATCATTGGTAGCTTTAACCATCTGTAATATAGAGGCTGTGGAAAAACACGGCTCTGTTACCATAACAGCACTTTTATTTTTATCTTCAGGAGGAAATATTTGTTGAAATTACCTTTTGGCTCCCAAAAGGTGAAGACGTTTCTAATTGGGATGGTAGCTATGAGTACATGTATCTCTTTTTTAAGGTAGAAAAATGTTTACTGGTAGGCTTATATATTTGGTTTGTGTGTTCTCTGCAGTCTTCAGCAATTGGGTTGGGGTTTTCTTGGGTGGCTTTAGCAAGTATTTAGGAAGTGATGGACAGTTTAGGGTTCTGAATACTCTTTAGATGATTCTTTAGTATGAGGCCTGTGAGGCCGAGCATGCTGCATTGCTACTGAAGAGATCCAATGAGGCATTTATGTCTAAAAAGGACACTCCAAATTAGCCCACCTACCAGATGGGAGACCCACCTACTGAGGACTTGAAGGCCTTGCTGAGAAACCCACAGACACTGCTGGAGACCACCCCAAAAAAGTGGTTCCTCAAAGTGTTTTAGGCCATGTGCATTCAGATTGGTACTTGCTTACCAATTGATTTGGAGGCTGCAGCTTGTATTTAAAGCTAGGCAGCAGAGATGTGGCCTGTAAAAATCCCTTCGTGGCCTACTCTCAGAGAAGACTGGCACCTGTTTGCTGCCCTGGTCCTAAAACCCATGTTCCCAGAAGGTCAGTGCCAAGCAACGTTGTGAGTTAAAAGTATTTGGTGGGAAAGATACGAAAATAAATCTTCCAAAGCAATGCAAGACAGAGCTATTTTAGGCAGAAGGTTTTCTCTTCCTTAATGTTGTGGATTTTACTTATTTTAAGTGTTGCATACAATTTGTGGCCCGCTCTAGAAAGTACTTAAAAACTTGCAGAATTAGGTAGACTGAATTCTTTCCCATAGATTTTTAAATTTTTTAAAGCATACAGTAGAATTCATCAAGAGGTGTCATTCTGTTCGTGTCTGCGCTAGTGAACCAGTCATTAGTGCAGAATTCATCTTTCTCTTTATGAAGCTGAACAAAACAAAGAAGTTTTTGAGTTGTCATCTTCTCAAACCCTTGTTATGTAAGTATAAGAAAATTTTCCCTAAATACTGTAGTTCAGCTGAAGTCTTTAAAGGAAACTCTTTTAAAAGTTTAACTTTGTAGGTGAGATTCAGTTTCTCAGTAATCTGGGACTCTGCTTCAATTCAGGATAAATAAAAAAGGAAAATGTGCAGACATCAAAGAACATTAGTAAATTAAATTAATAGGGTTGGAAAGTTGACGTTACATCCTTAAAACCAGCTCATCTCACAGGAAGGGGGCATAATTTAAAATCAGTGGCGCACAAAAGCAATGAGGCCTACGGCCTAGTGACCGCTTTGGACAGGAGCGAGTCTCGGTCCGGTTGTTTCAGGCATTGAATGTTTCCTGGAAACTGGGCCTTTTCCAGGTGTTTCAGTTTGGTTGTCCTGAGTTGCTTTTCAGAAGTTCAACACTATTTGTCTCAAGTGAATCCGGCCGTGGGTTTTGCAGCCCGTTGCCGTGCTTAGTGTGTTCTGAAAATCCAGCTGGTCGCTGATGGACGGTTTGGCCTGCCCTGCCCTGAACCAAGGGTTTGTTGGAGGAATTTAGTTTTAAATAACATTTCCACTGCCTAGATCTCTATCATCGCTAGAAGAGAGCTTAGTCTGAAGGGGCTGCTGACTGCATGTGAGCTGCTACTGGCTCTCACCAGCATGGCTGTGCTTACACAAGCCAGGAGTTGTTCCTGGGCAGGGGGAAGGTGGGCACCCTGCTCCCACCGGTGGCTTCATCTCGCTCCCTGAACTGTAAGTTTTCTCACTGGGTACTACCAGAAGGTATTTCTGCAGCAGTTCTGATGGTCTTACATCCTCCAGCCACCCATACATGCGTGCTAAAGCTGTTCATTTTGTTTGGTTGTTTGAGGGGGGTGTGTGTCTGGGGTGGGTTTGATCTTTTTGAGCTGCGTGCTGCAGCGAAGGCTTTTGCGTAAAGATGCTAAACCAAGGAAGTTGAGCCATGTTAGAAATAATATGGGTAAGATTTCCAATATTGCCCCCTGCTGAATGAAAAGTATTGAAAAAAGAAAAATAAAGCTGTGAAAAGCTAGGCTGAATTTTCAACTTACACAGCAGCTCTTTGTTGAAAAGGGAGGAACATAAGCACGAGCTCAGGTTTTCCTGCAGCATTTGCTGAATAAGGCCTAAAATAATAACATCAAGTAATAGTTGGTGCAAGAACTGGATTCAGCTGTGTAGGAAATTCAGAGCTGTATTTTTTTCAAACATGCAAGCCCATTGCATTGCAATGCCAAAATGAAAAATTCACTTTACATTCACCAACGCTGAAATTTGGCGGGCTGCAATGGATTCACATTGCAAACAGCTCAGTACCAATACACTGGGTGATAGTGCTGTTGAAACAGAAGACAGCATTGGTGTTTGGAAACAGCTCTTATATGGGAGGGGAAAAAAAGCTGTTAAGACATTCTTTTGTGAAATAGCTCCAGACAAAGCACTGAGCTCACGGCAGTTTTAAGGGATGAAAAAAGTGCATTAAGGCTCCTCTGTTGCATGAGTCATCAAACTTATATAAATATGCCTTCTTATAAGCTCTATTTATCTTATTCATATAGAGGAATCAATAATAATGCTTCTGTCTTTCCTGAGCACCAGTCATGTAAGTCTGGAGTATAGTATTTTGATAAGCAGCGTTACGTGTGTCCATTATCCCTGTGAGGGGAGACCAAGTAAAAGAAGTTCCCCATGACTGTTATTGGAAACTTGATCAAAGTCCCAGACCCTCTAATCCAGGATGGTAATGCTATCTAATCTGATTTTGAAAGACATGTATGAGAGTCTGAGTAACATGTCAGTTGAAAATAATCTTTTTTTTTTTCCACTTGTATGTATCTCTACATGTGCTTCGGCAGGGAGTCGATGTGAAGGTTACGAGGCTTTGTTATCATAGTTGCAATTTTCTTGAAATTTGTCAAACTGAGTTGGAGCTGGCCAGTGAGAACTGGCATGAGTCAAAATACGGTGTGACACCAAAAAAAAAAAAGGATCTCAGATTGTGTAGATTCAAAGCCAGAAAAGCGCTGTGACAGCCTGCGAGAGTGATTCACTTGTTTTGGGAGTGCTTAATGGTTCATACCCTGTTCCCAAGCAGGCTCTTTCAGACTTCTTTGAGTCTTGTGCAATCAGTCAACCTGTTTTAAAAATGAAAAAAAATATTAATAATGAAAGGGATAGCAATAGATTGAAATTTCATGGGGTTTTAGGGATGAACTGCTGAAGTCAGAGGCAGTTTTGTCTTTAACAAGGGTATTTAGTCACTGTATACTCTGCCATTGCCTTAATAGACTAGAGTTATCTAAAAGGACATTCTGTAAATGTCAAACAAGGTTTGACTGGGGTTTCTTGTGTGTTTTATCGAGACTAACTAGGTTTTGGACAAGAGAAAATATGTTTTTGAAATCTATCCATACGTAGGGTACTTTGGAAATTCCTGTAAAAGTAAATGAGTAACAGACAAAATATTCCTAGGTGTCTAGTGCTTGGATTTTGAGAGCTAAAGTAGTCTTCGAAGAGGACTTTTAAATGTAATGTATGTTGAGCTTTGGGGATGATTTTGGATTTGGGCCACCCTTTCAACCACTGACATATCCCTATGCTACAAGCTCCGAACCACCCAGGGAAAAACCTGAGGTCTTTGATACTGTACCAAGACCCTCTGGTGCCACAGAGCTACCAGTGGCCACTGTAATGGTGAGCCTGGCATCAGGCCTGTGTGGTTTATTCTGACTGTCTCCTTTCTGATGTGTGTGCCTGATGCTTGTACTCTGTGTAAATCGGCTCAGGGATCCTAGATTTTCAGCTCTGGAGCCCAGGAGAGCAGAAAAGGGGCTCTTGGCTCCCGTGCCCTAACTGGCTTGTCCCTTGTCCAGGACAGCAGAAGTTATTTTCTTCCAAGCAAATATTTATGAAGTGCGTGGGGGAGAGTTCATATACAATTTGTTGGCATTACGTCAATACACGTTTATTCTGTTGTGTGTTTTAGAAGTTTAATTAACTTGAGCTTTGCAATATGTGCTGGAAAGTAAATAGCAGGCGCATCTTTGTTTATTTGGCAGAAGAGTTAACACTTCTTTAGAAGACAGGAAAGCTTTTCCTAGTGCATGCGACTCTATTCACCAGTACCCTGCCAGGCCATTCCGCAGTGCACACACTTCTTAAATCCCCGGTAAGCCCAAATATCAGGCTTAGGGGAGACTTAAGTGCTGTACAAATCTTGTGGTGAGCCTTTGCGCAGGGGCTGAGCTTCATCCTACCATCTGAATACTGTGCAAACAAGCAGGCAGAGCCGAGGCCAAAGGAGATGATCGACTCCATCAGTTTGGCTGCTGTGCAGAGCCATTTATGGAAAACATATCAGATGCACAGGCTGGCGCTGCTTTGTGGATTTTATCATGTTAGTGATCAAAAATATCCTACGTGAGCAGAATACCCACAACCGAACAGTTTTCATTTGGAAGGACTTCTTGGCTGAGAACTTGGCCGTCCACTGAATTATAAATCTCAACCGGCAGCATTTTATAATAGGAGTCCTGATATAACCTTTAATAGAGAATCACAGATGGCAACCATGAGAGAAGGCTACTGTGCTTTTAATGCCATCTGCATTGTAATCACCCCCGTAAAAAAGTGTCTTATCCTATCAGCGATACATCATCCTCTGATGTCTTATCCATAAAGTCTGGTTCTGGGGCCTTGTAGATTATTAACACATGAGATTTCCATTGTGGAGTCCAAGGTTCAGACTGATCAGTGGTGAAAAGTCGCTAGCCAGTGGTGGGAGCTCTAGCTAGATACAAGAAATCAAGCCTTACTGGATCTGTTAGACCTGTGAATACTTTCACACATTTAACTTTTAAGCATCTGTACAATGAGTCCTCATTAGCTTCCCTGGAATCGCCTGCGTGTTCAGGGCTGGTTATATGTCTACGCATCTTCTGGGGTTGGGCTTGGGTAGAAAAGAAGAAAAGCCCTGCTTTGGGAGAGGTCCTTCCAACATGATCATATCCTGGCTCACAGGCATGGTCTGCTCTTCCTAGACTGTATCCACTACTGCAGATGTTCTCAGGCTTTCTCTGATCCTTTTGGTGTAACATCTCACATCTGGGATAACAATGTCATTGTACTCCCTGTTTTCCAAGAAAAGCTTTCATCATTTCATAAGCGGCGAAAATATTCATAGCCACTAACTTTGCTATTAACATAATATTTATGACACGCTTAACAACAAGGACCATATTTCTCATTGGTGATTAGTGCCTTTGGGCCGAACTGAACGCAACAGTCAAACTTCTCTTAGTTTTCTCAATACTTCTCCTGTTCGCGCCTAACTGATCTTTCCCACTCCTTCATTCCTGTTCCTGTTTTGTTCTTCAAATATCATTTAAATGATATTTAGTGTGAGTTAAATGCTATAGAAACACTACTGATTGCTGCTCTGTTCCAATTTGACAACTTTTATTCTAATGCATCAGTTTCCTAAACAGTTTTCTAAGTGATATAATTAATATTTTTCCAGGTTGTCATTATAGAGAGGTGGAGTAGATGTGTATTTTTTCCAAGGTTATGCAGGAATAGGCATAATATTTGTTAATTTTCCCTCACGTCCCCATACGTGTTTACTGGTCTCCTACTGTGAATTGGTTATTACTGGCTTGTTTGTTTGTAGTCATCACCCGCACTTCGATACAGAAATTGCAGTGGGTGATATCTTTTCTCTGGACCTCTTTATAACTCCTCTTTCATCTGCTTCCTGATTTTTCTCTGCCTATTGAAATTTCATGCATTCTGGGGGGCTGGTAGCCCAGATGTTTTCATGACAATGGTGTCTTTATCATCAGGATTTCATAATTAGGCAATTATTTTTTTTACAATACAGTCCTTCCAAGATTTTTGTGTAATAAGCAGTTAGATATTATAATCTGCTAGAAATGCATTTTTGTGTAAGTATGGATTAGAATAGATTTTAATTTTACAATTTCAGAGATCTAAATTAGACATTGTAGTAAAGAAAAATGACTTTTTATGTGTATCAGAACGTTTACTTTTGTGTTGTGCTTATGCCAGCTAGAGTGAAATACTTCCATATGTTTTTAATCTAAGATTAAGTTAAAACTGCTGGTAAAGAGATAGTGCAAAATGGTTTGTGATGATGCAAGAAAATGTAACTAGAATTTTTAAGATACCGCAGTGCCCTGTCCTCTCCTGCTCTGCAATAGAGAAGTCAAAGTGTCAACACAAATAAAATCTTAGTCCGTTTGAGGCAGCTGGAAGGTGGAATAACTTCAGGACATTTTGTTCTGATTATTTCAACCACTTCTTTTTGCATGTAGCTTGAATGTTCGACCAAAAGTCTTTTCATTTCCACATCTTCCTGTTTGTGTGTATGCGTGTGTGTTTCAGCTGAGAGATGCAATGGGAGCAACTGTCTGCAAAAATGGGCATATTCCAGTAAATAATTATTTCCCATCATTTCCCCGAAAAGCTCCTTCTGTAATTTCTCTCACTCTATATTACTACTCATATTTGTTTTCCCTGGTGTTCAGTACAATGTTAATCCTTTCAAATATTAAGCGTGAATTTAGTCTTTCAGTTATCTTTTTCTTAGTGGTTAGTATTAAACACTGATTTCTAAGGATGTTCAGATCCAGATGTAGTTTCAAACAACACTGGTTGAGTATAATTTTCTGTTTCTGAGCTGCTTTTATTTCTAGTACAAAACTGCCTGAAAACTTTATTGCTAATCCATCTCCATTTGTGTTTTGATGGGAAAACTCCAGCTGGCTTTAGGGAAATGAAATGCTTTGAAGATGTAGACAGTGTTTTGCTGAACTGGGGCCCCATTAAGCTCTCTCTGGTACTGCAATGCCAGGGCTGTGCTATCCTGGAGGAAAGGGATGCTCTGTGTCCTTAAGAATACGTCTTTTCCCACTGTGTTTAGCAATTCCCCAAGATCCTTCATTAACCTGAACAGACATGGCAAAGTGCAGGAGCATGGGATCAACTTGGCTGCTTCTCAGATTGAAGGGAAGCCTGAGATGGTGGAGAAATCTGGGGGAGCAAAGAGGGGAAGAGGAAGGTAGATGCCATCCCAGAGCCTGGTGGGTGTTGATGGCTGTTGCCCTGTTGAAGGGAGAACAGGCACAGAGTGCTATTGCAAGAGACCAGCTTTTGGGTGGTCACAGAGGTCCTGAAGTCTTCCCTGCCTTTAAAGGCTGAGCTATGTGGTCTCTGAATAGCACATCAGGTCAGGATGAGGGAGTTAAAGTAGCTAAAGCAGCACTATGGAGGTAAAACAGCTCTCCTTCATGAAGTGTTGTTCCCTTGGGCAATTTCTTTACCCACGGCCACAATGCTGCTGGTGGCACTGGTGCTGTAGACAAAATTTGAAGTTGCTCTGTATGTCAGCATGATGGACTCCCAGGTCCAAACTCTGCCATGCAGAGCATGCATGCTCAGACGGTGGCTTTCAATGACTCGAGGTTAGAAACCGCTCTCTGTATTCCTGTCTAACCTAAGATGATTTTTGTGGCCAGAGTGAAGTAAATGATGACCACATCTGGTCTGACTCTTCCCAGCCAGACCCACTATTTGCCTCAAAGAAGTTAAGTAAGAGGTGACGTCGCAGTCTGAGCTAGGGGTGGCTTTCATGTTATGTGGTGCTCAAAAAGTAGGTTACTGGGTCAGGAACAGCAAGTTCTGACTGTTTGCCAGCTCGGCCTTTTTTTTTTTTTTTTTCCCCCACAATGTTTATACTGC
Source organism: Tringa tobata (assembly GCA_033628505.1). NCBI lineage: Eukaryota > Metazoa > Chordata > Aves > Charadriiformes > Scolopacidae > Tringa > Tringa tobata. The sequence goes on from JAHREE010000559.1 coordinate 3,516,604, forward strand.
TGTGACCTGCCATGCTGAAATGAGTCTAAAATGAATGTGAGCAGAGCTTTCAAACAGCAAGATGTGTTTGAACTTGTCCTTCTGCACTTGCATCGGATTATCGGTTTGCAGGGTGCTTGCTTTATGGTGGTTTCTTTCGCTGAAATGAAAAGTAAAGGTAGTTGGAAGCCAGTTGCTAGAAAAGAGACTGTCCTTCTTCTTAAATGATTAGCTTGAAATCAAAAAAACTTTCTAAATTCACTGGAGAATGCAGAGATGTGGGGTCTCTCAGAATTCAGTACTGAAAGAATTTACTTCCAGGTCCAGTGGTATGTTCAAGAAGATCCCTTGGGACATCTGCAAAATTTCAATCTAGCTCAGAACAGTGAATTTTTGAATAAAGGAGTTTTGATTCAGGCTCTGATCTGTTTGAAATACCCCCCAGCTGCTTGCACTGCTTTGTCCAAAACTGATTCCTTCCCCTGCAGTCATTCTTTCCTTTTAAGCTTCTGCAAAGCCAGAGCTCATGACCCAAGCTGCTGGGCATGGGACCATGATGCAGGCTGCCGACAGGATCGGACCCCAAAGGAGAGTAAGGGGAGCACAAGGAAGGCAATTGCAGCTTCCTTCCCAGTAAGAGCAAAGGGGCAGGAGGATTATGGTTGGACTCAATGATCTTAAAGGTCTTTTCCAACCTAAATGCTTCTATGATGGCAGATGCGAAGCTGACTCACGCTGCACGTGGGTTTGTGCCTGCCCTGAGCACCGGTCCCTGCGGTCCCTTGTGTGCTGGGTGATGGCAGCGCAGGAGCAGACCACTTGTCCCACTGCTGCTGTACGGTCTATCGCCCCACGAGGGGACCACGAAGGCAACAGTGGTGGCTGCTTCATCTGCAGGGCTGGCACAAGCCCCTTCTGGGCCTGATCGCTCCAGAGGTCTCATCCAGCTGCCGTTAACACCACTGGCACACAGCTGGACTGCCCAGCCTTGCAGTTGGGTGTAGAATGTCATATCCAAAGGGAAATTCCTTCACTGATGGAGGCAAGCTTTCCTCTTGGTCAGTGCCTTGGTCAGCCTGATGCTGCATCCCTTCTCTCTTCGGTTTAGTGCGGAGAGCGGGGTACGCAAGGGATGGGTGGCCTGGCTTCAAATATTTGAGTAATCTCACCAATAAAAATCTGACTCGAAGCAAAGCCTCAGAATATGTTTGGTGGCTTGCTGCCAAAGCTGACTTAAGAGGAAACTATGTGGGCCATTCAGCCAAGTGATTCATCGAGTTTTCAGTGCTTCCGAAAACTCATCTAAAAGAAAGTAAAGAGGGAAAAAAAAAAAAAAAAAAAAAAAGCAAGATTTGAAGAAAGATTGCACCTCGCAAAAAATCTCTCTCTGGAATCAGAGAGCTTTCTGCTGCCAGAGCAGATGTAGCAGGACAGAGAAAGAACAGCATCGCTTAATGCTCCTTGCCGAGCTAAAATGGCATCTAATCACAACGCATCAGCAGCGCACCCAGAAAATGGTTTGCGCAGCCGGCAAAGGCCACCCTCAGCACTATGGTTTTCACATGCCTCTTCATGTTTCTTGCCCGCAACTTGAAAATATCTGACTTTCTGCAACTGGAGGAAAAAATACATTGCTCAAAGAAGGGCGAGGTGGGTAATGTAGCTAATAAACCCCCAAGTCTCCACATTTGAAAGTAGGGATCAGCTCATTTTCTGACCGTTTAATGAAATGCAAGTCAAACTGCTGCATCTCTTAGGAGACGTGTTATTTATGAGAGACTACCAACATCTCAGAGCTGCAAATGTTCCCCACCGGCGGCAGCTCAGCAGGGCCCCGGTTATCACCGCTGACTTACAGTTCCCTCTCTGCTGGCAATCAGTTCAGCAACTACCAGAGAATATATGTGAAGCCTCACCCCGAAGACCCCGGTTCTGTGAGGTGCTGAGCGTTTGGTGTGGGAAGCAGCATTACAAGAGGCAGTGAGGAGGTGAACGGCTCACCCCCTGCCTGCCCCCTTCTTTCTTAGCTGGCTGCATTAGGTTCGTAGCTGATGAAAATAGACGTGGCTCCATCACCTTCAGAGGCGGTGTACAGTAGATCAGAATCTGGCCAGGCATCTATTTAGAAGGAAAAACTCTAAAGCTTTAAGGAGAGGTGCGCGTTTAAAATGCAGAATATCCAGCATTAGTTCTTGTTGGCCTTGTTTCTTAGGGGATGGTGTGGATGCTAACTTGGCCTGGAAGTTGACCTGCGTGAAAATCCATGCCTTCCTCTTGGGTAGCAAGTCACTGGTGAGTTTGCAGTCACTGCACGGCTGGGCTCTGCCTGCCTTCCCCGTGCAGGGTTAGTGAAGGAAGTGATGGTCTGTTGGTTTGAGAGCACTGCCACATCACACGTGCTCACTTCTGCTTCTGCCCCTGCGCCGCTTTGTTGTGTGGTCTTATGCAAAGCCTGTAGCTCTTCTTGGCCTTGATTTCTCTCTCTGCAAAACGATGACGACAGCACTATCTGAGCGCTTCTACCTAGACTTTTTTGGGGGTGGAAAGCAACGTAAAAGAGCAGCAATCTGTGTCTCTTCATCCCTGCTGCACAAACAGCTCTGCAGCCCAGCTTTGTCACTTTAACAGCTGTAGCATGAAAGTGAAAATATCAAAGCCTGATACAAAGGCTCTGCTTAGGAACTCGCAAACCATTATTATGGCAATGGAATGCCCTAATAATACTCTGCTTCCAGTCAAAGAAAATACATATACTCTCTGTGTACGGGATTCTGACCTATGAATCTAGTTACACTTAATAAGATGTAACAGTTGCTCAGGGGACTGATAATAGGATATAGAGCCCTTTATCTCTGTGTCACGCGTTGAAATCCAGACCAGGCCATTAGCAATTAAAACGTCTTACCATCTGATGTCTGTCCAGTGGCCGGTGCAAAATGAGTCTCAGCTCAGCAACCAGTGCACAAATTTTTGGGGGTTTCAGGTTGTTGGTTTTTTGGGTTTTTTTCCTCTTTTCCTTTTTTTCTTTTGAGGGGGAGAAATGTAATTTGTAATCCCATTCCTGTCCTCGTTAGCACCATGGCCAGCTGTTTGTAGGCAGGCAAGCGGCCAGGCAGACATGGGGCCGTGGTGTTTTCTTTCCCTAAAGACGGTTTTCCAAATCAAAGCTGAAGTATGTTAGAGCAAGGCCCCCGGGAAAGCAGCCAGCGCTGGCTCTACTCATACTGAGTTTGTTTTGGGACTAAATACACAGTTGTGTTCTCTTGGCTCCTTAATACGGCAGCTATTTAGGAATATAAAAATAATAGCTTGTAGAGAATGATGCATGTGTTTCCTCTCTTTCTGTCTCTCACGTGGAAAATACCCCAAATATTTATTTTTAAGAATTATTTGAAAAATGGGAGAGAACGAAGAAAACCCTTACTTATTGCGGCAATTTCATTTAGACGCAGATACATTTGTATTCCATTAATTATGGTGAAGGTTTATATTATATATATCTTTCCTGCTCATTTATACCTGGTAAGATTTTTTTTTTTCCCCTGATCTGAAAACACCCAATGAGTGTGAAGGGTTCCATAGTTACCATCCACCCTGACCAGGGCTGTGGGAAAGGAGGGGGTTTTATTTTTCTGTCATCAAGACAAGGTCACGGTAATGTTCGCACACAGATGTTTGTGTTTTAGAGAGTTTTATGGCAGTAAAGACCATTGTTATCAATGGCTGGTCAAGCACAGAATTCAAATTCCCTCTGAGCTGAACCCGGGTCTGTGACTTGCAGCTGTGGTTTGAGCTTCTCAGGGGGCAGGCAACCTCATTGTTGTAGTCGTATGCCATCAAGCTAATCTGTCTGATTCTTCCGCCACCTATGTCCACCTTGCTGGGAAGATCAAGGAGGATTCATGGCTGCCCTTCCCTGTAGGGCTGGGAGGCTGGCATTGACCTCCCCAGACCATAGCCACCCGAGAGTCAGCCTCCCTTCATCATCTTCACCCAGCTCCATTGGAAGGTCCCATCTCCCACGCCTCCAGGCTCTTATGAAACATCATGGGTTTGGGAGGAAAATGGAATTTGCCTGGAATATGTTAGCAAAAACTCCTACTTTCAAGGAGCTCTTGAGCAGTGTCTTTCCCTGTGGAGATCTCGGTCCTGGGAGATTCCCTCCAAGTGGAAATATTGCAGTGCCAGGACATTGCTCCTCTTTCCTCTGTTTTGAAAGACGCACCTAGTCCCAGTTGTAGGTCCTAAAGAAAATTTGCCAAATGGCATGTCAGAGCAGCAGGGCTGGGAATCTCCCACTTCCCTTTTCCTAGTATCTTTGAGAGTATCTTTGAATTCTTTCACTGGGGTTTACATCCCCTCTCAGACACGTAAGAGCGTATCCATCGGCACAGCCTTTATCTAGTGAGAAGGAGATGCAGAGCAGAATCAGCGAGCCGGGTCGCTGACTGGTGCGTATCACTACTGGTCTGCTCGTGGTGGTTCACACATGGCACACCACTCCCTGCAGCACTCCTTACTGGAGCTCCACAATTACTTAGATGTTACCTTTTTGTTGCCACAGGATCTAAAATTTTGGCCTAGAACCTTTGGCTTCATGAGAGCCAGGCTGGATATGAGCTGAGAATTTCTCCTTTTCCTGGGCACATATAATACATTGGGATGCTCCAAAAATTAGCAAGTGTTTTCCTTCTGTGTTTGTGAGGAGGACCCCTGTGATAAGAAGGGAAGGCAATAGGTAATACAGTCTCCCTGAGTTTGTAGAGGGCAGTTTCTAACAAATTCCTTTGGCTTATCCCTTTTATGTAAGTTCTGTCCCAGCGTACATGCCCTGAGCTCCCAGATTCAGGGAGAAAGATGAGCTCACGAGCAGCACAGTGACTGCAGGAGCTGTGTGAGCTGTTCTCATGTGAACAAACCCTGTCCTACCTTAGGCTCCCAGGAGGAAGCATGGAGTGACTCAGGAACTTTTGCAGGAATCAAGCATTAGTAGCTCAATGGTGGCCACACAAAATCTCTGCTGCTTCTATGCTGAGCACCTCAGTTATCTCTGTACTGCACCTCCTCACTGGTCCCCTGCTGCCATCTGATCCCCAGGACTCTGTACTTGAAGTAGTTAAACTCTTTCAAGGGACCAAGTTGAGCCTGATCCAAAGATCCCAGACAGACATCAGCTCTGTTGCCTCCATCACCATGGCATGGTGAATCCCAAACCCTGACTGACTGCCTGCAGGTACTGGAGATGTTGCCACTGAGCGATGCTCCTGGAAACAGTCATGGTGCCAGTGGTCCTTAGCAGACTATCTCCACACCTGTTGCTTATGGCTATTTAATTGTCCCCTATGAAGCTCCAAGTTAAGAAGGTTAGATGGAAATTGGGCAAATCAGCCATTCTCAGGGGGTGTCTGAACATGGTTGGGGGGCTTAGTCACCTTGACCCCAGATTTGCCAAAGCCCGTAGCAATGGGGCACTGAACCCCATGCTCTCTGCAGGGGAGTGAGCACAGCAAACCCTGAGCAACTGCTTCCTTGGGCTGCGCAGCGATGAAAACAGCTTTTATTTATATTTCATTTTCATATACTTATATTTCATTTGAAACTACAGAAGTCTTTCTCTTTCTCTTTTCTCTTTTCACCCCTTTCACTGTTGTGTTACACGATAATGAGGTTTGGAATGGGGTGGGTGCTGCAGGGGAGATGTTCGAGGGAGACTGTGCAGCTTTGGGGGGCTGCACCTCGGATGCTCCTTGTGGGATCTCTGCTTTCGGAGCCGTGACCGAGCCGACGTGCAGCAGCTCAGGGCTGCTGGAGCCCTGCTCTCCCTGGGCTGAGGTGCTCTGGCCACTTGTGGGATTTGTTGGCTGTAGAAGAGCCATTAATTCCGGCTCCATGGCTGAATCCCAATAGGAATAATTGTGCAGTGCCTGTCTCAAGTGCCCTCTGCGATTTCAGTAGGAGAGCTGCTCTCCCACATCTCCTGTCCTAGGCTGGTGGGTCATGCCCTTCTTTTGCTATTTCACTGCTACCTTTACCCTAGGCTTGGCTGGACTTCACCTGGTGATGTGTGGCTGGCTGTCTGTCCGGATTTTTCATTGCGGTCTGCGTCCCCCTCAGCTGAAAGGCTCTGTTTCAGTCTTATAGGAAATTATTTCATTCCTCCATCCTTTGTGGCTTGGGGTTTTCCGTAGGCAGGCCACTTGCCGCTGCTCCTCTGACACAAGCAGCCAGGGGTTACTTAACTACCCACATCTCTCTAAAAATAGAAATTCACAGCTCCAAAGTATTTAGACACGTTTTCATTAGTGTATACAGTGAACTTTCTCCCAGCTATCCCAGTCTATTAATAACAGCTCCAAAGCCTTTGGTTTGCCTAAGCATTTAGGAAAATTCACCTTTTCCAGACAGGGCTGTTGGTTATTTCTGTGCTCTGATATCAGAGCTGCCACCCTGCTCACACACTTGGTGATGGAGAGGGGGTGTGTGCCTTATGCACCCATTTCCTTCTTTCCTGTGACCAAGGAGCACAAAAGAATGGAGCGGGCCATGTCTTTTACTTACCTTTTTACTAAGAACTGATCACAGAGAGGGGGACAGGGAAGAATCAGAAAATTTTATCTGCATCAAAGTGTAGGAAATGGCAGAGAGAGAGGAAAAATAGCAGAGAGAAGGGCACGGAAAGAAGGTGCCTTTTTGTTGTGAAGGGCTTAGCTGAGAGTCAGCTTTCAGATGATTTTAAATAAGGCATTCTCCTGGAAAATACGGATCCTGATCGATTATGAAACCCTTGGGGATTTTTGAGGTCAGAGTCCTCCTGGGAAAGGGGACAAACAAGACTGAGCAGTGGTGCTGTTTGCAAATGGTTTTGCTACTTTTCAGTGAGAAATGCAGCCAAAAGATTTTGTGGAGTGGTGTTTTAGGTTTCAAGTAAAAATATTGTTTTGTTATTTCTACATGTGCCTCATAAAAACTAAAGACAGGTCCTTTGAGGCTGGATAATAAGGTTTCCCTTGGATAATGAATACAAATAATCATGTTTAGATGATGTAGAGAGGAACGGATCCACAGCAGGTACGATCCACACAGACCCATCAGCTTCACGGCGGTGAGGATGTCCTGAGCATCCTTCTGCCCCACAGCACATAGGTGCTCCTTGGGGTCATTTGTCCCTTTTACCTTTCTGTGAGGCTCAGGCCCTGAGCAGGGGAAGTTTTTCCTCTCCCTGTTGCTTCCCTGAGACTTTCCTCTGCATCCTTCACAATGTTTGCAGCAACCCAGACCCGAGGTGTTTGCAGCCTGCGAGGTGCAACTCTTCTGTGTAGCTCAGTGCTCCCTTTCTCTCTGGCCTTCCTCCTCCACTTACAGCTGGAAAGGCTTCGTTGACACACAGGTTGATTCCTGACAAAACGTGGAAAAGCTGCCCTATCCATTTGTCTCAAGGTTACGATTCAGCCCCTGCTCTGGCTCTGCTGCTTATTAGCATTTTTCTGTACATGGTTCTTTCCATTTCCACACATTAATCTTTCTGTGTTAAGACTCCACCCCACACTGAACAGACAGGAGGCACAGATGGCTTGATGCAGGGTTTTTTTTTTTTTTACTCTTTAATTTCTACGGTTCATTGAACAGCAGCAATGTTTAAGTTATGTAAACCTTAAATATCTTTTATTTTCAATGGAAATCATACTTGCTTAGCCTAACCCTCCACTAATCGCCTTGTGCTCAAGAACATTTCAACTTTATTTTCCAGCATAACATTTGGTTGTGCTGAGGAAGGGGCAATGCTCCTCCCATGCTATGGAAATAATCTCAGGCTGGATGGAAAAGGGAAGATTATTTGGTTCCCTGAGGGATGATTTTGGGACATCCTTTGAAAGTCCTTTCTCCTTAGCACTGATTTGAACAGTCTGTATGCCATCAGAGATCAGCTTCAGCGCCTGCTATGGAGTCTGTGTGTCAGACGTTTAATGTCCAGTCAATGGAGCTACTATAGGTAAACACCTATATTAGCATACAGAGTATGTGCTTTGAGTGCATCCCTCCTCTTTACTGCCAAGCAGGGAGCTAAGATGATGCAGTCCTGGGCTATGGTGATCCTCTCAGGCTCGAGATAGTGATACCGCACTCTGGATCCAGGCAGGTGCCCCAATTTGGGTCTCTTGCAGCCTTGCCTGGGCCATCCCTGCCAGGCAACTGCAGAGAGGAGGGGAGGCAACCCAGCCGCTTGTATGTGCCGGCTGGGAATCCCACAGGGGATGGACCATTTCCTCCATTTCAAACCCAAATCTCGGCTCAGCCTCGTGCTGCTTGCCAGCTGAGGCAGTATGTTTCAGAGATGGACCCGGTGTTTTGAATGCTGCTAGAATTCCTCTGAAAAGTTACAGAATAGAGTAAAAAATTCCCCACGCACTTTATTGCTTCCTCAGTGGCAGGTTTCTCCCTGCACCCGGTGGATTCGGGCGCAGTGACAGTGACGTTGTTCTTGCGTGGGGCTGGTGCTTGGGACTGCTCTTTACAGTGCTCCTTCTTTAGCACCCACTTATGCCCCCACTCCTCGCTCGCTGAGCTGCCAGTAGTAATTGGGACTGCTCCATTATATTTTAAAAAGCTGGTTAGAGGCCTCCTTTTTAAAATACAGATCTGTCACACTGACAATGTAGATTTTTAATGTGCTCAAGCTTTGAGATCGTGTGTTTTGACTTTTTCTAAGGTTTCCTTTTTGGCAGCTCAATTGCAGTGCTCCCTACTGGGACTTATTTAAGGGGAAGAAAGGACATAATGTACTTACAAGTGTAAATGATGTATGTTTATTCCCCTGAACTGAATAAGTGGCAAATCCAGAGGGTGAATACGATAAGCTCGTCAACTAGGTACTCCTAACTTTCTTTCCAGCAATTAAGATGAGGTTTGTACCTCCCTGTCAGTTCTGCCATATAGTAATACCAGTTAGTCATGTAGCTTTTATATTAATAGCAGACGGTGAAGGCACTTATCCCAGCTTTGAAATATAGAGCCCATTAAAACGGGATTGAAGGTAATTAATATCAATTGCTGTGTTTTCTATTTATATTCAAAAATGGCCAGCTTCGTTATATGGGGCATATTCAAAGTAGTTCTGCTTAAGTCACAAAGCCTAAGTTTACACCCCCACAAACATGAAATCAATCTCTCTCCAAAGTGTTCTCGGAAAGCTGAATAGAGTTTCTTCTTTCTAGATGAGTTTGCTTACATTATTTCAGAAGTTTTACATATACAGGCAAGGAGAATTCCCCTTTCCTACGCCATCATCCCAAGAGGCTGGGCAAGACAGGGGCACAGAGCTGGACGCAGCCCAGGCTATATGGGATGGGTCATGCCGCAGAGATGCAGGGACTGGACCCTGGCATGGTCTGAGATCGCAATGCAGGGTTGATCAGTCACTCCATGACACTCATATATTCATCTAAGCCAGCTAGATGTGTTGCCTGATGCTGCCATCTCCAGCTCTGTAAAGAGCTTTTATGAGAAACTGGCTGCGTTTTAGCCTCTGCCTGGTCCTCTGGCCACTGCAGGGCTGCTTGGGCTCAGTCCCTCCTTCCATTCGCCCTGGACCTCATCTCAGCTGTCGTGGCATGGTCTCTCTGTCAGCTTGAACTCTGCTTGTACCTTTTCCCTTCTGAGCTTAGAGATCCGTGTTTTGGCACATCCTCTTGAACAGCTTCAACCGAGTGTGAAGGCAGGCGCGGGGCCGACCCGCAGTGCTGCAGTGCCGAGGGACTCCCAGCAGCCAGCCTGACCTGCAGGGTCCCGGACAGCTGGGCTTGCACCAGGGTTCAATTTACCCTTTCAGTAAGCATTAGGGTCTGTCTGCAGCTCAGGGAATGCTGACTGTGTGTAATTGAGTCTTGCCTGGGACATGATGAACTTCTGTCCTTCTCAACTGGTTTGTAACTGGTAACTGAGATCTGTACTCCTTTCTGGCCAGCTTGCAGGAGGTTGTTTTTTCACATGGTGACCAGCTTACAGGCCCCCTTGTTCGCTTTTTATTTCAGTGGTGAAGGTTTCACATCACCCCCTGTTTACAAGAATGACGGTCATCATGCTCAGGGCCATGTTTTCCCTTCCGCCCTGCCACGGACACAGGCAGTCCAGCTCCAGGGGGTACACTGACTCCACAAAGTGCTCCTCCTCCTATTCCCTGTCCTGAATCAGCCCCTCTGTGCAAGAGCAGGACAGGGATTAGTGGGTGGAGGGGGCCAGCAGGAGGGAGCAGGGCCATCGGGCACAGGGGGACCTTCGTCTGAACCTCTCAACATGAGATTTAATCCTGAGCCCAGCAGCGATAACTCCACTCCTTACAGCTCTCCTGCTGCTGGAAGAAGGTAGGGTCATGGTTATAACTAAACAGTAGTACATGGTTATAACAGTAGAATAGTTAGCCACAGTCCCAAGGGTGCTCGTGGTGGTGGTCAGGAACGGCTTCAGCTCCCTTCTAAGGCTCTGTGGGATATTTGGGTTGGTTTTTACCATCAGCAGCATCTGGCTTTGCACTTCCTCCATCTTCATGGCTGCAGCTAATAGCCACTCCTGTCCATGTATAGCTCACTGAGAATTTGATTAACAGATGACATATTTTGCTGCCAGGTCATCAGAGGGAAAGGAAAATGAAGATACTGCCAGTGTTCTTGTTTGTTGTCTCTATGGCAGTGAAGATAATATCTGGGCGATGCTAAACCCCACGCGCTGCTTACTCCTTTTACCTACCTGCTTTAAAACCCGTCTCTACTCAGAAAAGACAGTCCAGAGGAGGGGGAGAAGACATGAATTGTCCTTCTGCCTGCTCAAGCCCAGGCAAGAGCCTTGTCCTCTGCTGAGGGGTGCCCGGGCGATACAGCAGTCTGCATGCAAACTCTATTGAAAGTTACTGGCCTTAAAAGTCCATGGGCAAACATTCAGTTCTCTCCTCACTTTTTTATTTATCTTCATAATTCATGTTAGGTGAAAATAGAGAATTGTGATTGGAAAGATACCTTTAAATACTAAAATTCAAAAGAAATAAGTGTAACCCAAAAAGGAAAGTCCACAGCACAGCTGGGGATGAATCTTGCCATCTTTCCATTCCCAGTTGCATTTCTAAGTTCCCACAAAAATATTGGGCTATTCATTAGTCAGATTGTTTCTCCTTTTCTAGGAAGGCGATGCGGGAAAGTAGGCTGTTCCTTCCTTTTCCAAATTACAGAAGCAAAAAATGCTGTCTTTGTGCAAGGTGACTAGTAAAGTTTTGCAAGGCTGCTACTGCAAATACTGTTTGAAAAGAGACTCCAAGCCTTGGCCGTATATATATTTTTTTAACTTCATTAAAATTTGAATACACAGCAGGACAGGGGCAATACACATTTCAAAATAAAATGCACCATCAAAGAACAGTCTCCTGCCCACCTTAGAGGGGCTGTGAAGATAACAAAGTAAACCCACTCGCAATTGTTCTTTTGCAGCAAGTGCTGGTACATTTTTAAGCTACTCACAAGCCTGTTAAATAACTGGCCATCTTTTAAGCTCAGGCACCCTGGAGTGTAGGAGGCAAATAATTCTCAGGGGGGATTTAACACAGTTATGTAAAATAATCTGAAGCCATCCTGGTTGCTCCAGAAAGATTGCAATTAAGCGAGGTTGTTTTTTTAATGTCTGCTATCATCAGTTGATTTTCCTTTGTAACAAAGCAAAACAAAAGTCTTGTTCTCATTTGTTTGAGAATCAGTTTCTGTTCCTCTCGCGAAGAGGAAGGGGGTTCGGACATGCTGCTGAATGCGCTGCTGCCAGTCTGGATATTTATGACACAGAATATCTTTTGAATAGTAATTTTGAACATCTGATTAATCTTCCATTCTGTTTGAGTAGAGAAGCATGGTTGTGCTGGGCTGGGTACAGCAGGCGCTCGGTTCTCACTAACCAGCAGTCACCCTGTCCGAGGGCTTTCCAGCAAAGCCCCTCGTGTGGGTTTTCAGCCTTGCCGGTTGGGAGGTTGGCAGCTGCTCAGCTTAAAGTTGAAGGACCAGATTTTTCTCCATAGGAGCGCTTGACAAGTAGATTTTAAAGCAACCCTCCAGCATCCTAACGCATATCTAGGATGCGCACATGTGTTTTTCCCCTGCACTGGCCATCGCAGCGCTGGCCGACAGGCAGTGGGGTGAGGATGAGACCTGTGGACTGAGCTGGACCTTCTGTACTTTCTCACCTTCTGGTTTAACCCATTTCTCTCCTTTCTCCCCTAACCACATGTCTTCTGCTCCCTTGTTCACCCCTCCCCTCCACGTGACAAGTTTTCTTATGCACTGGATAAAATAGTTTTTATATTACTCTGGCTCTGTCGTGGGTTGAAGAGAAAATCCATCGTGGCACCAGCTGGCTGTGGTGGGCGTTTGGCTATCTGTGGCACTGCATTAGCTGCCACCCGTGCAGCACATCTGCAGACCTCGGAAGGAAACTCTCATCTCGGGTTTGGTGAGCTCCTAGCGAAGGCAGATAAGCCTCCATGCTGCTGATGGTCCCCCGCAGCCGCATGATTAAGCCACAATGGCAGGAGTGGAGGGAGCACCGTGGAATACATTAACTGGTACCCAGGTTTTTTATGAAGAGCGTGGTATTTAGCAGGCCTGAATATCAGTGGAGCTGCCATTTTTTATTCTACTATAACTAAAGCAGAACTTCTCGCAGATGACTGTTTAGGGTCTTTGGGACGCCTCGTGATACATTCACATATTTTCCACTGCTGAATGAAAAGGAGCAAACACGTATGAAACTTGTTGTAGGTGTCTGCTTGGCTTGCGGATGGTTTAGATTTCTGCATAGCTGCTTCTCTGATACACGGGGCTTTCAGGTTTCGCTATTGATTAGAGTGGTCGCTTTTCTAATTAAAAGAATTCCCAAGTCTAACTATTGACTTGGGCGGTAAATGTGCTGGGTTATTAAAGATAAGAGGCTTTAGTCAGAAAATATGTTACCCTCTCTTGCAAAAGAGGTCAGTGTAACTCGAGTAAAGGCGTGTCCTAAAAATGAGAAAACAGGTGAAGGAAGTGGGAAAGTAGGAGCCAGGGAAGTGCTGCTTATGTAATTTTGGTGGAGCAAGTAGGGCAGGGGAGAGACCCGGGCAGCCCTGCTGGGCACTCGGGGGACAGTACAGCTGCACGTGCCATTCCTGTTCCTTCTCGACGGGGCGCCGATTTCACTCAGCAGAGGCGATACGGTTAAAACGAGAGCAATTGTGCTCACCCATCGTCAAACGGCAGCGGTGATAGAAGTGGGATGAGCTTACATAGGGCTTCAGCTTTCAGCTGCTTGAGCAGGTCAAAGGGGTTTTGAAGGTACACTTCAACCCCTTTAAAATGTTCCTTCTTAGCTCTTGACACATCCCCCCAGAATATTACAACAGCATGACCATTTCTGTTATGGAAAATAGAATTTCCTGCAGTGCGACTGAAGTCACCCAGCAGCCACCCATGCCTTGCCCAACAAGCTGCTTGTCCGTGGCAAGAGATGGGCCCTTCCAAGCAATCTTCTTCAGAGAGTCAGAGCTGGAGTCTTTGAAGAAGTCTTTCTCCCTCCACTGTTTCTAGAAAGGAGCCTACACAATTAGCTGGGAGTGAGAGCTGAGCTCTTAAATAACCGAAGTTGGGTGAGATGAATCCTGCCCCAGGGAACCCAAATTCCTTAAGGTAATGCATAATTACCCTTGCTGGAAGTTGTTCACACCTCTGGGCATAGGTCTTGTAGGTGGTTCTCAATGTGTAGTGGTAGTTACAGGATTTGCAACATTTTATTTGTATACTCACATCCATCACCCGAGGATATGAAATTCCTATGTCAATAGGCAGGTATGCTGCTGGGCAAACAGAAATGAATATACATCACCTATGGAGATATAAACATCCAGCCTTGGCACTGGTGGTGTAATTTGTAGCTCTGCTTGGTCTGAGGGCACACGGAGGCACTGGGCTCCGTTGGTGCTGAACAAACATGGAATAGAAAAGCTGTCAGGACCCGCAGGAGCGTTGAGCATAAGACAATGCAGGAGGCGGTGGGTGGATCCAGTGAGGGCTGGGAGAAATGCAGGATAACCAGGGGGTTTAGCCAGGGTGGCTCCAAAGTGGCTTACCACACTAAACCTTCGTGGTACAGCCTGCTTTGGAAATAACACTCTTTCACAGTCGATGCCAGGATTGGTAACAGTAAGATTTTAACAAACACACACTTAGAGACCCATACGTGGAAGAAGAAAACGTGTCTTTGGACCTACTCTCTTCACATCACTAGCAGATTTATTTTTTTCCATCTTCCACCTCAATTTTTTCAATTTTCCTATGCTTTTAGAGAGATTTTCCTTACATGAGATGACTTTTTCCACTTCCTTGTATGAATTTTACCCTTGTCTCCAGTTCTGAAGTATTTATAGCTCAATGGCACACATAACCATTGGGCATACAGTAATTTCTCTTTGAATACTTTCCATATCTCTCCCATGTGCTTTTCCACCCACACGTGTTCCACTGCATTATCCCGAAGGATGTCTTTATTCCTCCTTTATACTTTTGGTTTCTCTATTGTTTTTTTTCATGCCTTTCTTCTTGATGGGTTGGGTGTTTTTGCACATCACACAGCTTGAAAAATTTTTCCCTTCAGACTCTTTCATTGAACCAAATCCTATTCATCTGATATGCACACAGGCTGAAATTCAGTCCTGAGTAAAAGAGCGACCTACCTGCTGTGGGCAACCTATTTTTGAAGATTTTTTGGGACAAAGACCTCAGATTGGCCTCCACAGAGGAATTAATTCACTGACAAAAGAGTCCCACTGGCCACAGTACAGCCACCACCTCTAGGGTTGTAATTGTATCTAGATATTTTAGTTGTTGGCATTTTCTTTCCTATAGTATTTTTTGGAGAAAAGCAGAAAACTTAAATTCTTTATGGTTCTTTTTTTTTTTTTTTTCAAATATTGACATAGTTTTTCTTATGAAAAAGTAGGAATAATGGTGATTTAAATTGTGCAGTTATTTTCTTCCTATTTTTATTTAGTCCTGTAAGGTAATACAAGGGGAATAGTTACCCATGGCAAGCACATAGCTTTAATTTCAGTATGGAGTAATACAGAGTCATGCTTCAAAGGACAAAGATGGGACAGTAGGCTCTCAGGATTGACAGCAACGACGCTGAAGAAGACTTTAAGAGTCACAGTTAAACAGCCACAATACTGTAGTTAGAGGGAATACAATCAGGGATATTAAGTTATATTACTTCTGTTATTTGGTGCTCATGGCAATGCTGATGCAAGCCTTCCTTTAATTAAAAAATGGTGATGAAAAGCTGCAGAGGGACTGGAAAATGTGTATATTGGTGAAGGACTCCAGAACTTCCATCAGTTTGGCTTAACAAAGAAAAGGTTTAGGGCTGACTTGACAGCAGCCTAGAAGGAGCTAATATTCCCAAGAAGGAACACTTATTAGTAGGGGGCTTTGCAATTAGGCAGATAAGGCGTAATGAGAGTCAATGGCTAGAAGGTGAAGTTAGGAGAATTCTCAAATCAATTCAGTTTGCATGGATCATTGTGGTTCATCAAGAGTTGGGTCAGATCCTCACGTGCAGGTCAGTTCTGAGCCCGGACAGACTGATGATCTGAAATGCTGGTGGCCAGCTCGAAGGTGGTCCCAGCCCTGGACACTGGCAGCACTGCCTCTTATATCTGTAAAGACAGCACAGAGTGGCCAGTGGTCCCATGGCACACTAATCGGTGGCGTACCACTGGTCCAACACTCCTTGTGTGCTTGGGCACTGGTTCAGATAGGAGTTAATCCAGACATCATATGTACCTCATTAAGGCCCAGAGCCCTGATGAGATGGCCAAAGTAGATTTAGGTTATAGGAGCAATATTAGCCTTTATAAATGCTGCAAAGAAATATAACACTGTTTGAAAAATCAGGCCAAAGAGTTCCCGGAATTAGTTGAAATTTGCTTAGCATTTCTGAAAATCAAGCAATAACTAATCAACCCCTCCATACCTATGTACTTAATTATTTTTTCCACTTCAGAGGAAAAGAGAAACTTTAGGCTTGTCAAAACTTTGCACCAAGTTCGTGGCATGATCAGAACTCGGAAGATCCTTAAGCATCTCCCCATCACTACTTCTTTCCCCCTTCTAATTAACTCAGCTTTCACTGTTATCAATGCAATCTATGATATAGCATAGACCATATAAACTACAGGATAAAACTCCAAGAATACACCCAACTGCATTCCTGTTCAGAGCTGCGATAAGCAAGTCCAGAGCACATCCTGCCTTTAACTACACTGAAAAGGTCTTGGTGCTTTGGTGTCCTACATCACTATTAGGGAGTTTGGGCATTGAATTGCTATAAATCAAGAGCGTTGCTGCTCTCACAACAAGCCCAGTGGGAGCCTGACTTTTACAAAGAGCTTAATTAAAGAGTGCTTATTGTCAGCTCACCCCTGTAGCCCATTAGAGCTCCACAGAGATTTCTGTTCTCCAACATCATTGTGAAAAGTGGGACAGCCCTTGCTTCTTAGGAAGCTCTGTGTTCATAATCACTTCCTCACATGTCAATACGGTCCTGGTGATCTTATAGTCATGTTGCAATTAGTTGGTGACAGGTGTGAACAGGGCATATCTGAATAACTGTTTATGGAGATCCGATTGGCTAGACAGTTACTCAACACAGTCATGATTTTCCTCATAGCTAGTACTTTCTCTGGCTGTATCTCTGTGTGCTTGGAAGAGCAAGGTTAATGTGTGATATTTCAAAAAAATGCCTGTTTTCTTTCCTCAGAAGCGCGTATGCCCCTGCCCTCTGATGAATGCAGCCCCTCGTGACCTACAGAGAGTGTGAGGAACCCAGGTTCCCATGTCTCAGAGGCCCTTCAAAACATTACTCACTTTTGGCTTGAAATCCATGTCATGGTAGAGTTGCACTGCGGTGTAGTTACATAAAGTAGTCAGACCATAACCTCTGCTGGTTGGCAGAATAAACTTAAGTTTTTTATCTGCATAGGGCTGGTGTAACTTGGGCCCTCATCAGCCTCATCCTGATCCCTTGAACAAAGGGTTTTTATGTGCTTTAATACTGATAAACAGCAGCCATCAGACATCGGGCTGCAGTTAGAGAAACTGGTGGGAAGAGAGTGGTCATGTTTTAGGCCTGTACCTGCGCCATCCATTTGTGGTGTTATCACTTACAGCTGTGGGACGGAGAGGGTGGTGGTGTCATTTGGGTTTCTAAGTGCAAGGCCACTTGCAGTGCAGGTCCCAGGCTTGTCCCACCCGCTCCCTGAGCCGTGCAGAAGCTATAGTGCACAGTCATCACCCATGGGTGCCCCTGGAGTGCTGAGAGGGAGCTTTTTTATTTGATTCAGAATGAACGCTTCTCTGCATTGCACAGGCACAAGTGGCCACCTCCCTTGATGCTGGGCTTGGGTGGTGTAGCAGCGGGGCACGTTCCACTGCTCTGCCAGGGCATTGCACAACTTCTGGCTCTGCTGGCTAACCCACATCCCAAAGAATCTGAGAGGACTCATTGATTCAGCTGTGTCCATTGCTAAGTACTATTATTTCCCAGTGCATTTACAGAGCCATCCTAACCTCCAAATTCTCACCCAAAGAAGTCAAAGGTGTTTGGAGGCTTTGGAAGAAATTTTTGGACAGCAAAAATAAGTGTCCTTATTTTGCGTGTCTTTCTTACAACTTTCTCATCCTTCATGATTGCAGCCATGAATCAATCTAGTATTAACTTTTATTAAACTCTGACAAACTAAATGTGCCAAGAAGGTTAAGGAGCAAAGTGTAGGCTGTCATTCTGCCAGTGGCCATTCCCAGGGCAAAACTGACTTTAAAAGAGCCATCTGATAGAAAGGAAGCTCTTTGCAGTCATACCACAAGGAAAAGACTCCTCTGACTTGTGTTCTTCACTATTCCAGCAGTGTTTATGAATATCCTATGGGTAATTGTGTCTTTCGCTGTATGATAGGCAAGCCACAGATTACTTTAATTATATGCCTCATTGTTGTCTTCTTGCTGTCCACTTTCCCACCCAGGGAAGTAAGTGTTTGCAGGATCCTCTTGGAGGAGGAGTTTATGCTAGAGATGAAGTGGTCCTGGAAGGGAAGTTCTGCCTGTCAGCAAGTTATACATTGTAATATGTAAAGCTGGCAATGACTTGCTTATGCCTCATGGCTCATGTGGTGATTTGTCCGGAGTCCTCCACCCTGATGTTTGACTGTGATGTCCTTTGTGCAGATACGAATCTGTCCAAACACCAGTTCTTCGCCTGCCGTTTGGCACAGCCAGCGAAACGGTGCCAACCCCACTATGCCCACACTCGGTCCCTGGATGAAAACTCTCCTCTGGCTGCAGCCCTGAGCAGCAGTGGGCAGGCTGGAGAGAGCAGAGTGGCTGCAGAGGGTGGTGCATGTGTACCCTGCCTTAAACACTCGCAAAACCAGGCGGCTTTCTGACGTGAAGCAAACTGGTTGCTTCCCTGTCACTCTGCCAACAGCAGATGCTGTGCCACAGTCCGTGACAGCCTTAGGTGTCAGCTTTAGGTATCAGGGTTTGGGAACCAGCTCAGGGGATGGAGCGAGGGAAGTGACACCCCTGGCTGGGGACACCTGCCTGTGGCAGAGTTAGTGCCCGAGCAGGGCAGAACAAGGAGGCAGGATTTCCCCACCCAGCGTAATCGTTTTCCCCAGTGGAGCCAGAGAGCAGGCTTGACTCATCGGGCATGTGGAGATGGAGATCTCTAGAGACCTGGCAAAGGGAAAGAAAATGTGGCTCTGATCCTCTCGGTGTGAAAGGGATCTGGTTTTGTAGAGGAGGTGGGCTCCTGGTCTTGGAGAAGGGATGTTAAGCAGCAGAAGTTCCTGAGCTGGCTCTGGTGGAGTATTCCCTAGGACAGTCCCCAGTGGCTGAAGAAGCAGCCACTGCTGTTGAAAATAATTGCCCGGTTATTTGGGCATAATAGTATATTTAAAGAAACAGCCAACCAAACCAAACTAGCCCATTTTATCAGGCCAAACTCACCCCCTGTTACCTGAGGATGTTCCCCTGATTCAGATGAGTTTTTAAATGTCCAGTGATGATGCTTCTCTGCCAATGCCTATAGTTCTAGTTTGCCATAGTGATGCCTCTTCTGCGGTGTATTTGGGGTGTTATGGCCCAAGGAAGGGAGCTGAGACCCCATATAGGGTCACACATAAATTATTGCTATGGGGAACCAGTATCTTTTTTCCTTCTGCCTCTTTATCTAAAACTTCACTTTATCGGTGATGAAAAGACGTCGAAAGATGATAAAGTCGAAAGACGATGAAAAGATGATAAGAAAACCAGAAGCATTACCAAATAGGTGTGGAACATAGCAAAGCATGTGAGGGAAGTGAAGAGCCAAGTAAGGCACGCTCATAGCTGCTGCGAGGCTGACCCAAACAAGTACAAATCAAAACCCAAACTAATCCACCAGCTCAACTTTTCTTATTCAGAGAAATAAGCCTGGAATGCAAAGGTAGCTTTCTCTTGTTCATTGTACTAGCTGTGGCAGTGAAGGCTGCACCTTCCTTTATTTTTGAGCCTTTATTGCAAGTGGATGACTGTATTCTATAGATGCTGAAATGCAGAGGTGGTGTGGGCTAGTGCTGTGTGCTTGATTGCCCTCCTGACCGATATATTTTGTGAATGTTATTGTTGATTGTGTTAGTCATAGGTATGCCTGTGCCACATCTGGAGTTATTATCAATAGATGAAAAGCCTACTTGTGCTGCTGAGTTACATAAAATGGAGAGAGCTTGAAACACATCGGGCAGTGGCACTGCCATTATCTTTTTAGCTTTATGCTTGTGTGAAGTAGAGACTTGAGATTGCACTTATATCAAAGGGCTGCAGGTATGAATTGAGGATACTGGGTTGAACTTGAAGAACATTTAAGTTACTGAATTTCTACCTGAAAAGCAACTAATAAAATAAACTAATGTAACTATGCATTGATTGCAAATTCTTAACTGTTTGAACAAAAAGCAGTCATTTAGCTCAATTTGGTAGGTGCGTTAATAATGGAAGCCTAAATGCAGTGGGGCTTTTTTCTTTTTAACTAAACTTAACCTGCTTTTTATCCAGCTGCAACTGGCATATGACAGCAATAATAACAACAACAATAATAATAATAGCCTTGGTAAGTGTCATAGGCCTGCTAGATTTTACCACAATTCACCCTAAAAACCTTTTCTCAGTAATGTATCTATGGGAGAAGAAATCATGTAATTTCTAATCATTTTAGACCAGAGACAGAAGTTCTTATTTCCAGTGAACTCCAAAAGAATTTTATTGAGGACAGTGATGACTCTTAGAAATAGTAACTCTCATTTTCACAATGCTTTATCAGCGTGAATAAGGGCTTCCCCACACAAGAATAGCTATTATAATATAAATTTTAATGGTGTGTTGAATACTGAATACTTATGCAATAAAACTGCTGTTTTCAGTGTTCTAGTTGTATTGTGAAGGTATTTTCTACATACCAATTTCAGGATTGGGTCTATTAGTTTTGTTACGGAATGGAGTGGATCAGTCACTGGAAAATGCATACTCTGTTTTGAACGTATGTTATATACTCTTCTAGTATCCTCTGTACTTTGTCACCATTCATCTGATGCATTTAGGTCTCAACTTGTCCTTATAGAGAAGGATAATGACAGGCTGCTCAAGACTGCCTATATTAGACTTTTCAGTCTAGGCTGATCGTGTCCCAAATTGAAGGATATTGATTAATTTCGACAGTGCCTGAAATATGTTCCTGCATTAGCAATGAACTAAATACTTGGCAAACTTGTAGTGCTGTAGCAACATCTAGAAGTCTGTTCTTTAAGCATGAAGTGTGAGAGCAAAACTCCATTTGGCATGGTGGAAGCAACAGGTAGTAGTAGTGTGGTACATGGGAGAGGATGTAAGATATTGATGGGGAAGCACCAGTGTCCTGGAAGCACTGAAGGCAATGCACTGCACCTGGTGTATCTGCTGGTATGAGCCTCAGGGTCCGTCCCCTCTCTTCTTAGGATCCATCTTCTAAAATCTCCAGAGTGTTCGCTCTATTGCATACAACGTTTCACACACTTGTGTAGTTCCCTCAAATGAAACGGTCACCCCTCTGAAGTTGTATGTATCACTTTTCACTGCAAAGTGGCAGATTTCCACCCGATAAACTGACTGAACAAGTTTCAAACTCCTTGGCTTTACCTGTTCCTTTTCCCCAAAAAAGACTGAAAACTGAAAGCTCTGCTCCATGTGTTGACTGTTGAATCTGAAATGAAGATCTAAGAGCCTGACTATAGTAAATGTCATGGTATTTCTTCTTATCAATGCACACCTAAAGCTGCTCCTTCATCTCCACTTTAACCAGATTATCTATAATAGTAAGCAGGATAAAATTTTTCTCCTTATTTACTAAAGTAATGCTGGCAAGCAAACTGTATTTTGCACAATCACTTCTCAGTCTAAAGCACTTCTAGGCTAAATATATTCTTCTAAGATATGTGCTTTGGGCATCTGTTTTCATGCTGCATTCTCTCTGCAAGCAGCACAGAAGATGCCTTTCTTTGCTGTCACTGTGTGCAGCGTGGGTAGAACTGAGAAGAGAATTCTGCCTGAAGATTTCTGTTGCCTTTTTGTTCAGTGGAAGGATATGGCTCTAATTTCTCCCATTTGTAAATTGCACACAAAATGCAGAAATCTTGATTATACCTTCCAAGATACTCTAAAAGTAAAACTCAGGCCCTGCATCCCCAAAAATTTAAATCCAGCATTCCAACATGCAGGGTAGCTTAAAAGGGTATTCTTCTTCACGGCACAAAGTTATCGCCCCTGCACTTGTTAGAGGAGAGAATTGATACTCACAAAGGCTTAATGCCCTTTAAAATTTTGCCCGTTCTGTGTTTTATGGGGACATGGGAGCAAATGTCCATTCTATTACCATTCTGAGAGGATTTTCAGAAAATGTAAGTTCTGTCTCCACCAGACTTCATGAAGGAAGGGATGCCTTTCCACTCCCTCTGGGAACCGTAAGCAATACCAGTTTTGTAATCAAAAAACACCTCCTGGTTGTTCAGCTTTATTTTTATAAGTGTCAGACTTCTGCAAAGTTTAATGTCTCACCTTTACAGGTCAACAGCGCATATTATTCCAAAGAGCTCTCCATGGCAACTCTTTTCAGTCTTAGAGGCCATGCTCAAATTAGCCATCATGAGGAGGCAGCGAGCCCCAGCCCAGCAGCTTTGCTCTGTCACATATTTGGTACTTATTTCTAGTGTTGCATCTGGGCTCTTGTCTGTTAGATCAATCAAAATGTTCATTTGCTTACAGTCCTCTGACCGGGGAAAGGTCACAATATGGAGCCATTAAGTCCCTTTGTAGATGAGAGCAGTGGTAAAGGCTGCATAAAGGAGAAAATGCTTCTTCTGAGGATGGGAAATAAGCATTATCTCCGATGCCTTGGCTCTGCCAGTCAGCCTCAGGATGAAAAGTCTGTCCTGTGGATAGCCACATTCCCAGCACCAAGTACACAGGATGCAAATGCTTTTGCCTCTTATTTTCCTTTGTTGTGCAATCTCTCAGGGCTGCAGCCTTTGTGAGCAGGAGAAGCTGTGCATTCAAACCGTTGCCTCAACCTGGCCAGAGGAATTATTGCATCCCTTCTGGCACAGACATTAGTTATGAGGGTGTCCTGGACATTTGAAGTCCACTCTCAAGATGACTTGGTATAGGGAAGACCCATGTTCAAAAGAGTGGGCTCCACCTTCTGATCCAGAAAAGCAGCCCAGGAAAGGCAAACAGACCATCCTCGATTATTCTTGTAATTGACAGAGCAGAAGCCAGTCCACTAAGGTCCAAAAATCTGATCAATAAAAAGCAAACTATCCTTGCAGTCAACAGAAGTTCTTCCAGCTCCCTCCCTTCCCCAGCCTGTCAGCACAACCTTAGACTTATCTGGGTTGGGTCACAGCCAGCTTGCCCTCATTCAAGCCCTGATCCTGGCAAGACAGTGGGTAAGCCGATCAACCGCTCCAGCCAGCTCCAGCAGCAGAGACCTGAAATAGAAACACAGCACAGCTGAGTGTTGGCCATGCACTGGAAGATCTCCAGTGTCCTCATGGAGGGAGGAGGAGGACGCCTTGCTCAGAGATCATTTCATTGCTCTCTGGCCCCAGTATGTTCGTGTCAGTGCTGGCAAAAGTATCTGATGTCCACGGGGACAGTGGGGTTTGCCTGTGGCAAGCAGGAGATCACTAAATCTGTCAGTTCAGACCCTCACACTGTTTCTTTTAGTGGAAACCTGTCAAAAAGTTGAGGCTTGCCCATCCCCAGTAGGAGGGGATGTGACTCCAACCTTGTGGACCAAAGTCTGAATATTTGGGGGAAAAAAATAAAAAAAGCTGTAGTCTCACAGTTGCTAATCTGTGAGAAAAACTGCTTTTCAAAGAAGAGAACTGATCTGACTTCTGTGAAGTTATGAGATGCTCTCCGGGGCTGTGATGAGATCCTGAGATGTGTGATGAGATGGGCAGTAGCCGCATGAGACCATGTGCTGCTTCATCCCACCAGGAGGGCAGGAGTTACAGGTCGGGTTGAATCAGGAGGTCTCTCACACCTGTGGCATGTACAGATGTACACGGGCAGGAGCTGAAAGCTTCTGCTTAATCATGGCTGGGAAAAACTCCTTGTTCCTTCCTCTTGCACTGGTTGGGTTTTCAACCCCTCTTCTCCTTTGGTCTCACCTCTCTCCCTGGAGGCACCTGGCCTCTCAGCACCATTCACTAGATGCGTTGAGGAGTGAGTACAGCATCCATGCTGGGGCTTACCTGAGAGGACCCAGAAATAGCAGGGTGAGACACGGATAGTTATGCTTGCTGAGGATTTACAAAAAGCGTGTCCAATAGGAACAGCCTGTTCTTTTCTCAACTTTAACAGGGAGTGGAGGTAATCTAGCCCCTAGAATAAAATCTCGATTTTCAGGGAAAAAATTTACTGGGGCTTCTTATCACTTCAAGTATTTCAACCTGTCTGTGGTTTTTTTTGTACTAGTTCTCATACCTCAAATGTTCCCAAGAGGCTTGTTCAATCTGATAAAGCTTTGTTCACAAGAAGCTACATATTTATTTACTGAAGGGAAGGCAGCCAGAAGGGTTTCTGAGCAGATACAAACGTGTGAACAGTTAAGCAGAGACTATTACGACAGCTTGTGTAACAGCACGATTGACAGACAGGTAACATTTAGCCAGCCGCCTGCCTGGGGAGTCGGGATGGGGAGTGCTTCACCCCAGCACTGTCTGAGACGTGGAAATCACACAGGCTGCTCCTGCCAGGGTTTATGGGTCCCAAAAATTACTTCTCCTTTCGTCTTTCCTCTTTACTGCAAAACTGATCTGTTCAGGAAATGTAAGTCTTTGTCCTTTCTAAGAAAACATGCAGAGATGGTGAGAAGACATCATGGGAAAGTGCTCAGCACGGAGATGGAAAAACTCCAGTGCTTCAATCCAAACTAAGGCCTGGAGCCTCTGCTAATTCTTTGCAAAAGATTTCCCACCTACAGAAGCATGAAGGGTTAAAGCCACTCTTTCTTGGCCATCAAGGCCACTCTATTCAAATGAAATATCTATGTGATTTATATTTGTCTGTTACTTAGCTGCGGGAGCACGTGAACAGTGTTTCATAAGAGGCTGTCAAAGGATATGTTGGCTCCTTGTAGTATGTATTGGATTCCACATCTTCAGAAACAATGTAAAACTAAACCATAAATTTGAAAGTAAACTATTGCTTCCATATGTGAATGGAAAATAATTTAATTATGAAATGAAATGGCTGTACAGCACTGCCAAGAGGGCAAACAAATGAGAACTTAACCAAAAGAGAAAATTGTCAGTCTTTCAGTGCATAACCATTTTGTTCTGAACAGCAGCAATTATGGAAATGTGCAGAAGACTGTTTCACTGATGATAAATCTGCAATATGTCAAGCAATATTTGAAGATTCATATTTAATTACTGTGACTGCACAAATTAAATAGTGGAAAAAAGTTGTCAATTATGTTTTTTAAAGTAGGGAAATAGATCCAATGCCAAAAGCAACATGGTTAACGTCCGTAACTAAAAGAGAGTGTTTCCCTCCAGGCTAAACCTTGTGATAAAGGAGAGATGTCACTTATTATGTACTTTTGAATATGCCTGGCAAGGTTAAGAGGTAAATAGCCAGAATGATGATTGTCTGGGTTGGTAATGATTTTCTCAGCCACATATTCACTCTGAACACATTCTTTGTGTTCCAGGTTACTCTCAACTCTTGATCACCATATGTTGAAGGCTTTTCTTTTTTTTTTTTTCCCTTCCAGAAACCATTTTAAGGCGAATAACTTCAGAAAACTCCACGCTCCACTAATGGGCAAGGCCGGACAGAGCTTCCATGAGTTCATCTCGTAAAGTAAGTGCACCCCAGCCATCTACCTTTGTGGCGTTCACCCATGCCATGCTCTCAGCCCGTTCCTGCTGGGGGGCGGTGGGTCTCTGCCCTAGTGAGCAGTGTGTGATTTGGGCAGGAGGCAGCCCGGCTGCCAAGGCGAGGCATGGGCTCGCAGGGCATCTGGATCTGTGGGTTGACCAGGGTGGGCAAAAAAAGGACAGGGCATGCTTTATTTTGATGTGCACAACTCCGATCTGCGGCAGCATGCACGACCCCTCTGTCCAAATGGGGGAAGGTGCTTCCAGAAGCATCTTCTGGAAAATAAATGCTACAGGGTGCATAACCCTTTTCCTGGAGCGTGGTGGCTGGCACGGGGACTGTCTTCCACCCCAGCCTGCCCACCACAGCCAGCTGTCACCCTCTGCCCCGGTGGCACAGATTTTTGGCTGCAGAGTTCAGGGGGTCACCCCACCCTGTTGCAATGAGAGCCGTGATTTTTCTTTTTGCTCATCTGAATTGCTCACCTGTAAATTAAGCAGAGTATATTTTTTTTGGTAAGGATTACTTTTGCAAAGTACTTTCAGACGTAATGCTGAAATGGCTATGTAAGAAGCAAGTAATAAATAATACCAGACATCAGACAATATCCCACTGTAAAATGCAGAAGAATTAATCACTCTGCCTGAAAACCCCACAGTGAATTGCTCTCAAGGACACAGAATTTGGTAGGATGCATGAATGGGAGCGGTTCCTTAAGAAGATGCTCCGTGTGAAGTAGATTGTGTGCCACGCTCTGCTGTAGTTGTCATGGCGAGTATTCATATTTCCCATAGCAACAGAACCAGTAAATAACCGCATAAAAAGCTGCATTAAGTGACCAGGGCACAAGTTAATTCTCTCATCGGCATCCTTAACTTGAGCACTCTTCTGTAGATGAAACACTTCACTGAAAAGCAAGCTTTTCCTTCGGTTTGTGACATGTTTCCTCTTCATAGTTTCGTTATGATTCACCCACCAGTTGCTATGCTAGTGACACTATCTGCACCGCGTACGTACTGCCGGTGTCTGAATTAACTGAAGGAGATGATGACAGGGCAGCAAACCCGCGGTGAGCGCTGGGTTTGTAGCACTTTGTGCAAGTGCTGTCTAATGCAGGTCAAGCAAAGTTCTGCAAGTGAAAGGACTGAAGCTCTACAGGAAATAATGCACTTTTTACATTTATTTTTGGAGTCTCTCTCTCTCTCTCTTGTTTTTCCTCGGTTGAAATGACTTGTTATTCTGCAAACTAGCACCACCACCAGTGTTAAGGGCAGGCAGATGGACAAGGGGAGGATGAAAACTGGGGGGAACTAGGAGATGTCACTGTAACAACAATGATGCTCCAATGCAGGACAGTCTTTCGCTTTAATCATAGGATATTTGTTGTAAGCCAGCATTTTCCTAAACAGTGGTTTGCAGTGCTCTGAGAAGCCCTGGGCTCTGCTCTGCAGAACCATGTTGTCTGTATGCTCTGCTGAATGCAAAATTGGGTACAAAGGTGGGTGGCACCTGTGAGAAACGCTGCAACTGGACAGAAGTCGGTTAGTGCAAAATGACTAGGAACTATTTTTCTGAAACCAAACACCTCGGGCTCATCTGGGTGCCCACAAATGTGCTGGGAAGGTGCTGCTTGGCTCACCACGGGAGGTGGATGCTCCCCTGGAGGAAGAAGGCAGAAGGGGTTTCTTGATGTGGAAAGGACCAGCCGGATATGTTGTTAAATGGAGGGTCAGGATGAGAAGGGTGGCAGTACTTAACTACCCGCATGGTCACCACCATATTTAGGCCTAGAAATGAGACAAGCTGTCCAAAAAGAACCGACTCCAATCCATTTCCCACAGGTCTTGCTACCGCAAAATGTGTCCCGAGTTTCAAGACAAGCATGTTCATCAGACAGCTCCTCTTTCTGGTCCCCAACCCCTCATTCACAAACCCTGACCAAAACTGATCTTGATATTCCTGTTTTGATGAGGAAATTCCAACTGTCTTGCATATTCATTTTCCACAGGCACATAAAAAGGTAACCAGTCACTTTTAGCTATATAACAGAAACTGATTTCACCAGGTCAGTCAGGGGTTTGTTTCTGCTTATTAGGGCTGACTTTTTGCAACACTGCTTGTAGACAAAATCTGTCACATAATACCAGTTCCTAGCATCATAGTCAATTCATTGATGGTGTTCAGCACCTCCCCTGTGCCCAAAAAAACCATGTGCATTTCTGTGACCAGAGAGTGCAGTAACATCCCACTCAGTTCTGAATATTTTTTGACACGTTTCAGTATCATTTAGTGGCAAACCACAGTCATAAAGTCTCGTAGACTTGCATTTTAACTTGCTTTTGTTTAGGTATGAGCACAGCAGCACAGCATCAGCAACACGTGATGCTTTCGGTCTCTCCTGTACCCAGTGTAAAATCTCTGTTGAATGTCAGGCCACTTGTTTTATGCATTTATAAACCTATTTAGAAGGTTTCTGTCTTTTTTAAGAAGGCAGAAGGGAAACAGTGGAAGTTACCCAGGAATTCTGTCCACTTTGGTGCACTTGGGATCAAGGACATACATTGTTTTCTTTCCTGTGTATCCTAAAAAACCATTAAGGGAGGTGTTTGGAGAGCTGTGCCCTGGGGCCCATGCTCCAGGCTCCTGTCCTTTTTAGCATCTGGGCTGTGTTCTCAGCGGTCCCTCGAGACAATCAGGCTGCTCAGTTCTTCTCAAGAACCACCAGCAGCACAGCTTGTGCTTAAGGAGCCACTGCTTGACATTTAAAATCTGGCTGACTGTCAAGCTATGCCTGGTCTTTCCTTGGTGGTTCAGTTCATGGAACTCTTTGTGGTGAGTGAGTTTGAACGGTACCAGATACATACAGAGATACAGAGTATTGGTTTTTTGGCCTTTGCCAATCAGGGTGTGGTAGAAGGACTGTCATCCCTGCTCTCTTTAAAAGACAAACGCTCTGTCTGCTTTCTACTGGGTCCTTCCACGGTCTTCAATAGTTTTGATTTTAACGTCTTCCTGTACAAGCTGCAGAGCAGGGAAAGGACCGCACAGGTCCCTTTGCCTTGGAGAGGAAGATCTCACTTTCCTTAGAGGGTAAAATCAGGCAATAGCTTACTCTCAACACCCTGTTGCATGTGGTTTTGCAGAGGGAGGTCTCCCCACCAACAAGGCTGTGCAGGGGACGAGCGGGGCCACGGGGACTGCAGTGCTCTGTGTCTGCAGGTCACAGCCATCCTAATGCCACTCAATGTCCCAGTTACCCAGTTTCCGAAGGAGATTAGGATGTAGTTGGGAGCCCTCTGGCTGCAGACCAGTCCAGGCAGAGCAAAGAAGGTGAATATCAGCAGCTGGGAAGGTATGGATGGAGGCAGCTGGTCCCAGCACAGCCTCCTAGGCCCTCCCAACAAGTGTCCTTTGTCACCCTCACGTGCAACCCGGGGGTCTGGTCAGGCCCTGGGTTATAGTAGGAAGATGAGGTGACAAGGACAGCTTTCCCTCTGCCATGTTTGGCCAGGAGCACGTTGCTTCTTGTCTTGGAGTCAGCCGTTGCTGCTCTAACCCATGCCATTGAAAACTCCATCAGATGACACTGTTACCATTGCATTTGCTCTGGCTAAAGGCCAGAGAGGAGAAGTGGAAATTTTTCCATGCAAGGAATAGTTGACCTGCAGGATTCCCAACTGCTATGTATGTGATCAAGTGACTAAGAATGAGCAAGTACCAGAGAGAAGCTTTAAAGTGTTACCACCTTGTATGAATAAAGCTTAGCATCAGCAAAAGTATTTACAGGAAATATCCATGTTTATCAATGTGGATTTAATGTGCTAATTAGTAACAACTGTGATTTATTAAGAAGGATGCACTTGCAGATGACAGACAGTAATTCTGCACTGACTTGCCCGTTCTTCTTCTGTGCTTCATCCATGGGTGATACTACAGCTGTTGCAATTGCCTGGTGCTCCCTCTGCCCATTTGTTCTCTGACTGCTGAATTCAGGAGAATTTGGGCCTATAACATAATTATTATTAAGTTTCTATTTTATGTCTCTTTTCATGAGGCCCCTCAGTAGCTGATTATACTAATCAGAGGTGATTATTGCCTGTACCCACTTAACCCATATTAAAATGCAGCAGCCTGAATTTGTCTTCAGCACGGTCTCCAGAAGATATGAACCCAGCATCAAAGAAAATTAATTCATAGGTACATTATCCTATGGGATCAAGCTAAAATGTGGTCAAAGAGCTTCAGAATCAGTGTATGCTTTCATGGAAGGATACAGGCAGAAGAAGGTAGCCGTGTTCTTGTTTGCACAAGCTTTTTTCCCCCCTTCTTTGAGTTAGGCAGAACAACAGATCACAAGGATACCTATCAGAGAATATTTTACTGCAGTTAAGAGAGAATACTTCTTTCCTATATAAAAATAATAATTATTTTTTAAAGTATGATCAGCCACATTAGGTATTCTTTCACTCTTTTTCCTGGTCAGATCTCTGACTTGGGCACCTCTCAGTTTTTCAAATAAATGCATTTACCTGGCCATGCTATTACTCCCGCACAAGGAAATACAGGGCCTTAGATACACACAAAATTTGGATACCAATCTTGCCTCTACAAGAACCATCTTAAATCATTTTCTACAAAATAAGGTGCTGGATGATGGAAATGAAAATATTCCAGTTGGTTCTCAAAAGCTTAGGTGAAATTTTGTCCTAAATGGTGATTTTCTCATTTATATTTCTAATCCTTTTAAGCAGTTGCATAAAGATTCAAAGTGGGGCTCAAAGATGCTAGGTAGGATCAGCAAGTAGCTCCTTCCAGCCCACAGGGATGCAAGATTTTATGCTCGGGGGAAATCCTGTTCACATTGGAGTAAATGTGGTTTTTGCTCTGCCTTTAATGGAGTTTCCGTTCCTTTTTCTGAACTTAAATGAGAATGGGATTTTACCTGTCTTCTCACATGATTGTGGTGCAAACCTGAATTTTATTTTTGAGTCTCCTTTAAGGGAGGAAAATGAAGGTGAAACTATATAAGCCCAGAGAACAAATGCATCTCCAGAGGGAGATGGACTCTAGTAACTGTAGGCTGTTTCTTGAAGCTGAGGTGTGAGCTCTAAGCAGAGTTCCTGCAGCACGGCAGCAACGCCAGGAGTGCTCTGGAGTGCTGGAGAAGCTGCTGCAAAGCTGGACTGTGGGTCTCTCACAGGTCACAGGGTTGTGTCTGGCCAAAATGCACTTTCTTCTCCTCACCTCAAGCAGGGGGGGTGTGTCTGGGATGAGGAGAAGGTCATAATACCACAGAAAGGAAAATGAACTGCTCTTTCCAGGAGTTTTCAGTGAAATTTCACAACTCACAAACATAAGGATAGACAAGGAATTGCAGGGGCAGAGTTTCACATAGGCAAACTCTTGGGCATTATGTTTTTATGTTGCAAGTAAATGTGACTAAAATATTCCACAAACCTCAACTATATTCTTTACATTAAATCCGATAATTATTTATTCATCTCCCAACTTTGATTTTGTTAAATAACCAATACCATAATTCAGAGGCAAGAACTTAATCCACAGAAAATTCTGTCTTCAGAGAAGATCAAAGTGAGTCCTGTGGTGTTAAGAACACACCTACAGCACTTGATCCTGAAAAAAAGTTAAGCACATGTTTCAGTCAGCCTATCCCTTCTTACTGGTTCCCATGCATTAACCTAAGCCTCTGCCTCAACATTTTCAGCGCCAGGACCTATGGAGATCTCCACACCGGGAGAGCAGGGATCTGAAAATGTAGTAAGCAAACACATGAGAACACCAGCGGGCTGTGGTGGCAATGCCCAGTCGTTCCTCTGCATCTACCAGCCCAACAGTAAAAGATTGAAAGTCTCTTGGGTGATATAAATACGCAAGATAAGTGCGTACACCAGAACACAAAGGTGAAATGGCCCTGTTTATCAGGCACAATTAAAATGAATAGAGGATGACTAATAAAGAGGCAGTTCAAAATCTTTACATGACACAGTGTCAAGGCAACAGTGTTGTGCAATAGCACCGACACAATTAACGCCGTGTCCCTGCCTTGGGCTCCCGCTGGCCTCGCCTGCTCGCTCCCATGGCAGGGCTGGGTGGGCTCCTCCGCTCCCACTCCCCCCTTGTTGCTGCATCCCGGAGTCCCAGCGAAGCCTCCGCAGAGCCAGCCTCTTCGGATCAAGGCAAGGGTATTTTTTCCACTTTGTTGTCTCTGTTCTTCTCTTTCCTTTTGGTTGGCATTATCCCAAGCCTCACGGTTACTGCTGTGTGGAAAGCGAGAACCTCATGTTGAATTTCTGGGCACGCTCCAGAGTGAGATGGGGCTGAGGTGCCTGATCCTGCACGGGAGCTGGTTCTCGCTTTAGCACCGTGCAATGCAATCATTTCCTGGCTATGAATTTTTGCAGTATGTAATTTAAAGGCTAGTTTGGACAGCCCTTTGCTCCGGATGAAAGGTTGTGCATGGGAGTGTGACCTTGCGAAATACAGCCCAGGCTATCCCTCTATTTCTTCGTTTAATTATGTTACTCCTTCATGTTCCCTGCCTGGCTGCAGGATTCTCCAGTGCACTGGGTGAGTGCAGTAGAGACAGGCTGATTTATATATATACACACACATATATATTCTTTGCTGTTCTTATTTTCTGGCCAAACCTGAGTTTCTCTTGGTTTTAGTGCTGCTAGTGTGTCTTTGCAACACAGTATCACTAAAAACTAATAATATAAACAAATCTGAGGCTATGCCAACCATCGGAGAGCACAGCCAAAGCTGCCCAACACCACAGCTTGCTGAGCAACGTGTGAATGTTGTCGTGTCAGAAATGTCTGTTTCCCTGTTCTTTTTTAACTTCTGGAAGGGTCTCAGTGGAGAGTGTGTGCTTCTAAACGAGATAATTGAAGTCATGAAAACTGTATAGCACGGCTGTAGGAAGGGTAGCCCCTGCGTCCACCCAGCCTGCTGCCTGTACCGGCCAGGGGCTGCAGGGAGTTGGTTGAAACGTTTCAAATAGAACACGTTTTCTGGTCAGAAAATCATGTTATTGCAATTAACGTGTAAAGTGGCATTTCTGAGTGTTTTGCTGTATTAGAAGAGAGCGCTGGTGCTGTTTGCTGTGCGTGCTGGGCTCGTGGGATGGCAGGGTGGCCGTGGAAGTGTCCCAGGTGCAGACCTGGCTGGGCAGTGCCAGCTCACCCAGGGGCTGCCAGCACAACGCGGTGCGATGGCTGTGGCACTTGCTGCCTCCGGGGGAAACCTGCCCCAGCCCCTCTGGGGCCACATCCTGCCTACGCTGCCCACAGCATCCGTCTGTGGGTGCTTAATCTGAAGTGCCTCAGCTGCAGAGCGTGGTATTCTCTTTATTTCTGATCGATTTCCCCAAATGTGTTTCTGCATGCCCACGTACACAGGCAATGGCATCCTCTCAGCGACCGTCACCCGGGTGGCACTGCAGAGACACACCTTAACTCAAGTGAAAAAGGAGTTTGTAAAGTAAAAAAGAAAAGTACCTATTTGTATCTTGCCTGAAAGAGGGCAAGAAGGATTTTTCCTGCATCAATGAGGGAAGGGTTGCTGTGTTTTGCGTGACGAAGCTGTGTGCCTCAAAAACAGGCTCTCAGTGGGAAAAGGAGATTTGCCACTTGTGGCAGTCAGCACAACCATACTATTTACCTTGCCTCCGATAAGAAAGAAAATAAGAAATATTAACTACATGCAGAGGTGCCCTTTCTCTTGTCTTCATCAATAATAGCCAATGTTCCTGAGGGCTATTGCTGTAACAACATCACTTCCCTTTCCTCAGTGGCATCAGGTTTATATTAAAAACCTCATAGCAAAGCTTTTTGTCTGCTGTCCCCTTTTTGGTTCTGCTTTTGTTCCCCGTGCTGTGCTTTGGGGCACTGGTTCGTGCCAGGGACAGGGCCCTGCAGGCAGGCTGCCCACCCGCCTGCCCCCCGCCTCCAGCAGAGCGAGGGCTGGGAGAGGAACAGTAATTTTGGCTAAGCAAAAAAAGCCAGGGGTCAGGTGTGCCAGCTGTGGGAAAGGGCTACTGGGCAGGAATGTGCTCCCAGAAGGAGCAGATCTCCCAGCATTACACAGGTTGAGGAGCAGCTTTCCAAGAGGAGTTGAAGGCGGCAGGGGGGGGCACTAAAACCCCCCCAAAATACCCACCCCAAAAAATCTAACTTGTTAGTTAGTGAGAGAGAACACATTCTGTTTTGGATGGAGATTACGTGATGCAGCTGCTTGTTGCATCCCGGGTCAGGGACCCAAGTGATGTCCCCAGCCCCACATTCCCCCAAGTCACCCTAATGGTGGCACAAAACACGTGTTTCCCACTGCAGAGCCCCAGTGGTACCTGAGAGAGAGGAGGAGGAGGCTACAGACCAGTCTTGATGCCACAGCTTTTGGTACCGACTGCTTCCAGAAACAAGAGAAGCATAAATCAGCTCCCCACAGCCAGCATTACCTAATGGAACAAGTGAAAAGCGGCCCCACCTCCGGCTCTCCGCAGCCACCGCGGCCGGGCCGGCGGGACCCGCAGCCTCCTGCCCCCCCGGTCCTCGCCCGGAGCCGGGCACGGCTGTGGTCGCGGGCACCCGCTGTCCCTGGAGAGAGGAAAAATAATTACCGGAGAGAANCGATGGCTGTTTTCTCGTTCTGTCCTGAATGTCTGTCGTTCTGGGAATGTGTTTGCCTGAAAACACGGTGGCGGAAAAAAAACCTTCAAACTGAGTCTTGCTCTTAAATATAGCATCTAAAATTCAGGTTGGAAAGCTACTCCTCCCACCAGGGTTATTGTGTCATTTGATTTTGCAGGCTGTTTACATTATAAGCGGGGAAAGATGAAGGCTTTGAAAGTCTCTCGTATGTTTCGGTTGTAGATTTGTGAATGATAACTCCAAGCCTTGGTCCTTAATGGCAGAAATTGCAAACTGATGGCTCTGGGTAGCTTGCACTGGAAGCACAGTTCAAAGCTGAGCCCAGCCTGATTCATAAATGAGGTGTCATATGCACTTTAGAGAGCACTTGTCCTTTGTAAAATGCCACAGTCCCCAAAAGCAGGAGGCTCATGAGCCATTTGCAGAGCAGGTCCCTCCTAAGTGGATTTTGGAGAAGTCCAGCACAGCAGCCCGTTTCTGGGGACAGAACTGGCACCGAAGTGCCGACTAGCGCTGATCCCCAAATGAAGTTGTCTTCTTCAGCATGGGAGTAGTCCTGGAGGTAATGCATCTGAAATCAAAGCTATTAAAATGTCCTGTGCTTTACCCGCCTGCGAGGGTGCAGTATAACCCGGGAGGGCAGGGCCATTTATTAGCCCGGGTTTATTTTGTCCTGTGCGGTGAAAGCGGGGCTGATGATTTAACTGATGGGACGAGATGGTCTGGTGTATAGATGGGAAAATCTCAGGAGTCGCTTCATTTTTAGGCGGAATGATGGTGGTCCCCTGTCTTTATTTTGCTGGATCGCTGCTTGCTAATCCCTGGCTGCCAAAGTTGTTTGGAGCAGCAGGTAATTTCAGGAGTATGCAGTGTGAACCCTTGGTACTGAACGTACTACAACGTGCTGTTTTGGTTGGGAATTTATGTAATTTTTATAAACTTCCTAGGCTGGAATGCCGCACCATAGTCAGAAAAGTACATTTGGATCTTTGGTTTTCTAGAAACTGTAGTAAAACCCTATATATATATATGTAATTTTCCTATAATGTGCTAATCAGGGTAAAGCAGTGTGTCAGGGATGCATCGCAGAGGAACAGAGCACCCTGTGCAGTGATGCGCCGTAACGACAGCACTCCGGTTCTGTGGCTGATGAAGTTCTGACAAAAGCAGAAAGTACTAATGAGGAGAGGAGGCTGGAGGGTTGAGCCAAAAGTGGAAGTTTGCGTGGCAGGGAGGCTTTCGTATCTCTTGGGCTAAGTGTGTTTACTACTGAATCTTTAGAATTTTTCTGGAAGATGTAATAGGAAAAATGCAAATGGCTTTAGGAGTGGTTCCTTACTGCTCATTTATTCTGTTCATTCAGAGCTGTGGATTAGAGTTACTTGATCTAGAGAAAAAAGTAAAATTGGTTTGAATTTTTTTTTATAAACTACAAACTTCAGTGAAATTTGGCAGGAAGGAATGTGATGGTTGCTGGGTTTTAGCCACTCAGAGTATGTCTGTATTAAATTATTTCACTGGTTTAAGACACACATCAAGTACTCAAAAATAGCTCAGGGTTAAAGATTAAAATTAGCAAATGAGTAGTTCATAATTAAAGTCTCATGGTGTTGGAAGCAGCATTACATTTCAGAGATACTGATGTCGAAGCCAACTTCTGCTTATTAGTAGTATCAAAAAATTGGTAGGATGTCTTTACAGTTTGGAGCTAGGGCTTGTCTATGCACAGAAGTTGCATTGTTTTGCCTTAAATCATGCAGCCTCCGAAGATTCACATGTAATGATACATAGGTTTTGATGCCAACATAGCTCATTCCTTGGAGACTAGGGGAATAAGCTACATGCCTATAGCAGAACAACTGAATCCAGGCTTGTACTGGAACAGTTATGGAGTCTAGAGGAAGAATATGGCTTTACCCAAAATAGTAAAACCTGTAAAAACCAAAATAGTATGGACCAGTCTTTGCTGGTGTTAAAATGGTACACCTCTGCATCACTTCAGTTCTAAATCTCTGTTCAGGAAACCAGGCAGGTACAGAAGCTGTATTTATGTGTTATGATCTGGACAGCACCCTTCTTTCACGTGAATCTTTGTTCACCAAAGGCCACGATCTGCTCCATGTGCCCCACGTTGTCCTGCTGCAGTAGTCCCTCTGTGCCCATCGGCGCGGCTGCAGACAGTGGGGCTCTCCTGGCCAGTGGCCCGTGTGCCCGGCAGACAGTGCCCCTGTGCAGAAGCCCTGCAAAAGCCTCTTTATTATTGCTCCAGAACCACTTGAACCCCGCTTTTAAGTGAGGTTGAGGCAGTGGGAGGCCTCGACAAGCGCTCTGTGCACAGCTGAGCTTGCTGCCTGCACGTCTGCTCGGCCTCAGAGGCACCAGATTCAGTCCAACCGCAGAGGTGTGTACAATTAATGAGAGACTTTGACCTACTTCATATTCCATTATTGGCTTTGGCCTTGTCTACATGCGGAGATTACACCAATTTAGTTTAAGTCCATTTTTAAAGTGATTTGATTAACCTGATGTGACCTCATGTAAGGACATTCTTATTTTGGTTCGAATGAACTTATTTGGGTTTAACCAAAACCTGCACTTAGTCAATTTACACAGAACTGAAATTAGCCATGCCTAAACTGAAAGGAGAACTCGTGCCTCTAAATAATGACACAACTTTCTCATGAAAGCAGAACCTTCTGTAAATCTGGAACAGAGTGTAATTACTAGCAAATCTGCAGGAGACTGAAAGCTATTCATAGCAAAGTTTAAAAAAAAAAAAAAAGAAAAGAAAACAAGCAAAACTTAAATATCTTAGTGAGACAAATGAAGAAGTGCCAATAATCCCAGTCCTGGAATACCAAAAACAGTAGCACGAGGCTTGCAGCAAGGCTCTCCCATGGCTCTTCAGCTGCAGAAGGGGGGAAGCATTTGTGTCCTGTACACAGAGCCCCTGTAAAGTCAAAAAATTAAAAAGTGATGCAGGGAACTATAGGCCTGCTGATCTGAATGCAGTAGTATACAGTGTCTCGTGATGTATTTTGTAGGAAAGAATAATTAGACATGGAAGTAATGAGGAAGCGGGCTAAATTACAAGATTTTATCAAAGATGGATTGTGCTAGACTAATCTAACATCTTTTTTGTATAACAGATTGTTTAGGTGGGGTAAGGCAGGAGTGCAATTTATCTAAAACCAAGCATTTGATACCATGCCCCAGAGGACGTTATTGCTTCAAATGACGATGGCGGTTCAAGACAAGAATTGAAAGGTGGAAAAAGAGCTAGTTAAGGAAAAGATCCACCAGTTGCATGCAAATAAAGTTGTCTGAATGGAGAGAGAGGTATCCAAAGAAAGTGATCAGGATGGAGAGAGATTAGTGCTGTTGCTCCCTTGGGACCAGGCTTGTGCCTGTTGAATGGAGCCACTCTGATCTGTGGGCAGGATTTGGGTGTGTGCCCAGGAGCTGTGCGGGATGACACAAAGTTGGGAGGTATTGTCAATATGGAGGAGGATCAGATTATCATATGAAAGGAATTTAGATGACTCTGTTGATCGGAGTGATAGAGATAAAATGACATTTAATAACGCTGAATGCAACGTCATGCAAAGTTTTAAGTGCGGAGACCAGTAACAAGAATTTCCAGTGTGAAACAGGAGCTCGTCAGCTGTCTGTGACAGAAGGGAGAGATGTGGATGCACTGGCTGGTCAGGAGATACCTGCAAGCACGCAGTGAGATACAACTGTGAAAGAGAGCAATGACATCCTTGGATATGAAAGGAAAATAATATTAGAGATTCAGGAAAGTGTGATATTATCATTGTAGAAATCATCATACAGAGTGTCAGTACAAGAGCTTTCCATTGCTTATGGAGTAGCCCATTGGGATTTTGCATAGCTCTGAACACCCCAGCCAAGAAAATGTTAAGTTACA
This sequence comes from Tringa tobata, assembly GCA_033628505.1. Classification (NCBI taxonomy): domain Eukaryota; kingdom Metazoa; phylum Chordata; class Aves; order Charadriiformes; family Scolopacidae; genus Tringa; species Tringa tobata. Next base: position 3,554,700 of record JAHREE010000559.1, read on the forward strand.
ACAGTAGGAGGGCTAGAGATGTGGTTACACAAATGGACCGTCTATTGTATGAAGTTATATTGTATGAGCTTAAAGAGCATAATTTGTTTAGCCCTGGCCAGTTGAACAAATGAAAGGACGGGTTACAGCAGGTCTTTTTACACACAGTTGTGACTAAACAGCAAAAAGGCAGAAAAACTAAGTCAAAAGTTATCATCCACAGGAGATCAAATTGTCTGAGTTGGTCATGAATAAATTTAGATGGGAAATTATAAGAAAGCTTCTAGCTACCTAAGGACTGAAGTTGTGTAATAGTCTTTCAGTTAGGGTAGTTTTGAGATAGATCTTGATAATCTTATGAAAGAGATTATACAATTAAGCTAGAGAGTTCCTGGAGATAGGAAATTAAGTTTGCAGACTTAGTCCTTTGGTGTCCAGTACAGTCATATTTTTAATGTACGGTTGAAAGGAGAATGGACCTGGTGTTGTTTGCACTATTGACCCCATGCACTAAGACTTCTGCTGTTTTCTTGGGAGCCAAGACAAGAATGAATTTTCCCTGTTGCTGTAGACTTGAATCTTTTTTTTCCCCCATATTTTCCTTCCTCTCAAGCACTACCCATTGAAAGTGTGCAGTTCAGAGACTTCTTGTAGCATTAGACGGGCACAATTACCTGCAGTTTTTTCTGGCACGCTCCCTGGTTTAACCTGTTCATCAGATTTTGGGCCAGAGAGGCATTTTTCCTTCAGGTTGTGTTGCCAGCAACCATATTGCATTTCATGGTATATTTTCTGGGATCTGCTGCTCGTGCTGTTTAATGAACTTTGTGTGGCTCCAAGGACATGCAGTACTAGCAGTGAGCTCTACTTGTCCTTTTCTGTGTCACAACACAGTTTAATCTTTTGTGGTCCTGATGTGTATCATAAGTTTGTTGTAGGATGTGAGGACAAGTTCTGGGGCTCCTGCTGCATCTCGGAAGGTTGAGGAGATGTTGTGAAGTAGCCGTTAATAGTATTGTTTTCCAAGACTGGAGTGCTGGTGTTGGTGTCCCCACTGTTCCCTTTCCACCTGATATTCCTAAAATAAGTTGCAAAGCTGGACTTAAAATCAGTTCTGCTCTGCAGAATTTCTACAGAAATTCTGTATTTTGTGCAGGATAACCTCTAGGAGAAATAAGAGATTGCTAACCATTTGCGATGGATTACTAAGTTTAAAACCACAGTTTTGTTATAGGAATGTTGAATGTATAATGTGCATCTTATTACATGAAAGAGAAAAGCAAAGAAAAAAAAAAGGGACAGAAACAAGCAGGCAAGCAAAAAGGGAAAACAGCTTGACTTAGCCTGAAGCAGAGATCACAAACCTGATAAGCTGCCTGTAAAGAGAAATTGAAATATGGAAAAATGACAGTGCGGATGAGGATAATATTGAGATGGTAGAAGAGGAAGTGTGTTAACCAAACTCCATGGAGCTGTTGAAATGCATTGAATCATCTGACTGTGAATTGTATTCTTAGGCAAACACAATTGTATAATTGATTAATTTGTCGACATTTCTTTAGTGCACAGCACTATGGTAACCAAGAGGCTCGCTAAACATTGTCACAGAGAACACTGTAAAATATATCTTTCCCTAAGAGGGAGGGAGGGAGGGAGGCAGAGCAAGACCTTGGAGCTCTAACTATGGAGGACTGAAACACACACACAAACGTACCCAAGTGTGTACATCAGCAGTTGGAACTGACCTCATGTAGATGGTGGTGGAAGATGAGCACAGGAGGGTTTTTCGTGATGTACATGTTCTGGGTAGGGTTGAAGAGGTGACACTGGCTAACAACTGCCTTGAACACTAGTGCTACCTGCCTTTGGCAGAGCAGATGGACTGAGGACAACTATGCCACCCTCCCACCAGGTCCTTAACATCCAGATGTCCCGAGCAGACAGGGAAGGCAAAGGGCTTGGTCTGCCCCACACCACCACTGCCATGGCATGGAGGACTATGCCACCCTGCACATCACTCTCATCAGCTTCTGGGACCTCAGACCTCCAGGGCTGCTTCTCAGGGATTTGCTGCACAAAACAGAAATGTGTGGCGTTTTACACCAAGCAGCCTGAGCTTGGTGAGTAGCTGTGTTGTACCTGCAGTTGCCACCTGGGTTGCTCTCTGTGCCCTGGCTCTGGGCAGGGATTCAGGCAACCCCCCTGTTCCCCATCTCAGGGTCACGGCTCAGCAGGCACTTACACTGAACCTCTGTCTCCCCACGATTTGTGTTCTCCCTCACCTATAGGTGATCTTTAAGTCAATGTGAGGTCCTTTGTTGAGAGCCAGCTATAGAGAGATTGATTAATTGGTTGACTAATAAATAAATGCAGAGATATTTGTAGGTGTGTTTACTCTTGTTTACAGACTGCCCAAGCTTAGGCGAGATTTTCAAGTATGTAGCAATGGCAGGAATCATATCCATAAAAATGCTAATCTTCTCTCTTGCTTCATCTGTTCAGCCCACAAACACACGCATATACACATGCTTAAAAGAAATTAATAAGGTTTGTTTGTTCTCTTCTGGGCTCAGCCTACTTTAATCTTGTTTAAACTCACAGGACAGTGTGGTTATTGCTTCAGGACAATAAAGTTTTGACCATAAACAAGATACTAAATAAACCATTTTTTGAGAAATAAATGAACAACAGATGAGCTGATAATAGCTCCCGTTGCCATTAATTATTTTGCATAGATGTGGCAGCATTGTAGGAAGATTTTCAAGCAAACGCAGAGGGTTTATCTGAAGGGGATGAGATGAACTCCTGTCCCTGAAGAAGGCAAAGGTTTAACTGCCATCAACTTCTGTGCACTGAGAACCTCTGCCAGAATATCAGCTGAAGAGAAAAATAAATGTCCCTGAGAGTCAGCCCTTGGGTTTAGGCTGTTTAAGGCTCTACTGCACAAACTGCAAATCTGTTTTTATGTATAGAGGAGGATGCTGTGTGTTTGGTCCACTGTTGGCTTGTCACAGCAAACACAGCAATTAGAGAGGTTGTAATAGCTGGGGAGGGTTACACCCCTTGCTGAGGAGGTTTGGCCATAAACCTGTTTGGCCTGTCTCTGAGTGCAATGTACACTGGCACGATTTACAATAAATTAAAAATATTCACTCTGATCAAACTATTTCTGATCAAATTTTATTAAGTGATGTATTAAGTGTGTGTGTTAAGCGAGTCGTGCAGAAAAAAGATTGGACTTTGGTTGACTGAATGAATATCAACAGTTTGCTTTTTCTCTCAAATAGAATAATTGGAATAGTTTCATTTTGGGGCAGGCTTTTAATTGAAAGGGCATGGTAGGGAGTATTAATAAATAAAACTCTTTGTTCTAATCTTAACACCTACAATTTCTATTTAATCTTGCTTATTGCAGAGGGCTGACCCTTGTCATTAGTGGAGACAATGTGTCAACACAGAAAAAGTGAGTTACTTTATTCTCTTTCCATAGTAAACTCTGGGGTTTGTCTCCCACATGGCAGCAGTGATGTGGAGCTGTGTAATTGCAGGGGGAGGATACATTGGTACATTGGCTGTTGGGTGCCAATGGGACGGACAATTCTCATGCTCATTCTGCTGGAGCATGGACTTCTGTGAAGCTAAATCACATTCCTAGCCGGGGCACCTCTTGGGACTTGGGGTCTTCAACTGGAAGACCTCCTAGTACCTACATCTCACCAGGCCCGCAGCAGAAGTTCGTTATTTGGGGAAGTTTGCACAACTCAGGAACCCTTGCTTAAAAATTTTGTTATGTGGGAAAATTGTCTACAAGTCCATTTTTTCTACTTTCTGGCAATAATTCGGAGTTTGAAAGAAGAGGGTCCCAGAAGAACGTTGTCATAGTAGGGGACCGTATATGATTCTGTAGTAGTCCTGGTATACTGTCTGGAAAGGGCAAAGGTCCATCGCCTAAAATGGGAGAAGAACAAATGCAATGGACTAAAATTGCTACTAAACCATTTGGAAACAAGAAATGAACCTGAATGAGAACTTTGTCTTAACCAGGACACATGTTTTGAATCAGGAGCTGAATTCCTTATCCTGGGTATATTTGTAGTTAAAAAGGCAACTAGCAGACCTATCAAGATCTAGAGTGTTAGACTGATAGGTTTGTTGGTACTAGGCTGTTGTGACTAGAGCAGAATCTGTTTTCACTTGAGGGATGGAAAAAAAGACTAATGCAAAGAACAACTTCTGTGTTTTGATTTTTTTTGAAGACACGCATATGAATATTAATAAGTGATCCAGCTGGAATAGTATTTCTTAAAAATTGTCCTTAGAGATAGCGTATTATATTAACATGAATTTGATTGCACGGTAAGTAAAATTTTATAAATATAGATCATCATCTTATTTCAAAAGCTGCAGTGCGAAGGAAACTATTCTGGGATTTTCTAATATAGTCCAGTTTGAATTGTTTGAATAAGATGAAATATCAGTGAATAAATCAGATAATGAGCTGCTTTACATAGAAGGCATAATGCCTATTTATGATGTATGGAAGTCCTGAGAGAGATGAATTGTCAGCTTAATCTTCTTTGGACTGTGTTTGAAATCTACTTTTATGAGGCATTCCTGACTGTTCCAGAGATTACTGCTCAGACACTTATATAGACTTTGTTTATATTTGATTTACAACTCTACAAGGTCCTTTGCAGGCAAATGTTCTTGTTCTTCATTTGTTTTTATTTGGTTCCTTGACCTTGAAGTAAAATTTGTAGTGATTATAGGTGTTGCCAGAAGTTTTCTTTTGACCTAGTTGCTCTTGTCAGAATTAAGGAAGCACTGTTATCTCAATGGATGTACCTTACCAGAAGGAGCAGTAATACAGATCATCTCCTTTGTCATTGGCATCTTTGACACAACATTGAAGAGCTTTGCTGCTGACCTGAGAGGGGCAAGGATTTCTCCCTTGCTCTGTGCAGTAGCTGAGACTATGGAGTTTGGAGCCATTGCGATAAATACTTCTTTTTCCTGCTTTTTTGTAATTTCACGGATTCACAGATTTGAGAGTTGGAAGGGACCTCTAGAGATCATCTAGTCCAACTCCCCTGCTAAGCAGGATTGGCCAGAGCACATCACTCAGGACTGCATCAAGGCAGGTCTTGAAAAACTCCAGGGAAGGGGACTCCACAACCTCTCTCAGCAGCCTGTTCCAGTGCTCTGTCACCCTCACCATAAAGAAGTTCTTCCTCATATTTGAGTGGAACTTCCTATGTTCCAGCTTATGCCTGTTGCCCTTCGTCCTGTCGCTGGAAACCACTGAAAAGAGTCCGGCTCCGTTATCCTTCAACCCACCCTTTAGGTACCTGTAAACATAGATGAGGTCTCCCCTCAGTCTTCTCTTCTCCAGGCTAAAGAGCCCCAGCTCTTTGGGCCTTTCCTCGTAAGGGAGGTGCTCTAACCCCTTAATCATTTTAGTTGCCCTACGTTGGACTCTCTCCAGTAGTTCCCTATCTCTCTTGACCTGGGGAGCCCAGAACTGGATGCAGTATTCCAGTTGTGGCCTCACCAGTGCAGAGTAGAGGGGGAGAATGATCTCCCTTGACCTGCTGGCCACACTTCTCCCCGTGCAGCCCAGGATTCCATTGGCCCTCTTGGCGACAAGGGCACATTGCTGGCTCATGGAGAGCCTGCCATCCACCAGGACTCCCAGATCCTTTTCCTCAGTAGTGATAAGAACTTGTGATAAGTTTCCTGGGGAAAAGAAGGATCACTGGATGGATTAAATCAGGTTAACTAAACATTAGTTTAGTTTCTAGTAGTGTATTGGCATTGACTGTTTATCCATAAAACAGCTGGTTTTGAGCAAAAATGGGGAATTTATGTTTGTGCGTTTTCTGACATGAATGTCGTGTTTTATTAGGGAATAATTTCAATCAGCTTTAGCAGCAGCTGATTTTCCTCCTAATCTTGCAACACTTGCAGCAGCTTCAATCAAAGGGCCCTGATGGGGAAACATTGCTGGGAGGATGTCATGCAATGCTGGTGGCCAGCAGAGCAGGATTGCTGCTCCGCAGAGAGGAAGCAAACGTCTGTGAGATACTAAAAACTTTTGATAGGGATAGGAAGATAATTCTCAAGAAAATTCCGCGTCAAGATAACTCCGCTCTAACCTCTATCTCCTGCCAGGCTTACTAAGCCCTAGGTCATAAGGTTAGAGAAAATTGTGGGCTGGATGTGTCATCCTTCACCTGTAGGTACAGAACTTACCAATTGCAGCCAATCGCCACCAGACCCAGGTAGCCTGTCGTCACCTTCCTATTAAGGATGACTGTTTCTAAAACATTAACATTCATGTCAGGTCTAGATATGGATCAGCAGAGGCTTAAATCATTGTCAGGAACAGATGTGAGATACCTAATCAGTTATTTCCTAAGGAAAATGAGTTTGATTGCATGAATAGTTGTAAATATTTCATTCAGCAATTCAGCTACTACGGCACTGGTAAACAAGCTGCTGAGGCTGAAGAGAAGCATTTTGTGGTACTGTACTTGATTTCTTATTCATTTAAACTTTAGTCTAGAAGAAAGCAGCTTAGGTACTTTGGATTACTTTTTGTGACAGCACTGATCATAACCAGGGGCTCAGTTTGAAGAGAGCCCAACATGGTTAACCCTAATAAACACAGCCAGCTTCCTCCTGCTTTACGGTGTGCAGCATTTGTCCACAGGATAAGCACAAAGCTGCAGATTTTGCCACTGGGAGATAATCACGGCACAGATTTTGGCTTCAGTAGAAAGATGACAACCTGAGCACCAAAACCTCCATCCTCTGCCTGGGTTTTGCACCTGCCCACCCGATGCCAGGCTTTGGTGGTGACCACAGTCCTTGGCTGGGAGCTGAGCTGGGACTGTGTGCTCTGTGCCCCTGTCATGCAATTGCTACACCACGACTCTGCTGGCTCTCTGAAGCATTGGCTATACATGAGCAATAATTTAGGACGCAGCTTTAATTTCTTGTTTGTTCTGCACTTTTCACCTGTTGAAAACAAAACTGAGTTAATTCAGAAGAAACTTCAATGTTAAATCAGGATGGGTGTAATACTAATTTCAGTGAAGTAGATGGGAATTTTACTGCTAATCTTTTGCAGAAGGGCTGAGAGGAAGAAAAGGAAGGAGGAAGTTAGCTTTTCTTTCTGCCTGATTGAACGCTTTACCTGCTTGAGTTTTGGCTATTGTATCATTTGCTTATGATTTTTAGGAGATAAGCACAAAAGCAGTGCATGAGAGAAGGAGTATGGGAGTACAGATGATATTTTTGCCTCTCAAACATGGTGTGAAATTCTGAGGAAACTGGGTCTGCCAGCTAAAGGTCATTGGCATTTTTAACTTTTGCTGCTGGCTTCATGCTACTGCGTAGATGTTTGTCAGGGAACTTGCTGGCCTTGGTGGTACTACATAGTCGGTTATCACAGAAACAACTGCCTTTTAAGCCATGTGTTTTTTGTGCGTGTACATTACAGTATGACTCTTTCATCAGCTGGTTCTAATGTGTATTTTCTTGGCCAGCATAATATCATTGTGTTAATGGACATTGTTAGTATAGGGATATACAGTTTAAGGTGCTTTTGTGAGGAAAGCCCTAGGTAATAAATTCATGTTTATCCTAATTCTGGAAACACAAATAAATCCCACTGTTTTCACTGTTTCAAGAATTACACAGATGGTTAAAAAAAGAGACCGTGTGCCAATGGATATGACTAAATGAATGGCTAAGCTTTCCGATGCTCTTTTCACTCTGTCCCAGGTGAGATACAATTTCACATTGCAGCCTTTTCAACTGTCCCAGTCTCTTATTTGAAAACCAGGGACCACAGATATCTATAGGTACAGATCCACCATCCTCATCAGCCACATCCACACAGCCAGAGTTGCTCAGCGGGATGGCACTATCCATCGCTGCTGCCATTGACTGCTTGGTACAGGAGAGTTATCCTTCAAGAGACATGGACTCATGTATTTCATTTACTGGTTGCATTGGAGTCTTGATTTTGACTCATACCAGGAGGATTCCTAGCACTAGACCATTGCAGATGTGGAGAAAAAGCATATTTTAAAATTTTATACATGCTTGCACAATTGTCATCCATAGGCAGCATTTAGATGTCCAGAAAAACCCGTATGTCCTTAATTTCAGGGATGCCCATCCTTGTGGGACACGACCAGGTCTCTGTCCTGTGTCCTTCCTCTGCCACCGGTGAGAAGTCCCCACCTGCCCGTGCTGCAGCGGGTGAGGAGGGACCCTGCAGCGCCGCTCACTCTGCGAGAGACCAGAGCCCCTTTGAGGGCACAACAGCAGAAATGTTGCTCTTTGATCCCTTCCCGTTCCCCTGAGTCTCTGTGTTTACTCAAATCTTTTTTACATGAACATTATCTGAGAGAGGCACATCTTTTCCGGTCTTCAATAGTTAAAAAAAAAAAACCCAACCCTCCAAGAGAATGCCCAAAGCGAAGTGGACATTCAGTCATGCTGAGTCATATTTTGTTATTATGGCTGATTATCCAGCCAGCCATGCAAATAAACTGCAAGGGGGAAAAAAAGGATGTGTGTGAATATCTTATCTATGACAGAATGAGGCCTTGGGTCTTTATGCATAATTTGTGTAACAATAATGACCTAGTATGAAAGTGTTCCAGTGACTGACATATTTGCAGTCTAAAAAAGATAACAAAGTAATAAGAGAGAGAGATCTGTGGATGTTTATCTTCTCTTTTCTTCTTTCTGAAGGAAAGTTTTGCTTTCTCATTATATTTCTAGTGCGTATCAGCGCTACTATGCAGAATGATGAATATGATTGCAGTTAATTGTTTAAATATTCTTTTATTCCTGAAGCTTTCAAAACAAATAGCCATCTTTTGAGGAGCGAGCTGAGAAGTGATGTGGGCAAGTTAGTGCAAAAGAGAATATTGGATGTGAAGTTAAAAGTGCCTCAGAGAAGAGGGAGAGAAGTAGGGGAGGGGTGTTTTAAAGAAGGCAAGAAAACCTGTTATATTATTAACAAAGCCAGTAACATAAGTGGCAGTAATTCGTCTTGAAAGAAATTTGTAAACGTAAATAGTTCAAATTTATCCTTGGTGTAACAACAATGGAATTACACTTGGATCAACATCTTTTCTGTTGCATAATTCTTCTAGTGTTACTTAATGCAAATACTACAAATGAGCACGACTTTGTCCAAAATGCATTTGCTGACTGTATTTATCATCTGCCTTCTTCATAGTAAATGAGAAGAGACATCTGTGGAGAAGGTCTGGTAGCCACAGAAAGTATTTTGCATCGTAGTGCCTAACTGGTGCCATTATGAGCTATTCTCATCTCAAAGAGGTGTTCTTTAGGGCCGCTGAGACACAAATGTACATTTGGCGTTTCGGACCCTTTGCAACTGTATGATATATTTGTAATGCAGGAAGTAAAACAGTGGATGGAAAAGTGCCACTTCAAGACAACTGTGAGTGATTTTGGAAATTCTGAGTAATGAGATGAGTTTTCTCACACTAATGCTCGAGTCCAGCCCTTAATCATACACTTGAAACAAGTGGGCTCAGACCTTATGAAAGGTGTTTACTTATTCGGCTTTAAGGCACAGGCCAAGAAATAACTTGATCGGATTAGCTGAGTTTGAATAGGAACAGCAGCAAATAGAATCAAATGAGTGTGAACGGTGCTGCTGTGCTCTCTATTAGAAAAATATCTGCCAGCTGCCGTTGTGGAGTATAATCCTGCAAGATGCTGACGCCTCCGGTTCCCATCGCCCGAGGGAGCTGGGCCAGGGCACTTCAGGCGAGCGGCTCCCATTACTCACCTTAGTCAAACAATGGTTTTCCTCTGAAATCCTTCTTTTCCCCGTTACATAAAGGCTGATTCTTTTCTACCTCCTTTTTCTTGAAAGGCTCTTGACGCTTACAGGGGCTGGGTGCGTTGCTGGTTATTCTCAGCTGCAAGATTACAGAGATGGCAGCGGTAAGGTCAGTGGGGCATGAACACGGCTCAGCTGGAGAGCAGATGTGAGCAGATCATTTAAGGAAAGCAGCTGAAATTCTCGGAGCCAAATGAGGATAAGACAATTTTTTAAATGTAAGGGCTTTGTTTAAATTCCTTTTGACTGATGTGCACATTATACCTGGAATGCTCCAGAATTAAACACACCAAGAGGGTAAAGAAGTTTCTTATGCTTGAACTTGGACGCGGGAAGCCAAAGATGTAAAATGAGGTCAGTTAGCTCAGCAGCAGTGAATCCTTTGATATTCATTTAATGGTTAAGTAGATAAAACTCTAAGTAAGCTTGCATGGGAGACTTTGAATTTTAACTACTAAAGCTCTTTATAATTTTCTTACAGGTCTTTTACATAGACTGGACATTAGGAAGCATTTTTTCACCGAGAGGGTGGTTGAACACTGGAACAGGCTCCCTCAAGAGGTGGTTGATGCTCCAAGCCTGTCAGTGTTCGAGAGGCATTTGGAGAATGGCCTTAATAACATGCTTTAACTTTTGGTCAGGCAGTTGGACTAGATGATGATTGTAGTTCCCTTCCAACTAAAATATTTCATGCTGTTCTATAGGGCAGTTTAACTGTTCAGACAGTGCTGTTCCACTTCTGCTGCAGTACCACCACAGGTCTGCTCAACCTGTTTTCTCATTTCTTCTCTCTCTCAACCAGAGGTGGTCTGGCTCTGGGAAATTCATTGCTTTGGCAGTCTTGGGGATTGAGGTTTATGCTGAAGTCGAGAAGTTGAACTCTGGATCAGAAGCTGAATTCTCTTCTGGTATAGGGAGGCTTTCAATCTGGTTCAGACCTATCTCTAATCCTTTTGTCATAGTATTTCCTTTTTTTGAATAGCTTCCTTATGTATTGAGTTCCAGAAATTCCAGGCTGGTGATACACATGGGAAACAGATTGCAACAGAGAGCAGATTAAATTACTCAGGTCTAGGATTACTGAGGCAGAACACTTTTTCTTCGTGTTGTTTGAAAAGGGAGAAGAATCTTCCTTTTTTTATTTATAGGAAGAAGTTTGAGATCAAATGACTCTGAGCTGCCCTTTTATTGGTCAGTCAGTGATCACTTGAGGAAAAAATAACGAACTGGGGGTTTTTCCCTCTCCTTCATTTGAAAATTGGTTCTTATCAGTGCTGTGTGTTTAAGGGAGTTCTAAGACTATAAGACTATAGATGCTTCAGGAAGCTTATTTTAGGAGGGAAGACTTGACTGAATGCCAGTAGACAGAGCTAATCATGAGGACATCTGGATTCACTTCTTAACTCTGCTGCGTGACCTTGGGTCAATGATTTAGGTCGAGCTTTTCCAAAATGTGCATTGTCTGTAGATGCTTATGCTGGGTTTCAGCATTACTGAAAATTAGGCTGTAACTGCATTTACTGTTTCAAATTCAGCTTCCCAAAACTGGGACACTCGTAAAAAGAGACAGAAGTAAAATGTGTGCCCCTGTTTCCTCACTTGTACAACAAGGATAGCTGTGTTTATGGAGTGCACTGAGTCTTCCTGATGTAAAAGCATTAGAGGAGAGAGAGGATGGCAGCAAGCTGCTTGCAAAGCATCAGAAAAGTAGACGTTGTTCAGCACAAATCAAAGGACGCTGAACAAGAACCAGACTTCCAAGACCTCCCACTTTACCAGCCGAAGGGCTCCCCAGGCAGCGTAGAGGACCAAGCAGATCTAAAGAAGTGCAGAAATGGCAGCGTCAAGGATAGCCATCTGTCTGCAGACTGTCTGTACAGCACCCAGCCCATCCAGCTGCCTTCCCACGCATTGCCCAACCGCAGCAGAGGAGCAGCTGAGTTGTCTTTTCTTGCAGGGGGGATCCAGGGTTGTTGCACTGAGTGTGACCAGGGCAGTGCAGGTGTAGTAAGCCATGTGCTTCCGGGAGGCTCTGATTTGTGTCACATACAGTCAGTCTGTGCATGCCAGAAAGGGCCAGACCTACTGTGCAGGTGTGGATCAACTATGCTAAACATCTGGTCATGTAGTGGAAGTGTCCTGATAAGTATCAGGCTCCTTTCATTAAATGGGCGAGGGAGTTGGTAGATTCTTCTTGCTTTCAGAAGTGACAGGAGTGTAGAGCACTTACGCAGGTGCATCCTCCAAGATTGTTTCTGGTTGCTGCCCGGCTTTGAAGTGAGCTGAGGCACATCAACAGGGCAATGGCCAGGGGAGTACTGTACGTAGATAGAAGGTGTTCGAGTTTGAAAGAAAATCCTCCAGTCCACAAATAGCTCCCACCATCTGCTGGTCCTGCAACCTGCGAAGGTTGTAGCCAAGTCATACCAGCATTTTTCTTCTCACTGGAGCAGAATAGTTTGGAAGTGTGGTCCTGGAACCACCTAGGACCCATTCCTGACATAGTTGAAGGCCCCTGCAGTACAGGGCAAGCAGCCCTCAGGCCTTACGTTTATTTTTGCATTAGGAGTTCAACCTCCAGCACAAGCAAACACAGAGCACAAGTGCTCAGCTCCTCATCTGCACCATCCTGAAGCATCTGAAATTCATTTTATATACAGGACTGAGAAGGGCAAAGAAGAAACAAAGCAAAAAATGTATTGTTTGAGGAGAAAAAGAACAGCCAAGGACATGAATTTTTGTCTCTTTCAGTGAACTGGTAGTTGCTAGGGGTGTTCTCTTGCTGAGGAAAGTAGAGGAGAATCTATTAATTAGATAGCTGATTTTCTCTGTTGTCTAATGGTTACGTTTATTCTGTGCGCAGGGAGAGCATAAGGCGTAAAAGTAGGCAGTTTAATGACACATAGACTTCATGTAGCTGTCTGCTTGGGATGAGTTTCACCCATAGTAAATAGAGGAGATGAGAAATTACAAGAGGGATTTCAGGGTAACACATCCAAAAAGGCAGCTTTGACATGTTTGTCCTAGTATCTACGTAGTTGCGAAAACAAAATCCAGAACCGAAGAAGGACCCGATGACCTCGCTAAATGCCATAAATACGGTTGATGCAAGCTATGTCCTCTTGGTGGGAGTAACACACAGCACCTCCCAGGGAGAAGCTCCAGCTGGTGATCCCTGAAAACCGAGCACAAGGTGTCAGGGTGCCCAGCGCCCGCTTCAGAGGCAGTTCTGCAGTAGGTGCTGAAAACAACACTGTCGAGTTCGCAGAGAGTGTTGGTTTCTTTCAAAAATGTTCCTACTGGTTTGCTCTTGATAGTGTTCAAACTATTCTGAATGAAACCCTGAGATTAGCCAGAATTTCAGCGATGGGTTTATGGTTAGATGTTGTACATATTGTTTAAGCTGCAGAATCAATAGCTTTGGGGATTTCTTTAGCTTGTTGAGCCACTCTTTTCATTGCTGAAATTTATTGGGTTAACCTTCCCACACACGCACACCATCCTTTGTGATTTGCCAGAGAAGCAAATATGATAGAAAGTGGCCTGAGGCATGAGAGAGGGAGCTCTGCTCACCCTCCCTTCCCATGCGCCCGGCAGGAACGGTTACTTAACTTCCAGCATCAGGCAGTGAGCGGTGCAGGAGTCATCCTGAATGTCACCACTGCTTTCCTTGGTAGAAATCGCTCTTGGTATTTTTTTGCAAATTGTTCTGAAGTAAAATGTGTGTTTATATATGTGTGTCTGTGCACCCAGCCACACACATGCATTTGCACCATCAGTATCAGCCATAAGCAGAAGCAGAGCTGTAAGATGGTTCATATTTACTGGAAGTTTTGGAGAATATTCAGTTCTGACTGTTAGATTTCAATATTGCTGCTTTTTCTTTAGTTCTATATGTTCTATATGTTTCCTTTCCCGGAAATAGTCCCGTGAAAACGCACATCTCAATTTCTGCAGAAGGATTGACTGTGGACAATGCCTTTTCTCCCATTCTATGCAAGAGAAAACTGAGTTATTATTTGAGGATTATTTGGCTCTATGTCTGACTGAGTCACGTGTATTAAAGAATTGTTTATGGGTTAGATATCATCATTTTATACCACATTTACCTTTCCTGTAGTAACTGAACAGCTACAAGTAGAGGTAACCATGCAAGACTGCAGAAGTATTATTTGCATATGCATTTCTATCCTACCCTGCATGTGCCAGTTTTGTACTTCTTAGGGTTGTGGATCAGCAGTTCTGCCTTTTGCCATGTTTTGAGACTCTTTTAAGGGGCTATTAGACAAATTGATAGAATTAATTAAGTGTACTCTCTTCTTGTTACAGAAACCCTGGAGACATTTTAAATAATATTCTACAATGTTGTATCTTTACCCTGTAAGGTTCAGTAATTTGCTAGAATGGAACAAACTTGGCCAGCTATTCTCCAGGATCTGTCAAAAATCCTAGAGGACCAAATGTTCCAGTAATCATCTTTTCTTTTCAAGTGTCTGTTAGTTTTTAATCCTTTTCCCCCTTTCTTTTGTCAGAAAATGCCATATCCTGGTTAAAAAGATGAAAAAACAAAAAAGCCAACACATCACCATTGTTCCTCCCTGTATTTTTCATTTTAGTTCTGAGCTGAATCACAGTGTTCTGATCCAGCCTTTTTTATGGTTTAATTGTTTTGTATAATCCATTTTCTTTGGGCACCTCTTAGCTTCTGTCTGAAGCTGTTTCTGCTATAATGAATGTAGTAATAAATCTGTCACAGGTAACAAGCTAAATTTAGAGCTCAATAAACCAGGGAAGAGTACGCTGTAGATAAGTGAGCACATCGTGATGCAATAGTTACAATACTGGCACAAAAAGTCCACTTCTGACAGGTTAACAAAAGAGGACAGAATATTTGGTTCCCTCACTGATTCACCACCCTTACCCATGTTCCAGGAAACAAAGATGCTGTGCTAAAATATAGATACGGTCCCGGCATGTCACCCTGCCTTGACACCCCCAAAGAGGGAAGGTGTGTGTCAGCTGCCCCAGAGGAATGTGTTCTATGGGACCACTTCCCTCCGCCATCCCCCCGTGGAGATGTGGGGTAGTGTTTCTGTAAATGATGGAGCTACCACTGAACTGAGGGGGATCCCAGTTCCTCCAAAGAGGCAAAGGGTCTGAAACTGGAATTAGGACCAAGTGCTCCTGGACCTGGACTAAGGTGGTGTGAGAGCCAGCTGTCTTGAAGACACCCATCTGATCCTCACCAGCATGGTCCCTAAGGCAGCGTGTTCCTAAATGGAATTTGGTGGTCCAGCATGCCTCAGACCTGGGCAAACCCAGAGTTCCCACAGCTGAATGGCATATTGATTGTCAGCACTGAGATCATTATAACATTTTTTTTCTCTTCTAAGAAAAGGAAAGTGGAGAACACAGAGAAGAAAAAGCAATGGAAATATGAGGACATAAGAAACAACAATATGGAGAGAAACCATATTCAAGAAAGATCCAATTCTCTGAATTGCAAACCAGTGGATGTTAAGTAAGGGGGATAAGTGAAAGAAGAGCAGGAAAGAGTGAAGAACAACAGTAGGCAAGGCATGGCAAGGAAGGGAAAGGGTGAAGCGCAAACAGAAAAAAATTAAGCAAGCAAGTCAAATAATGGAGAGATGCAACTCCTTTGCCACATCTGTTTTGGTCTTTGCATTTCTGCGCTGTGTCTTCACACCCAGCTGTGCCTCTGGCAGCGCCGGATGGGGTACTCTGGCAGAGGGTAATGCCACAGCCCCATGGAGCAGCTATACTGCGCCCGGGGCTGGCTCGCTGGGACAAAGCCTGTCCAGGAGCACTTGTCCCAGGGGTGTGTGAGTTTGTCGCTGGAGTCTGCGCGGTATAAGCGAAAGACCTTTGCAGCAGAGGGCTGTGGGAGCTGCTGCTGTGGCTGTCCCCTCTGCCCTGTGTGACGGGTGGATGCCCGGGGAGCTCAGGGGCAGGTGGCTCAGGACAGGCTCTGGTGCAAGAGCGCAGGCGGAGATCGCTTCTTGAGCTAAACAACACTGATTGGCTTTTCAAATGTCATTGACATTAGCATCTTATAATTGAATCAGTAGCACTTTACTGAAAAGGTTAAATTCTGCCTTTTAAAAATTAAATCAGCTGTTTAGCTGTCAATGACAGCCATGCCCTCCTGTTGCCTCAAGAAGAATGAAACATTGGCATATTGACATATAAATTGTATTGCCGGAGAATGCATTAACTCTCTTATTTATGACTGCATTGTGCCACAAAGTGCTGCATCTTGTAATTGAGGGCTCTCTGCTGAATTCGTTGCTTGTAAAATCTGTTGAAATTATTAGCACAGCACATTTTCATAATTAAAATATTTCCTACAATATAGGTTTGAAGACTCCCTAACTGCCAGACATTATTTAAATGCAAAATTTTATGAAAATTTAAATACAAGTACAACAAAGTTGTACTTTGCATAGAGAATATTTTTAATGAGACCAGTTGATATAGTTGGGAAAAGCAATCAAATTAGCTGGGTCCAGGGCCCTTTCTTAGGTAACCAATGAAAGCTTTATTTGGTGCTGATCACAAAGAAACGTGCAGCGTTACACTCACAGAGTGATCTTTGCCTTGCCATCAGTGACATAACCAAATAATTAATACCATAATGAAGCATTCATAGGAAGCATTGTTTTCAGGGGATAATTCTTACTACTGTGATGTTCCATTAAGAGTTATCCTAAGGTAAAGTTAATATTTTGATGATTTGAAGCAAGCCAATAAAAAAAACATTTTCTTTAGCAAAAGGTTTGCAGTTTTAGACAGATCCTGAAGTCTGACACTTCTGCAAAACAAAGAATTTTAAACAAATTCCCTCTCCCATTCTCTCTTCAGTAAAAAATGTGCCAGAATATTGCAGATAGCACGAAATAGTCCTTTAAATATTAGCTGTGTGTCTGAGAAGTCCATTTGTCTTGTTAAGGCTGTCATACTACATTACCCTTTCCGTAACCCTGGAAACAACTTCAAAAACTGTGATATTTGAAAAGTCTAAAATATAACTTGCCCTTAAAATGCTATGGGTGTTTTTTGAGACTCCCTGTACAAGGGAAGAAAAAAAAAAAATCTTTTCCCTTTGCAGAGGTCATTAAGCAGTGATGGATGTGCATTTCTGTGTGAGGGAGTTGATCCTTACCTGTTGTAGGTGGGGTGAAAAAACGATGCTAGCAGCACTGACAAGTGTCCTCTCTCTTTACCTGCCCACAGAGTTCAGGAATCCTTCTCTCTGAGTGTTGCAGAAGAGGATTTTCAGCAGGCAATAAATAAATTTTGATCCCTCTAGTTAATACAGTTAAGGTCAAAGAGATTCTATCTGGAGCTATTTAAAATACTCTTAACATGCAGACATACTGCTGTCAGTAGTGCTAAGTGCCTTATCTTGCTGAGGAGTGTATACAACCCTTATGAAACTATTCTTAAGTATTCTGGTTACTATATTTAGCTCTGGCTCATAACAAGACAAAAAGCACTTAGCTAAATGTAGTCCTGAAGTGCTTAATCCGGTTAAGAATATTTTGTCCTTAGGTGTCTTCTACTAAGACTTTTTGTAGCTCACCGTCCTGCTGCATCATGCAAAAAGCTTCTCTGTGTGTTTGGGGCTGGGAATTCTTTTATGGCCATTTATTCTGTTAGAGCCTTGAAGGCTGGTGTTGACTGCGGACACCTCTCGAGTTCATTGGGGGTGTCCCACGGGGACTGTCCTGGGAAGCCTCATTCCCCTGCCCCTCGCGGCTCTCATCGGCTGTAGGGCAGTGGGATGTGATAGCTGCTGCTAGAGACTGGAGAACTGGGGCTTTGTTTCCCAATTTAGACTCGGTAAGCATTAACTGGACTGCTGTCTCTCTCCGCGGCCAAACAGCTTCCCTCAGCTTGCTGCTATTCGAGCTGGCTGGGAGGGCAGCAGCTTGTACAAGGCAGAAAACCCATCAGGCTTCCCAGGAGTTTTCAGCTGTTAGACAACCTATGGGAGAGGCAGTGTGAAGGTTTCTGCATAAAGCTTTGCACTCAAACCTCGGGAAGAATCCCTTTGTTTGGCTGAATGTTTGAATACTTCAGCCCATACAGAAAAAAGTGTTTCCTGAAAAATTGTGATCGCTCTGCTTGTGTATTCATAAGCGTATTTTAGAATTTAACCCATCGCTTTAAAAAGAATTTTCTTTATATCTACATATCTCAGAAATTATTATGAGTTAGTAAAATTTCCATATGAGTCATTCCTCTAGAGGAAAAGCAACTATATGATTTTGGTAAAACAGCACTGACTGATGAGGAGCAGTGACCAAGATAAGCTCCTCAGTTCTATGATAGCTCAATAAGGTAACAAATAAGATCACATGCTCCTTTTGAACTAGGATAGGGCTTGTAACTTGACCAGCATACAGCGACTGTGAGAACAGAAGCATAGCTGATCCACCATGTTTAAACTTGTTACACAGCAGTTGTTTTCAGCTGCAGCTTTGCTAGGGATATGAGGAGTTGCATGAGCTTTTCCCTGGAAGTTTGTGCTCCACACTGAAAATGCTCACTTCCTGCCAACTACATTTTTTACTGAATCACTTACCTCTGAAACACATTAGGTATTTTAAATTTTACCCCTGTACTTCTGTTGTGTCAGGAGGTTCAGGCCTCTTGCAGGTAACTTCTGTATTACATTTACAACAACCCTGTCACAGTCTGACATCATTCCATTTATCTGCAATGAGCAGGAATTTGGCTGGTGCTCTCACGTGACTCACATAAACCTTCCCTACAAAGCACTCTCACCGTGTCACTGCTCAGGATCTGTGTTGCTCGTGGTGTTCAGCAGTGGCCCCACTTTGTCAGCCCCTTCCCCGTCCCAGCCACCCTTCCCAGAGTGCATGCCTGACGTCGGGCTCTTGCAGTGGTTCTTCGGCCACTTCTTCTTGTATTTCCTTCCCTTTGAGGTGTTTTCAGTAGTTGGAGAAATAAACAAGCTCTCGCTTTGGATGGTCAAAAATGTGGGGGTATGTTTGCTTGTTCACAATGGTTACAAGTATGTAATCCCTGGTAGTGGCAGTGAGATTTTTGCAGTGTCTTGAGCTGATGCTGGAGCTCATGGTAACAGGAGAAACAGCTGTGAACTTGGGCTCAAAGCAGGGAGGTCACTTCAAGGGCGTTAAAAGCTTGTTCAATTTGGAAGCCCAGCATCTGGCTGTTGTTGAAGACACTACTGTCAGTCATGGACAGTTTGGTTACGTCCTCATTCTTCCAGAGAACAAGGCTCATCTGAAGCCAAAAAATTTCAACAGTGACGATTTCAGGGAGCTGGGCACTCTGGTGTCTGCGTAGTCAAGAGTTTAGGGTGTTCATTAGTAACCACTTAAATTGCAAACAAAACAAGGCATGTGTTCCATTAGTAGAAAATCTTAGTGGGAGGCCTTAAATCCATCCACAGGTGGGTGGTTGTAGCTTGCACTGATTTTAGGTGATCACGTTCATCTTGAAGGAGGTTTTTGGTTGCACGATTGGATAGATGAAGTATGGATCATACTCACCATTTTCATAGCATGCATGCGAGGTAAACTGTCATACTTTGGAAGGCCACTGATCAGTCCTCAGTGGCCCTAAACTAGTGAGGCCATTCCTCCATCCTGCTGGGCTACATGGCTTTTTGGATGCAAGAGGTCAACTTGGCTTTCCCAGGCTTCTTCTGTAGCAGCAGGCGGTTCACATAGAGCCAGGAGACCCAGAACATGGTCCAGCTCCTGTTCCTGGAGGCTTTGCTGAGCTTTCACCAGTTAAGCTTGAGCATGTTTCTAATTTATGGTGGTAGATGTTTTCAGCTAGAAGTGATAGCTGTTCTCTGGGTTAAGTCTTGGATGCAACTGTGTCTTAACTGGTTTCCTTTTCCTTCCAGGATTAATTTTTCTCCGTCTCTATTTATATGGTGATAAGAAGTGCTGATCTCACTCCGTCAGTCTGGACTGATGAATCTGAAGAATAAAACAGGTAATTTCTAATTTGGCTTGTAGCTTTCGGTGACTCAGGCAGTAAGAACTGCTCCCTCCCCATGGAGTGCATTCCTATGTTGGGACAAAAGAAATACAGTTTCTTCTGTCTGGGTCATCTGCAGGGAAGGAGATTCTTGCCCTGAAGCAGGAAAGGGAGATTAAATTTTTGTAGCTTTCACTGTGAGCAGCATCTTTGACTTCCTATCAGTTGTGGGTGGTTTAATTTAGTGTTACTTTTATAGCGACCGGGTTGTTCGGGCTTGCAGTAGTCTTAAAGCAGGGAAAAACATTTGGATGTACCCACTGAAAAATGCCTCTTGGGTGTTGGGTGGGGTGGGAAGGTTTTGCCAGTGAAAGTGCTCTCTAGAGGTGGAGGCAGATTGGTGCTGATGCTGAGGATGGGGGTGATCTCCACTTTGAAGGTGTCTGAGGGGAGAGCAATCCAGCAGAGCTGACCCCAGCAACACGGTGTGGAGTGATGGCAGCTGCTTGTCTGCATCTTCCTGGCTCCCCTTCCCTTGGACTTGGCCCGTCTGAGTCCCAGAAAGCAAGTCGCTAGTCAAGAGTTTACCCTCACGTTGAATTTTGCATCATTTCACAGGGCTTGAGAGTACCATGTCCTTACTGGAGTTGTTGCCAACTTACCTGTGCTGCTGGAGCAGTTAAGATAAAGTGAAGGCAGCAGCCCACAATGACTGTTTTGGTGCGAGGACATATAGAACCTAGGTCATATTCCCTTCTTTTCACTGGTTAGTGCCAGGTGAGGAAGTTTTAACTTGAAGTCTTGGGTATGAATCCCAGTGGCAACTCAGATGATGTGGTGTAAGTCCACCAGTGCAAGCAGCAGTCATTGGCTGCAAGGTGCTTTGGATGAGCCTTTCTGTCATATCATCTCTTAGATGTCCTGAGAGTACCCTGCTGTTGCCTAATACTAATCCTTTGGGGGATTAGCACAGTTTCCTTCTTCCTCCTATGCCCTTCCACTGGGAAAGAAATCTCAGATGCATTTCAGGCATTACAATGCTTGAAATCAACCAGCTGCCTGTTGGATTTCCCAAAACAGGACCAGGCGCAGTGCCGCCTGGTGCAGAGCTCAGAGTCAATTTGGCTCTCACATTTGCAAGGGAGATCCTGATTCCTGTGTAAAGTTCAGTGCTTTAGCATGGTTCCCCGTCCTGTGGCAGAGGGGAGTGCAAAGGCAGGTCAAGGGGCTGCTGGCCCTTAGCTCTTTCTCTCTGAAGTCATGCTTATTGTAACTATGTTTGGGTATATAGCAATGGTCTGACTTCTCAAGCCTCAGGAGCTGACAGAAGAAGCAAGAAGTTAGAGTGGACTGGAATTTGGGAAAAGGAAGATTGAAACATCCAGGAGGTCATAAAGTACAAACCAGTAAGCTCCATATTCTGACATCCTCAACAAGATCAGGGAATGTGTCTCAGTAAGTTCTTCTGTCTTTTCCTTCCAGAGCCCTGTGTTGTGTAAACGAACTGATGGATGAAGATGAGAAGGACAGGGCAAAGAGGTATGAAGGGATGCACAGAACACTGACAGTGGGAGCTCCCTCATGGGAGAATTGTAAATGCTGTGTTGTCCGATGCTTAAAAAAGTACTTGGGACCACTGATGTCAGAGGCAAAACCCCCATGCAGTTCACAGGCTGTGTATAGCAGACCACAAACAACACAGTTAAGTCACAATTTTCAAGCTTCTCATAGTGCGTTTGACCACCCCTAAAATGGGTTAATCAGCTGAGTCGTCCTTAAAGTACATTGTCGTGCTCTCAGAATCTCCTGTTATCCTATGGCCATTTATTATCTTGATGCAGGACTCCTGACCTGTGATTTTACTGACATCGTGCAGTACTGCACACCTGGGGTAGAATTCCCTATGAAACTTAGAGAGCAGTCCTGCTTTAGCACAGCTATGAGTTAGTCTCCCTTCAGAGAAGCACTTGGCTCAGTTCTAATTAGTCATCGTGCAGGAGTGCCAAATCAGAGATAGCTGTGAATGCAAATGCTGGATCTGAGAACCTCCAAATGCTGACCTGAATATGAATGGAAATGCTTTTTGCATACCACACTCAGTCTAGATCACAGGAAGCATGTATCATCATGAATACACTTGTAAAGAAAATTAATTACTACTGGAAGAGGTTGTGTGAAAATAGGTTTATCTCAGATATGACCACTGGAAAGAACATTTTGGAAGAAACTGAATGGATTTGCTTTCTCGTTTATTGTTTCTAATGGGGGGAGAAACCCTAATAAAACATTCTTAAATTGTATTAATGCAATCTGGAAACTGTGGTTTCTGCAGCCAGTTTCTTAACATTCCCAGTTTCATATATCACGGCAGCAGATTTTCAGAACCAGATACAAGATCGTGTGCTTGACTTCATTCTGCAGTTGGGGTGTCACTGAACAGTATTGTCTTTTATCAGCTACTTTTGCAAATACAAGTCAGGAATAAGGAATCCTTCACATTTTGACCTTTATATGTGTGTGTACTGACTGCAAAATAAAAGTTCATAAAAATGAGGTGGGCAAACCATGAGCATGTAGATGCCAGTACTTCCCTTACTGGAGAAATTTCAGCTAACACCTTCATCTCACTATCACCACTTTTGAAACAATGGGAACTGCTGCTGGAATGGACAAAAGGGTATGGTCTTGCTCAAATGAACGTAAATTATATTTGTTACGTCCAGGTGTTCCTTGCTGACGGTGAGCTCAGTCCTGCTGCAAGGTGCTTACACCCGAGCCTAATTTTAAACAGATAAGCAGCCCCAGCAGAGTTTGGATTCCTGTATTTAAAGTGTTTTGCTGACCCAGGGCCATTTACCTCTCCCTGGGTCAAGCTGTACATCCTTCATTTTACTTAGTGGCATTTATGTTTCTGTCACCCAGGGCATCACGCAACAAATCTGAAAAGAAGAGGAGAGACCAGTTCAATGTCCTCATCAAGGAGCTTTGCACGATGCTGCAGGGCCACGGCCACCCTCTCAAGATGGACAAGTCCACAATACTGCAGAGGACCATCGACTTCTTACAGAAACAGAAAGGTACTGGAGGGCGGGGGCTTGCTCCCTTTGAAGGTGCTGGCTCTGTGTCTGCCCAGCAGCCAGTTTCCACTCAGAAGGTGAAAACTGTTTTTGTTTTTCCCAAGCATCCAAAACCTCCGTAGAGGACACGAACTGAAGTGTGGGGCAGAATAAGGCATAGCAGTTGGCCTCAGGAAACAGGCTAGGGTTTGAATACAGTGCTGTCCAGTTAGACATAGATATACTTGAAAAGATGTGGTGCTGTATGTTTTTTAAGGTAGGGACATCACTCCCTTTCCCTCACTGGCTGCTGCACCCCCTGGCAGGCTTTGTACGCTCTCAAACAGAGCACGAGGGAAGAGCTGAGGAACAGCACACTGCAAAAGCCAGGGGAAAGGGGTTCCTGTGCCATGTTCCCAGGTCTCCTGGGGTAGGACATGGCTGGGTGAGCCTGTCCTGCTACCTGGGCACTCCCGTGAGCCTTCCTGAAATAGCTCGGGAGTTGCGGACACCCTCTGCTCACGGCGATGCTCAGCTGCTCTGAAATTAGCCCATTGACTTTAATTTTTGAAGGGTTTCCTCAGACCACTGAAAATGTCTCCTCTTCCTTTTCTTGATTTCTAATGCACTTGTATCGTGATGGCATGGAAAATGACTGTTGCATACAAGAAGGCTTTGTGTGGAGAATGATCTGAGGATGATTCCTCTGAAAGCCTCTTAAAAGAAATCTAGTGTTACTTGAAAATGAAAAAAAAAATTCTGCCTAGTATGAGTCATGTTGCTTTTTTGATGTTTTTCTCTTTAAGAAATCACAGCACAGACAGAAGCCTGTGAGATTAGACAAGACTGGAAGCCTTCATTTCTTAGCAACGAGGAGTTCACCCAGTTGATGTTAGAGGTAAGACAAAATTAAAGCTGCATAGATTAGTGAGAAGTAATCAGTTCAGTGGAGTAGTTCAGGGATATAGTTCTTTTTCACCTGTAGGTCCCAATGTTAATGATTTCTGCTCTGCTGGCACATAGAATCCAAACCTGACAGAGACCAATGTCGTGCTAAATGCTTTACAGACACAGAATTAAATATGTGATTGTTTCCCCTTAAAGATAAACAGCTTTTCATTTAGAATGAAGACGAATTTGGTCCAGATTTGGCCCGGTGAGGGAGGAAAAAGAGAATTTCCCTTCTCAGAAGAGCCACTAGAGCTAGCAGTTTTAGTAAAAACTTGAAAGTACCTGAAAAAACCAGAGCAGCTCTCTTCCTCTCACGTCCCATTAGCCAGGCAGCATTTACTCTGCTGCCTTTGCTGCTGCTGGCTGCACGGTGCTGTACATGTGATGTGAGCTGTATCTTTTGCTTGGATTGTCTTTAGGTGTATTTGGGAGAACAGCTCTGATACTCTCACCTATAAAATGCTTAGCTGATCTAGAAACAACCCCTGAGACTATATTTTTTTCCTTTCTTAAGGATGCTGGTTTGGGTTTGTACTGCATGCTCCTCTGGCGAGGACATCTCCTACCCTGCGTGGGCAGCTATTGCTCTTCGCCCCACCAAAATAAGGGTGTATGCTGGGCTGAGCTGGGAGGTGCTGCAGTGTCTTAGTTATTCCTTTTCATCAGGACATCATGACTCACCTCCCTGGAAAAGTCTGTTCATTCTTTCTGGGAATTTCTCTCACCAAACAGGCTAGTTTGTTCCAGCTGAATCAAAACAGATTTCCCTCTTAGAAGTGGCAGGGGAGAGAGCGCCCTTTAATAACTGTTGGCTTACTGGACTATGTTCGACCGCTGACCGGTTTACTTAAAATCAATGCTTTTTTCCAGAGAGGGCTAATTTTCAGCAAAGGCAGAGTATGACTTAAAAGAAAGATGGGGACAAACTTTTTATCAGGGTCCATTGCAATAGGATAAGGGGTAATGGTTTTAAACTAAAAGAAGGAAGATTTAGGCTGGCAATAAGGAAGAAAACTTTTACAATGGGGGTGGTGAAACACTGGCTGGGGTTGCCTAGAGAGGTGATAGATGTCCCATCCCTGGAAACATTCACAGCCAGGTTGGATGAGGATCTGAGCAACCTGATCTAGTTGAAGATGTGCTTGCTCATTGCAAAGGGGGTTGGACTAGATGACCTTTAAAGGTCCCTTCCAACCCAAACTATTCTACAATTCCGTGATTCTATGACAGTGAGGTGAGGAACGATGTGAGTGATGCATCTTTGGCTCCCTGTAGCTAAGCTGCAGAGCAGCCTAACAGAGTCCTTAGAAGAGCTGACTTTGTGCACAGTGCTAACCAGAGATTAAAGCTCCCACACCTTGGTAAGTGTTAGAGAAGAATAGGGACAGACACTGGGTCAATGGTACAAGAAGATATTGTGAAGAATAGGGAAAACCCCCAAAGAGGAAAGCACGTGCAGTGACTTAAAAGGGACAGAGAGCTTCAACTCCAGGACAGAAACTGTTGTGAATAAGAAAGGGGAAACAAAACAAACTTTAAAATTGTTGTGTCACTAGCCTAACAAATGAGTGCTTTAAGCAAAATAAGTAAGGATTTAGATCCTGCCCATATTGTCCATTAATTGCTAAAAATATAGCATTGTATCATTTTTCTGTCTCTCCATCTATCCATCCATCCACAATGCTGGGTTTGCCGTGATGGTATCTAACATCTCCTTACGCACTAAATTGGTTAACTATTTTGTAATTCAGAACACATAATGAAGTGACTGAAGTCACTAGGATTGTGTGGGTGTAGAAATTCTAACCACCACTGTCTTGCTTCATGTTGAATAAATCCTCGCTGGGTGAAAAATACAAGTCAATTTACTATTAATGAGCAAATAACAATATAGAAGAATGTTGAATTAGACAGCATCTGTAATTTTTATTTTTCTGCATTGAACTACCATTTCCATAATTAATTGATGTTAGTTTTAGGCTATTAGATGCATCACCAAAGAATAAATTAGCCTATTATATTTTAACTTGTTCTCTCGCATAATTCTTTTTATATTTTTCTTTTTGCCTGCTTTTTATCATTAGGCACTAGATGGCTTTCTCATTGCTCTTACCACTGATGGGATTATTATTTATGTATCTGATAGTGTCTCATCTCTGCTTGGACACTTACCGGTAAGTTCTGACAACACAGTATGTTGAAAAATCATTCCTCTGCCTTAATGCAGCCTCAACCCTGGAGGGCTGGGACTTGGTTTTGTCCAACCAAAGAGCCAACTGACTTGGGGGTGGGGGATAAACCAACAAACTCTTAGGAAGTTTCTCAAGCTGCTATGAATAACAGATTCTCTGCCAGGGGCCGCAAGTTAACTAAAAAAAAATAAATCTAGGCAAAATCACTGCAGTCGTAGCACACTGCTTGGCAGCACATCTGAAGGAGGGCCTGGGTGGTGTTTATCCCACCAGGTACATGGAAAATCTCATGCTTATGAAATCTGTGCATGCTGAAGCTCTTCTCAGATAATTTAAGGATGATTTCAGGACTGAATATATGCTCTTCTAACGTAATTGGGTTTTTTCTACTTTGAGCCCATGGCCTTTAGTAACAGAGATATATAGCCTCAGAGTTTTCTGTGAGAATTTCTAGGCATCAGTTGGCTGTTGGGTACAGAAGTTTCTGCTGGCCCCTCAGAACCATTTTTTATTTTTGTCTGGTGCCAGGCATGTGGCACCAGTGACACTATGTGAGGGCAAATTGGAGCACACAGTTAACCTGGCTGAATGTCCCGGTGTGCAGAGAAACACACACGTGCTGACATTTTGGTAGAACCCATTTAGTCAGGATGTATGAGTTTATCAGCACTGAAACACTTGCAGGTTGAGCTGATTTTGCCAGATGTTCAGCCTAGAAGACAAATGGAGGATGTGAGGAGGAGCTCCCACTTCTGTCTCGTGCTTCCAAAGGGAAATGTTTAAAATTTTCGTTTAGATATGGTGTTTCTTATCATGCTGTATTCTTGTGGTACCAGAGATTCTTCTCCAGCTTACATCTGGCTGAACCGAAGGGCGGCCTCTGGGACCCGTACAACCTTTTGCAAATAGATAGGAACCCCAGGGTAAAATGACCTGAGGGTTATACTCTGCCCTAGATCCATCTGCAGACTGACTGGGCTTCCTTGTCTTAAGCATCCACGCTAGACCAGCAGCATCTGTGCTCAGCTGTGGGATGAAAAGGCGTGTGCTTGTGTCAGGCTGTACTGCTGAACATGACAAAGCATTCTTTTGTATCAGTCAGATTTGGTGGACCAAAATATATTGAACTTTCTGCCTGAGCGGGAGCAGAGCGAGGTGTACAAGCTCCTATCTCCGCATGTGCTCATGACAGATCCTGTTGCAGCTGATTTTCTAAATGGTAAGCTCTGCTCTCATCTGTCCTTTGTCGGTCAGGGAAATTTGCCAAAGGCAAACAGCTCCCGGGGGAGCCTGCACAGGGCTCTCCAGCTATTTAATTCTCCTGCCTGCCACTTCTGTTTTGCTGCAGTTAGTATTTCTGGTTTTTAATGCAGCACATCATCTAATGTTCCTACATGCTCCCAGTACTTGGTCTTTGATTTGGACAGACTTTGTTTTACTGTCTGCTTTGCATCACAGGACAGTGAAGTTGCCCTCATTAGATATTTTTCCCAGAGCAGGATGCTGGACTGAGCCTGTGAAAGGAGTGAGGAGCCTGGGGGGAGGAAAGGGGTAGGAGAAATCCCCTGGTGTTTTGGCAGAGTCTTTGTTCCTTAGGAAGCTTGCCTGTCTCAGGCCACCTGCGAAACCTTGCATGTAATTTAAGCATCAGCCTTCCTATCTCAACAGTCCATCCAGCTGCTGGTTGCTGTCCTACCTCAGAATGTTCCTGCCAGTTGCTGTCCTACCTCAGAATGTTCCTTTCCCCCAGAAAACATCCCCAGCACTGGAGCGGGCAGCAGCCTCTTCCCAACATCCACGTCTCATCCAGCCTGTGTTGGGACCCCCTTTTTGGGTTTGCCATGGCCAGGCAGTGCTAGCCTCCCCTCTCTTCTGCCCTGTCAGTGGGAGCTGGGCAGCCCTCGTGCTGGTTCTCCATCCTGGGGTTGGTTTCCCTCTGACTGGAGACCGCATGGCCTAATCCATAGAGTTCAGACCTCGGGCAGAAAACTGAATAAGAGCTTGGCACAGTGCCCTCCACCGTTAATGGAAAGGCTGAGGGTGACTTCAGTGCCCTTTGGATCTGGGTCCTACCGAGCAGGGTCAGAGCAGAGCACTGCAATATCGCTTAACATCTTTGCTTGAAATCGTGCATGCACGAAGTCAGGGGAAAATGCCACTGACCAATATTGCCAGGGCTTCATGCCCAGCATACTGGGGTGGCTGTAAAGCCGTGGGAGAAAGGGTGAGAATACATTTCCTGAAGCAGAACCTTAAGACCAGATAAGAGCTGATCATTGCTCTTATTAGTTATTGATTTACTTGCAGGTATCAAGAGCATCCCAGCAGGGTGTGCTGAGATACCACAGCAGCAGGGTTGGTTTAAGCACCTAGATAGATTCAGTATGTGGAGCGTGCTGAAGTGCAGACTTCTAGTAACATTGTGTATGCCTCCCTCTCTTTTTCTCGTTTCAGCAGAAAAACAAATAGAGTTTTGCTGCCATTTAGCAAGAGGCAGCTTAGATCCAAATGAACCCCTGATGTATGAATATGTGAAATTTGTAGTGGATTTTAAATATTTTACTCATGGTAAGTTAAAACTCCAGCCTACCTTCACCTCTCTGCCTCTCTTCTTTAAATTGTGTGTTGATATGTAGCCTCCTAAAGCCCTTGTTTCAGCTGAAAATGCCCAGTAATTGGCAGGGATGGAATGAGCTGTGGATATGTTGGAGATATTTTTCATATAAAAGTGGTGGGGAGGGTGTTGGTCAGAAGAGTGCACTCTTCTGCTTGCAGTGCTTAAAGAAGTGGTACCAGACTGATCCTACCTCCATTTGGCCCACTGCCAATTGTAAGGCAGCCTACTTATTCAAATAACCAGTAAAATACGCTATTCTGTTTCACTTGTGGCAATAAAATGACACTTTAAAAAGATTAAATAGTTTAAGCAACCTGTAAAATCTTGAATCTTGTTGGGCTGGAGAAAGCCTGACAAGGAGACTGTAGCTGCACACTGTGAGATGCTCAGAGCTGTCTTCTGAAGCTTCCCTGCAAGCCAGGGGTAGGTGGTTACAACTGTGTAACTCGGAGCCTAGAGGGTCATTCTTTAAATAACATCAGCGTGTATCAGTGTGGCATCACCTTGTGGGTAGGAGGAGTTTGTTGCTTGGGTTTCATCAGTCATTGTACCTGTCTTAACATGAAAAGAAAGCTCTTCTTCCTCTTCTTCTTAAATAAATTGTCTGGTTGTGTCTAGTGCCTACACCCTCCTGTAATGGCTTTGAGTCAGCTATTGCACGAGCTTTCAGGTCAGCCACGGAGGAGCAGATTTGCCTCGTAGCAACTGTTCGTCTTGTCACACCACAGTTCTTAAAGGTGAGAGCTCTGCGACGGCATACGATCATGGAATCCTCCAGGTTGGAAGGGACCTTTAAGATCGTCTAGTCCAACCATCAATCTAACACTGCCAAAACCACTGCTAAACCATGTCCATAAGCACCACCTTCCCTTTCAGGTGGCGCTCAGCCGCAGAGCTGCTGCGGGTACCATCAGTGTGTGTACTCGGCTGTGTCGAGGGGAGCTGTGTTGCAACAGCCCCTCCGAGAGCACATTCAGCAGCACAGGTTGCTCATGCAGGGGGTTGGTAAACGCGAGGGGACACCACTGTGTTTGGGAGGGGGAGAGGACATAAGTATGTATTTTGGAATGGCGAGATATAAGGCAGGAGTTGCTTTTGAGAAGAGGCAGTCATGTGATGGGGTGTCTCGGAGCCGTCAGCCCAGGGAGCACCAATACAAGGTGACCAGCTAAACCACTTGAAAAGTTGCAGCCTTTAAAGAAATACATCCCATTACTCCTTTCTATGAGAAGGTCACCCACATCTTGAAACGCTGTGATCACCATGTTTTGTGGACTCTTTCTGCTGGTCTGTGAGTGTCCTGGGGCACAGTGCAGTGATGACAGGGATAACAACCCCGCACAGAGGTGATTCTTGCTCAAGAGACCATTAGCCAGCTCGGTTTGAGGCTGGACCTGGTGTTGTCATCCATCTTCAGATATCAGTATTTACAAAAAGCGGGGGAATTTTGTCTACAGACTGCAAGATGAGGCCCTCGGACTATTTATCCTAGCTCTAATATTCAGCCCAGGGTAAATTATTCAGCCACTTTTCATCACTTTATGCATCTATAAAACAAGGCTTATTCATTCCTTAGGGGAAAATAAGTCAAGTGCTTTAAAAGCACTGTATTTTGCTAGGGTTTGTTATTCCAAGAAGATGCATCCTTAGTCTTGATAAAGGGCTTCTTTTGTCATTTCATAGAATTAAATGTCTGGATGCGCCAACTGTTTTGCAGGAGCTCTGCAATGTTGAAGAGCCGTGTGAAGAATTTACATCGAGGCATAGTTTGGAATGGAAGTTTTTATTCTTGGACCACAGGTAAGAGGTTTGGTTTTAGTCAATGAAGAATAAACAAACTGTAGTTTACAGATAGGAAATTTTGTAACTATTGCCCGAGATCCTGGGCTCTAATTAAATACAACTGAGGAAGTAATAATACTCTGAACTTAAGCATTAGGCATCCTTAAATGCTTTACTCTTTTCCATATTTTCAACAGGTAAGAAACAATATAAAATAGTGGGAAAATGTCCAGAAAAATGTCTAACTTCACCAAAATATTAAGTCATTAAAAGGGAGCAGTATGGTCCTGTTCCATGTATTGGTTTAGCTCCTCTGTTTCCCACCTACAGCTTCCAGGAATCCTTCTAAATCTTTTGCTGTGTTAATAAACTTTAATAAATTTTTGATTTTCACCTTGAGAAATGATGGAATTTATAAAAATAAAAGAAAAAGCAGTGGTTTAGGTGATTTAATTGCAGATTTGTTTTTGTCAATACCATATGGTGGACTAGGATTCAGCTTGCTGAATGAAACAGACTGGAACCACTTTATTAAGCTGATTAATATAGGATTCATTTTCTTCAAAAGAAGCTGGAGGCTTTTGTTCACTGTTTTACTTCGCTGCATTTGACACGTATGCGTAAGCACATCGCAAAATCCTACCCTTTCCATTATCCTTCCCTTTGCAAGCTGTGCAAAGGTAGTCATTGCTAGAAATAGAAGAATAGTAAATAAGGCGGTAGGCAAAAAAATATTTGGGAGGAAAAAATCCTAAATATAATCTGTGCATTTAGAGCAAGAAAAAGAGAGATCAAATATGAATGAATAATAACTTGAATTTATAAAGTAGACAAGATTTGTACCTCACGCATCATACCTTGAAGCACAGAGGAGCTGACCCTGCGGCAGCCCTACGGTTAATGCTGTGTGGTTTGGGACAGTCGGCTTATTATTAATTGTGTTGTCGAGATCTTGCTGGAGTCACTTTGTAAGACTGTGATGGGCCTGTCCAATAATGCATGTTTTCAGAATCAGGTGATTAATGTTAAAATTCGTAAAAGATCCCTAAGCCCCTTATGTCGCTGTCTGATGAAGTGAGCTGGTTTTCTGAAGAGCTGTGTCCCAGCAACTCCTGTGAATAAGGTGAGCAGGAGTTGCTTTGAAACCTATCAAAGAGTCCTTTGATGAATCTGGGTTATGACTCAGAGAGGAATCTCTCTGCGCCGGGTGCTTGCAGCCATTCCAGTCCCACTGATATCCCCAGGGAGGAAACCATTGTTACTGAGGGTGAATTAAGCTGATGCAGATGCTGAGGCAGAATTTGGGACAGCCCCAAATGTGAGTGGTGAGCCCAGCCCCAAGAAGGAGCAGGGGATCGTGTGGGTTGTCTCATTTAATCACCAATTCAAATCTCCAGTGCAGTCCACAGGGTGCTGTGAAATGTTGTTGGGTATTTTGCTGTTTCTTGCTTATTTGTGTCGACTCACACCACCTGATGCTGAGGTGCCCGTCAGTAGGGGCAGAGGGTACCCAGCATGAGCTGGAGTCAGGACCTTCGCTATCATGATGACAACATAAATTGGAGTAAAGACAGATAATGCAGAAAGTACTCTATAGAGCTAGATAAACATTAGAAATGTAAATAAGTGTAGAGGAGGAAAACCTGTCAACTTTGATAATGATCTATTTCTCTTCTGCGCTGTGGTTCTCTCCTTATTTCCCCTTTATTAAAAGACTGCACTCGAAAGGCTCTCTGAAGACTGTGCATTTCCATTTGCACAGCGAGTTGCAGGCCTCAAAGCTGGAACTTAAGCTAACAAGACACTTTTAAATTGTTCCACAAGCAAGGCAGCTCCTTGTCAAATGCCAGATGAGGAGCATTTTGTGGTTGCTTTCTCATTTAAAGAATTCTGGTGAAAGTCGGGAAAGCATAATAGTTTCCTGATCAGCTTAAATGTTTATCTGATGTGCATCTGAAAGACTTTATTGTCTTGAATATAAGCATGT
This sequence comes from Tringa tobata, assembly GCA_033628505.1. NCBI lineage: Eukaryota > Metazoa > Chordata > Aves > Charadriiformes > Scolopacidae > Tringa > Tringa tobata. The sequence continues at coordinate 3,587,164 of JAHREE010000559.1, forward strand.
CATTAAAGATAGGAGAGACACTGGTACATTCTGCCAAAAGAGACAGCAAGGAAGGACATTTTAATAAATACACATATTATCATCATTAACAGAAATCTGGGTCACATGAGGAAAAGGAACACAGTGGTCTATGAAAAGTTATTTGAATAAATAAGACTATATTGTGGCAGAGACCACGGTGTACTAAGCGCGCTCTGTTTCAAGAGCTTTGCCATCAGAGAGGGTGGAGAACTGTCTCTTCCAGCCAAACCTTGTGCTGGGACTCAGGAGCTCCTGCTGAGACCTTGATCCTTCTGGGGATGCTGTAGAGCAGATCCCCGGCTCGCTCTTGTTTTTTCCTGACTCCCATTTGGTGCCAAACTGCTCATGGTTGTGGGGAAGAGAGAGATTGTAAACCTGCCTGGGCTCTCTTCAGTTGAATAGTCTGTGCCCACCATGTCTCTCAAGAGCAGAAGTGTGGAGCTGGGTCACTCAGCCAGGACAGGAGAACTTCCCATAGGAATATCCAGAAGATTCAGGACTGATCCATCCAAACCCAAATGTTTAAACAACACTTGAATGGTTTTTTGCTCGTATCCTTGGCTGCTTTGTGGCATTCACCTTCCTTCAGAGGGTCACTCAACAAACCAGGAGAGAGGCAGCAGCAGTGACACCTTCGGCCTGCCCTGGTTTTGAAACATTAGCCGTTTCACTGACACATCGCCGCCTTGTTCCTGCAGAACGCACTGAACTTGGCAGGTGAGCCTCATGCCACCAGCACATCCAGCAGCCAAGACAAATAGGTGGAGCCAAATAAGCACAAGTCCTGCCTCACAAAGTACGTGCAGTGCTTGAACTGGTGCAAGCGGGAGTGTACTCGAACGTTAGGGGACAGAAGGTGGCATGCTGATAATAGGGAGTAGAGGCAAAGACAGTGGTTTTCTCCTCCCATTTCAGTGTTGTTTCATAATCATAAGCTAGGAGGTCCCAGTGAAGGCTGTGCCTAAGCTCGGTGGTGTTAGGGCACCTGCCTAAAAGAAAATACCTCATATATTGCCTGGAAAAGGGAAAATCTAGAATTGACAGCAGAATAGTGGGTAAGTCTTGGAATGTGCCCATCTAAATACTTCCTTGATTCCTTCTCTACCTGTCATAGAATTAACCATCCTAAAAAGCAGCCCCATGCCTATTCTTATCTTTACTTCCAACATAAAAACATTTTTTGCTGGTTATAATTTCCCAAGCTTTTCCATAGGAACAATTACTTTTCCTTTTACCCAAGCTGGTCCTGACACACATTGCAGTTTCCCACTTATTCTTTCTTCTACAGTTGCTACCCAGATGACATTTACATCCAACCTACTGGATAATTTTACTCGAGCTCCAAGTTATTATGCACACGCACAGCCGTAGCGTTTCTCAAGCTGTGTGTCTCACAAGCATACTTAATGAATTGAGTCACTTGCGTACGTACATGCCTTTCTCTACACCCACATAATGAATAGGCTATGAAACAGTAAACACACACCTTTTCATTTTCTCAATTTTTACCTCTCCCTCGCTGTTGGTTTTTTGGTTGGTTTTTTTTTTTATGCTTCTGTATGAAAACACATCATTGTGTATATGAAAATCCGCTCCTGATTTCCCTGCCAAGTACATGTATGAGATGGTTTTGGTCACTAATATCACAGCGTATGTGCCAGGATGACAAAGTGTCAGATTTGGTGCTCACTCCCTGCCCTTTGCTTCCCTTCTAGGGCTCCACCCATTATAGGATATTTACCCTTTGAGGTTCTGGGAACGTCAGGGTATGATTACTACCACGCAGATGACCTGGAGCTTCTTGCTAGGTGCCATGAACACTGTAAGTTCCTCTTGCTCTGCAGCGTGCCTGTCTTTGATCTCGTTTGTCACTCGTGCAAAACCTTTTACTGTTGTCGCAAAAGGCATCTTTATCTGGGGCACGAGGGAATTGTGTCTTCCCGTGACAGCCTGTCATAGCTGACGCTTACCTGGGAGGTTGAATCCCTGCAGAATTCACTCAGATTAGGAACTGTTTGTGTAGGTTTCCCAAATTGGCAGATGCCCTGTTTGAGCACAGGTTGTCTGAGAGTGAAATGAAATTAATAGATGGGAAATCAGAACTTTCCACCTTCTGCCCCCTGCTTGTGAGGGCAGCCCCAAACCCTGGGAGTTTTCTTGACTGTCACAGTTCATGGGGTCTTGCTGTTCTTCTGGGTTCTGGAGTCAGCCAGGAGGCTCAGCTCACCAAAAAGCTTTCTGAAATCCACATTTGGATCACCTGCCTGTGCAATTAGATGTTTTGAACCTTGGTTAACTATTAGTAAAATGCTTCTGGAGCCTCAGACTCTTTTTTAAATGCCAAAACACCATATATAGGATGTGGGTGAAGATAGCTTATTTTTGGTTGAACTGAAAATAAAGCAGAAAAGCAGAAAAGTCCAGTTCAGGCTGATGTGTGATCACCAGAGAATGTCCATGAAGTTCGTCTTTGTGCAAGGTGGAATACTGTGACCTACAAGAGCCTAGGAGGAGCCAGGTCAGAAGGAGCATGTAGTCTGAGTACTGCAGCTGAAGGCTGGAGCTGATCTGAGGAAGGGCAAAAGGTGGCAGCAGACATCGTCTACTATTAATTAGTGTGCTTTTGCTACCAGATGAGCGGGTGAGATGTTTTATCCCCGAGACTATTTTTCTGTTTTGTTACATGCATTTCAGACTGAGATACTGAGCCAGAATTAGGTCTGTCCTCCAGCTGGTTTGCATTGCCAAGCACTGTAATGAGAAGTTGAAAAGTAACAGCACACTTTGTAAAATGCATCTAAGTGATCAGATATTTTGCCAAGAAATATTACTTATAGGTTTCCTGTTGGGCAAATTCTCTGTCTATTTCTCTCTGCTGTCTCCATTTGAATGGAGGGTGTTTTGTCAAAAGAAAACAAGCACACCCCAGAGAGTGGAGAAAGTAGAATGGTGTGATTACTCTGAGATGCAGAGCGGCATGATTCAGGGACATCAAGAAACTCTAGATCCCCCTGGCACCCCATCTCTACCATGTATCATCTACCAACTACACATATAAGATGCTAAAGGACCTAGAAGAGAATGGAGAAAACTACTTCTCTGAATGTCAAGTTTCCCCATTCCACTTCCCTGCCAGCTTTTCTGCCCTGTCAAGGCAAAGGGCTGGTACAAAACAGCAATTGGGAAGCGGGTTGCCTGGGTGAGCACCCGGAGGAAACTGTGAAAGGGGCTAGAGCACAAGTTTCTTTGAGTGCAGAGAGCTTGTAAATGGGAATATTAAAGGAATATTTTCATTGCTCTCAAGTACAGTGCTTTTTAGTGCTCTTTCCTTAAAAGACCATTCAGACAGAAGTGAGCTACTTTACCAGATGATGTCTTTTTGGTAATATGTGTGTGCAGTTTGACGTAGACACTAACTATATTGTGAGTGGGGTCAGATCGTTCAGCAGAGAATCTATTTAGTGATTTATGTTCTACGTCTCTACTAGCCATGGATCCCCTCTTACACACTAAAAGAGTACTTGCATAACACACCTGAAGGAAAGGATTGTTTAATCTTGCTGCACAGGAGGACAAAGTAAAGTGCTGGCAAAATGACTTACAGAAGGTGCTTCAGGAAATTTCTGCCAGGACTAGTAGCTGAGTGTGTTAGCCAGAAGAACATCTAACTAAAGTTAGTGGAATTGCTAATGAAGTTAGTCCCAATATTTAACAAAGTAGAGGTGTACAGATGAGTAAAAATACTTGGGTTAGTGTGGCTTGGTAAGTTCCTGTTCATTGACCACTGTGGGCAGGCATCTTGCCTACTGTGAAGTGAAATGGGTTTGCTTAAACCACGTTTGTATTCTACTTTGCATTAATTATGGGTATTTTAAGTGAGCATGTTTCATTTTGTACTCCCAGCAGTCTGGGAACAATTAACGTGGTTATTTAATGTAGTTCCCCTCATTATGTTCCAGTTGTGTTACACCACTTGAGATTTTTCTAGACGTACCCTGATAATATGTACCAGGTCTGGTGTATGTAGGTCATCTCTTGAAAGAGAACTCTCAGTTAAACTGCTAAAACTCCACTATCTTATTATTTTGTGCCATGAGTAGGATCCTGACTTTAAGCCCCCAGTCTTTGAAATGCCTTCTCATGTACTTGTGAAAGGCCAATACTTTGTTTAATTAATTCTACTTATGCTTATTTCAGAGGAGTCCAGGAATAAGTTACAAGAATATAGCTAGTTATATAGTTATGCCCATTATTAGTTATAAGAACAATCTCAAAACAGCAAAGTGCACTCCTGAAAAGCAGTAGCAGAAGAGAAACCAAATAAAAGCTCAGTGTGTGGTTGTGTATCATCTGCTGTGTTTATAAAGCTGCAAGAGCTATTTTAGTGCAGTATCAGACTGCGAGAGGGGAAGGGGACCAAATGGTTTGTCTAATGACCTTCGCACCCTCAAATTTCTATTTGCTATAAAAATGCTTTTTTTTAATTCTTTTTTTATTTATTTAACAGTGATGCAGTTTGGAAAAGGCAAGTCCTGTTACTATCGGTTCCTGACCAAAGGCCAGCAGTGGATATGGCTGCAGACACACTACTACATCACCTACCACCAGTGGAATTCCAAACCTGAGTTCATCGTTTGCACTCACCTGGTAGTTAGGTAGGAGCAAGCACCAAACGCTTCACAATGCACGTCATGCTCAACCACTACTTTATTCTAGTCTGGTTTTGTGTTAGCCAAATATTTGCTGTTCTTATTGACACACTAAGATGGTATGTAACTCTATAAAACTATTATGACAGGGAACATGGGGAAAAGCATAATGTGTTTTCATTAGTGTGTTGGTTTTTTTATTTTCTTGGCAACCAGGCCAAAAACCCGGAAGCCACCATTAGCCAAGTCTATCAGCGTGTTACGTTCCCCTTTTATCCCTAGCGATGACATGGCCGTAGGAGGAATTAAAACTGTCAAGAATCAGACAGCTTTATGGGCGTGAATGGGATCATACATCTCCTGCAAAACCTTTTGATCAGAGCTTTAAATGTTTATGGCTTGAAGTTAGCGGCTCTCCCGCTCGCCTTATTCCCCACCCGAAATCCAGCCCAGGATCCCCCCCTAGTGGGAAGCTGCTTGTGCTGGATGGCAGCGCATCCGTGTGGGCTGCTCTGTGATACACACCTTCTGGAGGGGAATCTGCTGGATTACCACTGTCATCTTAAAAAAGATGGTGTTAAAACTGAGAATATATTTACTGAAGGGCTTGAAAAATAGTGACACGCTGTTTTTCTCTATTAACTTGAGTAAACACATTGCTCACTGTGTCTTTCTTTACTGTCAGGAATCAATTTGTGGATTTTTATCTGGTCCTCCTTTTTGCCTCCCAAACACCTGGAAGAGCAAACACTAGTAAACTGATATTCTGAAACACAGACCGAGAACACCTTACACCACTAACAGGTGTAAGTGATCGGAGCTGTGTGGGCTGATATAAAGCACATGTCGTGTTTTCATAAGCAAATGTTAGACAGAGGGATTGCTTCTGAGTTGTGTTGCTTCAGCCATTCTTCAGGGAATTTGGCTTCACTTTAAGCTCTGAATTTATTGTGCATATTGTTTCTTCTTTCTGCTTCCTCTTGAAATTCAATTCTGTCTCATATAGTTAAGGTTTAGAATATATTATTGAAGCACACAAGTTAAAATGTGATTTCCGGACATGAGGGACGTTAATTCTGATGTAACACACTGCACAGTGCTGTCTGAATGCTCAGAAAGAGGAGATCTGACCTCCTGCTCCCCAAGGCATGGGCTTAGGTCACTGAGCCACCGTGTAACATGCAAAAAAAATTATTCTGGAGCATCATCAGGTTAGAAAATGAATGTATGTTTGCTTTGGCAGTTTACCTGCACAGAAGCTGTAGGGTCATTTTTCTGCCTGATTATGGAAAATGGGAATATCCTTTATTAGGAAAATCGTACTGAGGACAAAGACATCTGTTTTGTCTTCAATAACCAAGTGTACTTTGCTTTTACATTAGTTTCGTTCAAAGGCATCCAGGGCCAAAATTTGCAAAGGAGTGTCTACATTGTTTGTGCATGGAATGATTAGTGCAATTAATCATATAGGCTTTGCAGTCCTGGGTGCAGTGGGACTGGGACACTGCCTTGTTGTTTCTGATCTGTAGATATTCAGCATATGCAGTTATTCACAGATGGCAAAGGTGTTCGATGATGTTCCTCCGAGTACCTTGTACATGAGAAAGTGTGTGTGTTGTGCAAAACTTGTGACTCAACATGAAAACTCCATAATGACCTGTATGGTAGGATAGTTACCATACAGAAAACAATATCCAGACTGAAAAACTTGATTTAAAATCTTGTATTGGGTTCTTTTTTTTCAGTTATGCAGAAGTTCGAGCTGAAAGAAGGCGAGATCTTGGCCTTGAAGAGTCATCAATTGAACTGGCATCCTCTTCTCTAAAGGTACCATGTCCCTTCACAGTTGAATGAATCGGTGTTTAATCCAAACTGAGTAATCGCTTGCCAATCTGAGGAAAATATCTATTCTTTCTTCTCCTTCTCCTTTACTCCCATCTCCTTCCGAGCCTTCAGTTGGGTTATGACTCAGGCAGACTCTGAGAAGTTTTCCATGGCTCAAAATTGCCCCTCTCTATTCAGGCATATAGCTGCAAACTCAGCAGTTGCATTGCTGCTGTTCTGCTATTCATTGTCTTTCGGAGACCATTACGCAAACGATGGGTTAAACCACCTCAGTCCAGAAGCAGAGCAGAGCTGGAGCTGGAGGCTAGACTGCTGTACCTGTCACTGCTAGTAAGGCACGGAGGATCAGAGGACAGAGCAGTACCACATGGTACCTGTTTTGTTAATGCCAGCTCGTCACTGACGCGCAGACAAAGATTGGAAGTGACGGGAAAACCCTTATTCCAGATTTCAGCTCTGTTGACACCATTGGGCAGGATCGCATCAAGTGTAGGATTGTGACCAGAGCAGTAATTGCCATGGCTTGAATCAGTCTGGCATCCCAACACACCTGCCCAATTAACAAGGTCATTAATTACTTTTAAGTTCATCCTCTCAATAGTTTATAAGTAAGACCAGTAATCAAAATCATTCCAAGTGGACTGTTGTGTAATTATCATTCCATTAGCCTCATTGCTCTTCAAACTTTATTTTATAGAAGCCATTTATGGGATGTATAGGGGAAGCTGACCCAGAGACCTTTTTCACTTGAGCAGGAACCATCTTGCAAACCATCTGCTCCTCTGTCACCACAGCACACTTCTCTGTCTTTTTCCCCTTTCCACATGGCAGCTGAGATATTTTTCTGTGGATCTCAAGCTGCATCTGTTGTTGTTAAGCAGCTGGAGGAGAGGCAGAGCCATCACTCCCATTGCTTGATCTTCTGGAGGGGAGTGGGAAGCTGGGGCTGTGTGGGGAGGGTGGTGGCGTGGCCATCATAGTCACCCATATCCTGCAGGTGAAACAGTCTCCGACAACCCAACAGTTATGGGCTGTTTGCCATAAACCATCTGCCAGGTGGCATCTGCTATTTTGGTGTGACAGCTCCAAAGCCATTAATATTCACTAGCGTAGGCTGTTCCCCCCTGTGGATGTGCTGCCAGGCTCCTGCCCAGAGCAGCCTGCTGGGACCCACTGCTCCCCAGGCAGCGGCCAGCGGGGCTACAGCTCTCAGCATCACCTGGTACCTGTCCCCCGTGGGAGCCGTTTGCTGTAGGTTCTCCTGGGGCTGCAGCTGATGCCCCTGTGCCACTGCTCCATGTCCCTTCTCCACCTCTGCAATGAATAAAATCCATTCCCCAGCCAGCCCCTCCTGCTGCCTCTGCCACCACTCCCCAGCGTGCCGCAGCCAGCGGACTGTGACATCCCTGAAGAAATCGGGCAGAAGGAAGCTCATTATAAAAGCCTGTTTCCATTTGCACACAGCTTCAGTGGCAGGGGATCAGGAGGGTGGCACGCCAGAGAGCAGGGCACGGGCAAACCCCACGGTGCTTGCCAGACACACAGTGTATCCCCCACTGCCACTCGCTGCCATTGGACGCGGGTCCTGGGACAGAAATTCATGGCACCGCCCCAAAGCCAGCGGTGTGTGATCCTGAGGGTCCCGTCAGCACGGGGATACCTGAAGGCGTTAGGGTGAACATTGAGGGGCTGACCCAGGGTTTGGTGGTGTGGACTCCAGTCCGTTATTCTCTTCTGCAACCGAGTAGTCAGGGAGGTGGACGTCCCCTCCAGCGCCGTCGTCTCCTGCTGACCATCTCACCACTTGTGCTTTGCTCCCCGCAGAGCCACAGCAGCTACCTGGACGTGGGGCAGTGCGGCAGCAGCCAGGACGCCAGCCGAGAAGGAGTGTCGCTGTCGTCCCACAGCTCCCGGCGCTCCTCGCACACCGCCTTCTCCGACTCGGCGTGTAGGTGCCAGCGCGGCCGTGGGCAGCCCAGCACGGGGGCTAGGAGCGGGCAGGAGGGCAGAGCAGCCTCCGAAATATTGGGGTTCAACTGGGAGTGATGGAGGCAGGAGGGGGATGCTCCGCACCAGGACAAACTTACTGTGCCCTGACAAGTTATGGTACTGGCAGCAGAGCTGTGGCCACGTCCTGCCTTCTCTCTTTTAGCCCACTGAAGGCGTGAGAGCGGCTTCTCCCCTGTTTGCCACCAGCTGAGGGTTGTGGTAGTTTGCTGTGGCTCAGGGGACAGGAGGTGACCCGCCAAGCTGAAGCAATTTGATTGAGCCCTGAACCTCACTGATAAAACTTTTTGTTGTGGGGTAGTTTGGTCCCTGATGATAAATCCCCGCAGAAGGAGTGCAGGAGGCTGCTTGCCTTGCTGGCGGCTTCATCCAAGCTACCCCCAGTGCCCTCCCTGCCCTGGGGGCACCAGCAACACGACTGCAGTGCCTGCACGGGCCGTGGGTAGGAGCCCACTCAGGGGGCTTTGCTTGAAATACTTCCCTGGGAGAGAGTGGGAAAGCTCATCTGGAGGCGGGCATGGAGGAAAGGACAAAACAGGGCGTTAGCATCAGAAGGGAACCCCCCAAGTCAGGCAGGGAGCCAGAGGGACCACGGAGGGACAGTTTGGGGACCGATTTGGCAGCATTTGGGTTGCTGTTCATCTGCGTACGTGGAGTTCAGGCTCAGCCAGGGTACCTAGGCATGAATGCGCCGTATCACAGCAAACCATCTCTTTTCCAGCCACGTCGTCCATGCGGCACACGGACACCAGCACTCCCACCCGGCCCTCGGTGCCAGGGGGGCAGGCGGAGAAGGCAGCCCTGCGGCTGGCATCAGCTGGAAGCACTCAGGTCAGTGGTCCCTCTGAGCAAAAGCCCTTCTGATGCTGTAAAGAAATGAGTTTGATAAATCTTGATCCTGCCCCAAGAGGCTGGATCCCCACCTCTGAGCATGGGATTTCCTCAGGCTACAGGGAGC